>VZRQ01001932.1:16392-104122 GCA_013397975.1 Machaerirhynchus nigripectus | reverse complement strand
TTTTTTTTTTTTTGTACATCACAGTTACAGCTACAAACCAGGTAGAGCATATTACACATGTAACTGACTGCCACCAACCTGGAAACAGCATACAACTACCAAAACTGATTATTGTTCCTGGTTCCTATTTTTTCTCTTTTGTCAGATGGAGTAATTTTAAGTTCCGCTACCAGTTTGAACATTTGCCACATCAAAACAATTAGTACATGGCCATAGGAAGCTTTGTCAAATGGCAACCATCTACATTCACGGCCCGGCTGACAGACTTCTCTCTTGTCCAGCGACAGGACTCGAGGAAATGGCATGAGGCTGAGTCACAGGAGATTTAGGTTATGTGTCAGGAAAGCATTTTTCACCCAGAGGGTGGCTGAACACTGGTACAGGCTCCCCAGGAAGTGGCACACTACCAAGCCTGCCTGAGTTCAAGAAGTTGACTGGCAGATGGTGGGACTGCTGGGGAGTCCTGCGCAGGGCCAGGAGTTGGACTTGATGACCCTGATGGGTCCTTTCCAACTCAGTATATTCTATTTATTCTAAAACCAGGCTATTAGGTGCTTAAGGACCTCTCCAACTGTTTGTTGCATAACAGTCATGTTTTCTATGAAAGAGGAAACATTCTGAAATTATCAGTCGTAAAGAAAACATGCCATTTTGGATCACAGAACTACTTGTCCGTAAGCTCACTTGATCAACTGATGGACAACCTGCATTGTGAGGCTTTGCAGGAGCATTTCCATTTGATTAATAAAGTATTTCCATGAAGTATTATAGGCATTCAGCAAAATTTCAGATATAAATACCACACCTATTTGTGCAATTTACTAGTAGAAAGAATGATCAGAATCCAGAGGCCACATCTTTAGGCAGCTATTAACACACAAGTTCTCTCCTCAGCAAGGTGTTGCAATCAAATGTTTTGTCCACAAGCCAAATGAAGTCATTGTCTTGAGTTTACTAAACCATTCAAAAGAAAATGTACATGTGGGAAATTCTCATAGCTCTTCAAAGTTCCCAGCACAAAATATAATTATATCAAGCACATTAAATTAAGCATCTTGAACTATGAAAACTGATTAGACTCATCACATATTTGTCTCAATCCACAATGCTTTCCAGACATATATAAAAGCAGGTACTTCACAATTAAATCATGTCAGAAGGAGAAAAGGAGAGCACAGTACTGTCTGATAGTTTGATCTTTTCAGCATCTAAGTGTTTAGCAAATGGAATCATAATAGGCAATATGAGTTTGCTCACAATGCCTCAACATCACATCTGAAGTAACTTCCATAAATACAAAACCTTTACAAAACTCGACTTTAAGGCGAGTGGTAACGAACTAATTTCTCAGTTTATCAAAGTAGTCTTAAACTTCTTGTGACTGGCCAGTACTACTTCATCCTTTCTTAAGCTCCACACCACAGAAAAAAATGGAATACCCTTCTGAACTTCAAATACCAAGCAAAGAAAAATGACAACATTATTGAACAGATTCTTCATAAATGATTGGCAATTGTTCAAATTGCAAGAGATGAAATGCTTCAACAGATTAGGTTTTCAGTAGGTCTGCAGTGAGGAGGAATCTTAAGAAGAGTCTTCAAGTACCTAACAAATTTTTTTTATGCTTTGAAAACCTTGGATTAAAAGCAGAAAAATCACCTGGCTTACGTGCAACTCTGAAGAACCTCCCTTGCACACTGCATTCAATGAACTCCCATGAACCACAGGAGTGATCTTCAGGACAAAGATATGAATCTACCCCACATCAGGTATAAGCATTTAAAATGAGTACCAGCCCTTCACAGTGTGCAGCACCTGTCAACACACATTTAAGTGGACAAACTGGTACAACATACTTACATCCATGATTGCTTTGTGACATCTCACTCTCTACTCCTGCCACCTTTCAAACCCACAGATTCCACCTATAGTCCAAGAAATAGAAATACCTCTCCCAGGAAAGTTCTAGTTCCTCCCCAAAAAAGCAGTAGCTAAGTAAGACTGGATTAGGAATACTGGAGTTCTAAGTGGAGTGATGCCTGTAAGAGAGGCTCACAGTTTTATAATAACAGCACTGTCAGTTTAAGAAAAAGGACTTCTAGAATGCAGACATCAGCCTTCCAGATACCTTTTTGACAGCTTACTGCTACCAAGATCTGGCTGGCTGAAACTTTTGGTGGGCAGGATGAAAGTCTACCGAGAGAAGATTTTCTAGGTGTGAAAAAACATAGCAATTAACTTGTTACAGTAAAATGACTAAAAATCTACATATTGCAGAAAACATGTTTAAACACACCTAGAATTCTACCTAGTTAACAAACCAATGGAGGTCATTTTGCCAGACTTTTTATGTAAGGCGTCACACTGAACAGCAGTGGCACCGTGAACCTCCATCACTGCCAAACTCTCCTGTATAAAGTTGGGAATTTGTCTGTCTAGATCTCTATACCAGAGACTAAATCCAGAAGTGGTACAGTTGCCTCCAGTGGACACAACACATGGCAGGAATTTGACAGCTGGAGAACACATGGATAGCACTGTAACAGACTTCAAATACATGTCATCTTGGTTAGAATGGCACATATAGCTTACTACAGACTCAGACCAAAGGTGCTATTCAAATTTGAGTGACAAGGAGTGTACTTTGTATGTGATGAAATTTCTCATGATGCGAAGGGAACACTTTTCTGACTTTCTCATATTAGCCATTTACAGGACACCTTCTCTCCCTTAACACCAGACACGGTAAGCCAGGGATTTGCTTCTCTCAGGTTTCCGTACGTGGTGGGATACAGAAGACTACAAGAATGCAGCTGGCTCCAAAAGAAAAGGCAACTGCACTGTTTCTTTTAAAGACTGGAAAAGCTGAACTGCCATCAAGTTCAACCACATAACACAGTTTTTAAGAGATGAATAATAAATCTCCTTCACCCCGTACAAGAAAATATTCGACACTGATGTATTTTCTGAGAAATCTGATAAGCCATTGTTTTTAAAATACTGCTTCTAGAAAACAGTAGCCTATGAGTTTTTTCAACATTGTAGAGAAACCTTTCTTTGGCGGAAAGAAAAGCACATCATAGTATGACAAGTCAAAATGCAAAGTAATGGTTTGTGTAGTGAGTGAATAAATAGGTGTGATGTTTATACTGCTTTTAAAACAAGGAAGGAATGCCTTTGTCCAAACCTGGGTCATTCCTCTCTGCAATGTTTAGGAACATGGGCATGTTGAAAATACCATTGGGGAAGTTTTTTTTACCACACAGGAAGTTGTCTTTGTAACACCACAAGAAATGTTTGACCACAAAAAATAGCCATAATTTGAAGAGGATAAAGGAGATTGATATGAAAAACACTTTCATTTTATAGATATGCTTTAAGTACCATATATTTTTCCCTTTGTATCAATATTTGCCTTTGATTTTCTAACCAGATTACTTTATTATCTATATTTCAATTGCTTACATTTTTTTCCAGAGTTCCTGAATGTTTGGCCAAGGACCAAAAATAGAATTGACATCTCATTATACAATGAGACAAAAAAAAAGTCAAGTAATCAATTGTACAAAGTTTTCACACTTCCTTCTCTACTCAGATAAATAGGTTGGCCCCACTAAAATGCACAACACATACACACCCTGGAAAGAAAGCTTCTAGCCCTCATCTGCTGAAAAGGTGAAAAACTACTTACTATTTCAATAGCAGCCTTTTCTCCCTCATAGTAACTAGTTTCTCTTTTAGTTAGCATTAGTTAAAAGCATGCTGATAAGTTTATCGTCCCTTGATTAAACACACATATGACTTATATTAAAATTTAAACTTAATGTTTAAAATGCTTCAGAAGCCAACATCTCAATTTTAGAAATTTCAGTGCTATGTTCAGCATTTTACTCTTCTCAAAACTTTTATCATTGGAGCCTGTCTGCCAGACAAATACATCTGATTCATTCACATAATTACTAAAGTACCACACAAATCCTGCAACCAGAACTATATTAGGAATTACACAAGGGTGCAACTGACCTGGCTACAAATGCCATATACCAATAAGCTGGGGGACTGTGAGGAAAGGAAGAGAAAACAAAGAGGTGGTACTTAGAGGCATATAAAAGCTCCCTGATGAAACACAGTTTAATGATAATCTGAGAGTCACAGAAAACTCCAGCCCCATAAAATGCAAGGCTGGTACATGATTCGGCGTGTGTGCGTGTGGATTGGTTTTAACTCATCTTAAGTGAAGCTGGTAATGCAAGGTCTATCCACTAGTCTGCAGCAGAAACTGAACTGAAGTGCACAAAAGCAAGATCTTCACTGCAATGATATGCATGTGGAAGTCTCAACAGAAGCACAAAGAGCGAGCAAAGCAACCCTGAATTCCATTAGGTTTTTGCTTTTCTTCCTTTTTTTTTTCCTTCTTAAAAAAAAAAAAAACCCGACAACAACAAAACAAAACACCAAAAAAAGAAAAAAAAAATCAAAAATGAAACAAAAAAAAGAAAAAAAAAAGAAAGAAAAAAAACACCCCACCAAACAAAAAACCGAAACCACAAAAAAAAGATTCAGACGTATGCTTCCCCTTGAGATGGTAATAGGTGGGTTGAAAAGACTCCTCTGATCGGCTGCACACGGAGTTCTAGCAGCAAGTAGGGAAACAGGGAAATATTGGATGAGCTTTACTATTTTGCAGCATTCTGGTGGTATCTGTGCCGCCAAACTTCATGTATCTTTTTGCACCATTTATGAGCATTCCCACTTGGGTCCATCAGGTAATATGTCCTGTTTGGCTATAAGTGAACAACATTTTAATTATTACTCCAAACACAGTTTAACCAAAAAGCAGCAGTAATTCTGCACCCACCAATAAAATAATTATTCAGAATTAGTTCATTAACTTTCTGAAAGTTAAACTCAATTACAGCTATATAACATTATATATTACTGATTAACCATACATCTGGCACCTGAATATTTTTAAGCAGTCAACTGACAATATATTATCAGTACACCTCTCATGATTCACTACAAACAAAGAGGGCTGAATTTTAGAAGCCCTTAAGAACATCCTTCAAATCCCAAAATCCACTTAGAGTTTATTTAAACACTAATAATAAAAATACAGTTGCATTTCTGTGATAAATGTGTATGTCACAGTGAGTTTTTGTGTGATTTTTGTTTCATTATTGTATGATTTTGTTTGGGGGTGAGGATTTTGTGCTTTTTTTGGTTGGTTGACTTGTTCAGGTTTTTGTTTAGTTTTATTTTAAACTAAGACTATGAAATTTTGTATCTAAGCAATTATACTTCCTCCAGAAAAATCTTTTTGGTAACAACTTACAGAAATTGCCCAAGGACCTTAGAGCAATTTACAAAGAAATTCAAAAAAGAAACTTACCGTGTGAACAAAAAATGTCTTAAAATTCTTGGCTTCTGGACGCAACTCTAAAGACCATGGAATTTCTCCTTTTAGAACTTTGTTGACAGGATCCACATAATACAGG
This sequence comes from Machaerirhynchus nigripectus, assembly GCA_013397975.1. Lineage (NCBI taxonomy): Eukaryota > Metazoa > Chordata > Aves > Passeriformes > Dicruridae > Machaerirhynchus > Machaerirhynchus nigripectus. The sequence continues at coordinate 98,624 of VZRQ01001932.1, read as the reverse complement.
TGGGGCCCTTCTGTGAGCAGCAATTGGCGCCGACGTGCAAACAATCCCTAACAAGAAAAGTAGAAGCAGCAATACAAACAAAAAAAAAAAAAAAAAAGGAATTAAAAATGTAAATTTACAGATCTCTGAACTGAACAAGAGAGGCAGGATAAAACCAGCTCAGTGATAGGATGGTACTTTTGGGGGTGTCTTTAATTTCACTTTACCTATTTGACCTCACTCCTTTTTTAAGGTGTTGCAGTGCATTTCTACTACATGGCAAAACACAAGTACTATTTTTAGGAAAGTACCTTCAAGGTCTAGTAAAATATAAAACACGTAGCTGAACAGAGTGAAGCAAAATCTATTTCTCAAAGAAATCAATAGTCTTGATTTTGTAGAAAAGAAGAAGAAATGGGTAGTAAATTAGATAAAAGAGAACCTTCTTTTCTGTAAAGCTCATGCAGACCATCCTTGCTCATCTGTGCACTGCTAAAGTTAACACTTAAAGCTGTTCTAACGCCACCTGTGCCTCTTTCAGGATAAAGGCACAAAGTCAGATCCAGAAAAAACACCACAGTTGAGAACAACATGGCCTTGTATTTCATTTTTTTGTATTTTTGGTTCAAACCACATTCAGACATGCATCAAGAAAGAGTGTTTAGTGGACTATATCAGACTGGGAAGAGGAGGGGGAGCAAACACTCATTTGCTACAATCTCACAATGAAAGCATCAATAGCAGATTCACTTTAGGCTTTTTCAAGAAATCAAGAGCACATCACTAAATCAAGAAAAAAACCAATCTATTCACAAGAAAACATGAATTTTCAAAAATAACTTGTTTATAGGTGCCAAATTGTTTAAACAAGGAAGCTTTAAAACAGGCTGCTTATCTATGCTGCAACTGCAAAAAACTGACAGCTGAATCTTGTTACAGGAAATTAAGAAAAGCCCTTACCTTTCTCTTGTCCACTGGACCCATTTTTAGGATTAAGTTATTCTCTACAAACTGATGCCTTAGAAAAAGAAAAATAACTATTACTCCAGAAGTAATTATTTCACAGAAACAGCTATTATTATCAAGCAGTTTTTCATGTCACTCCCTAGCATGTCCTTTTCCATGAGAGTCCTGAACAACTTTAGTACATGAGTTTTTGACTCTTCCTCAGCCCAGACCAGAGAGTTTTTTCTAAAATTTGACAGGGGGTAAAAGAACCAAACAAACAAACCCAAAACCAAACAAAAAAACCAACCCAAACAAAAAGCCCCAAACCAAAACAAAAAAATTAACAAAACCAAACAAACCAACAACAAAAAAATGAACAACAAAAAACTCCAAACGATCCAACCAATCAAAAATAACCACCTAAACACATCAAACCCCCCATCCCCCCAAACGAACAACAACAACAATTCACACATGAGAGACTTCTCTAAAGAGTGAAAAGAAATGCTGTTACATAGTCTGGAGGTATTTTGGTTAGATATCCACAGAATATTATCATGCAAAAAATTCCAACAACTTGTGGCATCTGTAAAAAAGGAGGAACCTTTTCTAGTTCTAGGACTGTAGAGCGAAGACTCCTCAGCACTGGATAGCGCCATTCTGCCTATCTTATAAAGACACTCCACATCATCTTCTAGACCTTGTAAATTTCAGAAATATAATTTTAGGGTTTTGCTGCTATTGCTTGAAAAATAGATGCCAAGAGAAACCTAGTTGCTAATTGTCTACTTGAAAATACTAAGATTGACAAATATTAATTTGAATCAAAATCACTTATTTTTCAGGATTCTTTATTGCTGTGCAAGTTAGTTAGCTACATTCAAAGATCCTACCAAGGATTTCCACCAGCTTGTTTTGCCAGAAGTAACCTCTTTTCATCTTCAGAAAACTGTAAATCCAGCTCAAAGGAATTGTTGTCAAGATCATGAATATACTGTTCAATATTTCCTCCTGATGTCTGTGGTGTACTTGTCTCTGCAGCAGACAGTGAATGGGAAGAGGCAGAACTAGAAACCTGCATGCAACCGAACTGACTCAGGAGATTGTCATACTAAAGGAGGAAACAAAATGAAATCATTAATGTCTTTTATTAAAAAGCTTATTTTGCACTAAACTGTGGCTTTTATTTAAACATTCTTTTGTTTAATTTGCTTTTGGGCAAAACTCCAGCCTATTCCCTATAGATCAGCAGGCATTTATGCAAAAAAGTATGACTGATCAAAAGCAAGCCAGCCTCGTTTTTTCAAAACACTCGGTTTATCAGAAAACAAATGCTGATTTAAGTAACAACTTAAACAGCAATTTTTATTACACTCTTAATAATTACTGATTAATTATATTTTAATGAAGACTTTCGTTTCAGTAAAAATATTTATATTAATATTTATATTATTTATAATAATATTCAGTAATTATGCTATAATGGGAAGTCTCAGGCAGCATGAGCTGAATATAGTAGTAGATAAACATACATTTCCGTAACAGTCTTCGTCATCCTCTGACATAGCAGGTAAATATGCTGTAAGTTTAGGTGGTGTCTGAAGATGCAGGTTCTCCCACACAATGGATTCAAAGAAGGGATGAGCCTTAAGAGGTCCATATCCTCCCATTTCTTCACAACCTAATCTGTTGGTAGCATCTAGAACCTAAGCAAATTAAAATTAAGTTAGACTGCACAAAATAATGACTAAGGGCAAGCATTATTCACATTTGCACAGCACCATGTGAAAACGTAAAACCAGTTTGTCCCACTGCCCTAAGCATACATATTTATAGTGTAAGGAGGTTGTTTATAATAAAAGATGTAATTTATCAGTATGTCTTGTCAACAACATTTTGTATTGGATCAGCTCACAGACCTAAGGACAGGAACATTTCTTTAGGTCCACACAATTTTTTGGCTTTGCTTCTTCATAAAGACTGAAGCAAACATACAGAGAAGGCCTGATGAAGCACACCTCATTTAAGTTTAGTCCATCATCACATTCTAGTGATGCAAGAAGCGGTCTACACTAGTTGGTGTCAAACATCAAGCTCTCAAGCACCTTAAAATACACCTTCTTGGGATACAACCGGGTTAATACAACCTGGACTACACTGTTCAGGAGACACTGGCTTGGCCATAGAGCTGGCCTTGGACACAGGAATACAGTGCTAGGCCTTTTAGGTTGTATTTATCATCATCCACAAAAGTAAGTGCTTCCTCCTTACTCCCTGCTAATATGATAGACTATTGAACTTAAAAAAGCTTGTAACATCTATAATGCTCTCTGCATATTCACTTGAGTGGCTATAATCTCACTGATGGAACAGAACTACTTTTTCTTCCTACTTGTCAAACCTTCACAGGCACAGCAATTCTTAGGCTGATACTACTGAGACATGTTAAGTGCAAGGTAACTGCATGCTAAAATACAAGGCAACTGGATTTATATTGTAATGAATACATCTGCTTGTGATGTCAAGAATGCTGTTTTCAACTAAATGATCCATTATGCAACTGAAAACCAATTAATCTGAGAACTATGTAAGCCTAAGAATTTGAATCTTAATTTCTGTTTTTAAGGCACAGTATCTAGAAATGTTTGCTTCCATTTCATAGAAAGACATTCCTTGTCCATACTTTAGAATTCAGACTTAAAAAAAAATTTCAAAAAAATCAAAGTGCTGTTTAATAACAGATGTTGATTTTCAAGACAGTCCCCTACACAGACAGTAATGCTCACAGATGTTCATATTATAAGATTTGCAAGAGTGCATAGAAACCTTCAGAAAAGAGAGCTACATAAGCTGAATTTTTCCACTGTCATCACACCATTTAATGACAAATTAATTTCAGTGATACTACTTTTTGGTTCAAGAAGTTAGGCATTTAGGTACTTGGTTAGTTATAAAATCTACCAACACAAGCCTTACTACATTCAAGAAGAAAAGCACAAATATTTACCAATAGCTTTTCCACAAGGTCTTTTGCCTTGGGAAAAAATTTTTCTGGGAAGTCATATTCCAACTTTATTATCTTCTGGAATATAAGATATTCATTTCTGCAGAAGAGAAAAATATTAACTCTTGTTATTAGTTCTCCATGGTTCTTTCACCTTAGCCTGGATAACCCAGACAAATATTAAACAAGAAATCTACAAGTTAAATTACATTCCCATAAATCTTCCTAGGGTGAAGTGGTACTATAATCCTGTAAGCGCCAGATACTTGAGCAGTAACAAGAAAAGCTCAAATGACTCAACTAAGAGAGAGGAGGATATGCCTTATAAACATATAGTTACACAGTTACACGGCACAAACTACACATGAAATTCTAGGACAGCTTAAGGAACCTCTCAGGAACTCCAGTTATAGCTGTCAAAGCAACTTCATGAGATCAAAAAGGACAAATAAAAGCAGGCATGACATTAACACCAACTCTGCATCATGAAAATACTTCAGAACTGGTAGTAAGGTAAAAGTCAAATCAGAGACAATATATTTATGATCCACATGTAAATAATTAGCTCAAATCTCTTACCCAGCTCTAAATGGAGGCAATCCAGCTACAAGTTGATATATTATGCATCCCAGAGCCCACAGGTCAGAACTTCAAAACATAGAGGAAAAAAAATAGCATCTTTTTGTAAAAGAAGCCTTTATAATGTAATTTAAAAAGAAAAATTCTTAAGCTACTTAGAGCATAGTGTGAACCCAGTGGACAAACCTGCTTTGTATAATTTCCATACTATTTTCACTTCAGCCCTTGACAGAAGAGTAGGCTAGCAACACAACTTTCAAGAAAAAACTGTAGAGTAACAGTCCCACAGTAACTGACTACAAGCACAAGTGGAAGACAGCTGAATTCTCAGTCAAAATAACAGGCATGTAATGACTCTGAAAAGAATACTGATTATCCACATAACAATTCAAAGATGCATCCAACTTAATTCAACATATACCCCCTCAGAATTAAAATACTTTCCTCTAAATATTTGATTAAAAGAATTACAATACAGCTTTTTACCTTTTTCACTTAAAGCTTAAGACACAAAAAGACAGGCTATAATGGTACGTGAGGGAAATTAAGTTTTAGTGTGGTGGGTAAAGGAAAGTTAAGTTTTAGTGTGTTGGCCTGAAAGAGCACTTTTAACTTATTTTACCTCAAGGTAAGCTATCCATAGATTTGATTAAAGCTTCAAAAGCCTCATGGAGGACTAAAATACTAACAAAGACTTAAAACTACTCAAATTAAGAGTTTCCTGTACAGGTGAAGCATTATGCAACTTCAAAAAGGAGATTATATTCTAATTAAGTCTTTCCATTAGCCAAAACAGTCAAAAGCTCTTCACTAAAAGAAGATGTGAAGTCTGATGGTATTTCTATCACTTCAAAAAATGCTAGCACAAATTACCACACCTATTCATATACATGATCTCTTGTACCTGTGATTTGTCAGCTACTAGCTTACTCTTCCACCATTGCAATAAAATAGATACACACATTCAGTAGGTTACCATCAAAAAGCAATTTTAATGAGTTAAGAAATTTCTTAAGGGCATCATTCATACCAGGCACAGAGATGAGCCTTAAAATGTTGCAAATCCCAAATACAGCTTAGGAAAGATAACTGCAAGTTGATCTAAATATAAGTCAAAGAAAGCTGCAGCCTTCTCCCTAACTGAACAGCATGTGACATTCTGTTATTTCTACAGCAGGAAATACCATATTTGAACAATCTTATATAAAACAATCAAAATAATTATATTATTTGGATAACAGAAAAAACCTTTTCTGATCTATTTATGGGTAAGAAGTCCAACTTCACCTTACACATCTCCTTTTCCAACAACACCTAATCCTGTTTGTAGAACTCCAAAAAGTAGATGAACGGAGGAAACCAACCCTCAGGCAAGAAGCAATACTTGATAAGAAAAAATTTTTCAAACTCTCTTTAAAACCTTTCTACTCAAACATCTTGTTTCTTTAAAATACTAAGCTTGCTTACTTGATTTATCCACTCCGCCCCATTTGAAAGTTTCCTAACAGAGTCAGTAAAGTTCTGGAATATAGAGTTCTCACCTTTTACAGGCAGATTTCTCTGTCAGCAGTTCTGGAGAAACATACTGTGCAGTCCCTACAAATGAGTTTGCCCGCGCTGTTAGGGAAATAGAAAGAAATAAGCAAACACATACTCCCCTTCCTCCCCTGTCCCCACCCAGGTAAAAAAAAAAAAACCAAAAGGCAATCCATTGCAAGTTACATAATGCTACAAAGAACCCATGAGAATTTAATTTCTCTACCTATCCACAAAACCTGCTTGGAAGAAACAAATCAATCTCAGTGATACCTATTTGGTTCAAGGACCTAGGCATTTAGGTATTACTTAGTTATAAAATCTACCAACACAAGCTTGCCATGGTCAAGAAAAAAAAAGTCTATTGAGTTCAGTTCGGCCTAGGGCTTTTTTCAGGCATTGTCTGCAGCATCTATTTACAGACTATTAGTTACAACTAAAAACACATTAATTCTAGAACCTTCACATCTGTGCAATTCTGACAGCCACTGGAGTTTAACACATAAGCAGAATAAAACTGAAAGTATCAGGTTAGCCACAGAACCTGCTTGTTCGTATTCTTGTCTTGCAAATGAAAACTAAGTAATCTGAAGTAGTTAAAACTTCCCGCTATATTTGGTAATCTATCTAGTATACCACTACACCAAGTATTACCTCCTCTGACATAATCTAAGACAGTCAAAACCGTTTCAAGATCTTTTAGTGATTCAGGTGAGGTAATGATATTTGAAGGTTACAATTTGGCAAATACAACATATGCACATTTTCAAGGGATCACTTGCTATAATTACTGGTCTCACATAATGAATAATGGCAAACCTTGTCTGCTATCTGCAGATAATACTTTTGCTGTTCCAAAGTCTGTTATCTGAATGTGCATATCTTCATTTAATAAGATGTTCTCTGGCTTAAGGTCCCTGGAAAAGACAGATTTTTATATTCAAACAGCACGCAAATTAAAGTTGCAAAACTGTCTAGTGACTTAGGCATGTAATGCTATAATAAATGATGCAGACATTCTATAAACATTGTTACAACTTCTCTAATTGGACCTGTCAATCTGCAGACTAACAGATTTTGATAAATTCATTACTTAATTTTTTTTTAAACATCAAGTAAATAATCATCTCAAAACTATGTTACTGTGCATGTCACATATTCAAAAATTAAAAAAACCCTAAGAGACAAAAAACCCAAACAAATCTCAATAAAAACCCCACCTCACAAAAACACACACAAACACCCAAGCCCCTTCACTCCAGAGCCTAAATTTAAATAACATCTGACAGATAGATATGGCATTAAGATCTTCTAGGTCTGTTTCCTCACTGCAAAACTCCAGTTAGTCAAACAGTGACAAACCCAGCCCCAGCTAGATGTCCTGACCAGGTAAGAACCATAGATCACCTCCATATATAATTTGTATTTCAAATGCATGCCTAGTATTTGCATAGACACTGCCTCTGATTCTGAATAAAACCAGACTTCGCAGTATCACAAACACAATAGATAGCAATACAGAGTTAGATGTCAAAAAGGTACATTAGAAACAACTTAAGAGCATTAAGTTACACTGATATGATATTCCTTTGCACCAAATCAAAAAAGAAATTACATACTTCCCTCCTAAGCAGTATCTTTGAATGCTCATAAAGAAATCTAGGAGCATGGGAGTTGTTTTGTTTGACGGGTAAGAAAAAAACAGTAAAAACTGAAAGCTGTTTCTGTCAATCACTGTGCAGCATTATTTTCTTCAGATTAAAGCCCCCTACTATGGAAAAGCATGAGTTATACAGTTTAAAGTCTGGAAACTAGAGCAACTGGAATGAAATCATTATGACACACAAGCCATAAAAATACTATTGATTTTCCTGTGCCTGTCCTAAGAGAGAAGTAGAAAGTACATCAATGGAATGGACCCTTTTAACAGTTCTGTGTAGGGCTTTTTTAAGACACATATATATGTAGATATAGTGTACTCTATACACACTTATATATACTGTTTGTATAATATATTGTATATCTAATTATATTATTACTGTATTATGGATCTATAGCTATACATCTAGATACATTGAGAAATATCTGTAATAAATTTTCCAGGGTAGCCTGACATCTTAAAGTGGTTCTATCTCATGTCCTATTTCTTCAGACAGCAGAGAATCCCAAGAGCTTTCAGGCACTGCTAGAGCTGTGGCCTCACAAACTTCACGTAAGTTCTCTAATTGCACAATTTCACTATTTTCTGTTGAGCTCCTCATAGGGTCCTTCATATAAAGACAAGTATAAAGCAGCTCTTCTACAATATAAGGCTTACAATATAGGCTCAGTAACATTGACAATCATGCTACATTCATTTTATAAGCATTTTCTCAGCCTAAACACATGGACTGTAAAATCAAAGTGAAACTGGGAGTTCTTGAACTTCCCCCCCCGCCCCTGTAGAAAATCTTACGCTTTCAGTACTCTCCACATCCATCCCCCTTAGATTCTATTTCAAATTATTTCACAAAAACTTGCATTTAAAAGGAAAAAATGTGTTTTTTTTAATAACTGAAAGAAATAATGCTATCAGAATTACGATCAGTCAGCTTTTTGCCAACTAGCATCCAGTGTCCCATGACAAATGCTTGGTAACCTACAGACACAATAGATTTCTTACCCAAAAAGAAGTTCTGCAGCTCGGATGTCTAGCACTTAAAGCTTTTTTTAATAAACATGAATGACAAAACATGATTATTCAAACAATTTATCACATCAAAAACAACTTGGAAGTACTACCCAAAACTTTGCTAATTTCACCACTTACCTAATTATTGTGCAGCTTTGTGGAAATTGTTCACTCAGTGAAAACTGATACAGATTAATTTTACTTGATTATATAGTACACATTAAGTCACACACAAAAAGAATTCTAGTTACTTTTGCTACATAACAGCACAGGAAAAAAAGCGTAGTTTAACAAAAAGACAGTTTCTGGTTTTTAGGTCAACCGATAAAGCTTGAAAGACAAGCTTTTGGTAATGTTAATTCTAGGCCAGAAGGTTTTCTTACTTCTTCCTGCTCCAACAGTTGGTATAACAGCAATTGGCTCTCCTCCTCAAGTTTGCTGTGCTTAGCTACTGATGTTAACTGTACTAGTGCTGATCAAATGCAATTTGGACTCTGTAGCTTTCCACAAAATCCACATTTGCTTTTAACTTCACAAAGAACACTTCTAGGAAAAAAAAACACCTTGTGCATGATCAACTGCATGTCTGTCTCAACTTTGTATTACCTGTGAATTATTCCTTTCCCATGCAAATATTCCAGGGCTGATACAATTTCAGCAGTATAAAACCTTGTACAGGTCTCATCAAATGAACCAATTTTGCGTATATACTTTAGCAGCTCTCCATTTTTGGCATAGCTAAGCCCAAAATCTGAATGTAACTTGGTTAAGGTTTATCTCTAAGCCACTCTAAATCAAAAATCTCCACTTCTTATTCCAAAGACAAGAATACTACTAAAAATACACGAACAACAAGGAAGAGGTTGGTTAATTTGAAACTTTACAAGTAGTAACCCAAAATAATTTCTTAAATATACTAACCTAGGACATGGATCCAAATTTCTTAGCATAGCGGAAACTACATAAAGGGTTAATTTTGTAGTTTTTCCAGAGAGTGACCTGACTAATTACTTTAAATTACATACGTAATTGCCCTCAAAGAGAGTTATTTGCAGTAATAACTGATCAAAGTTAAAAATTGTCCCATCACCTGGAAAGTACCAGAGCTAGTGTTTACACTGCAAGAGGCCCTGTGAGCTCATACTCTATGATATATAGGGCTTGCCAGCACTACTAGCAGCCTCTGGGGAAACCAGGAAACTACTTACTGACCCCAGAAATAGACTGATCTTTACCCCTGGCACAGACCATTCCAAGCAGGAGGTTTAGGAGGAAGTTCACATAATTAACATTTTCTTTGCAAGGTTTAAAAAAAAAAAAGCCAACTGCCAACCAATCAGCTTCCAGGATAAAACTACACTTTGCAATTACTGCTAGACAGAGCTTGGGAAACGGTAGTCCAAAAAGAGGATTCAGATTATTCTATAAGCACTGTAACCTTTACATAAAAGAAATTTTAATAATAGCTCTAATTGTAGAAATTAAAATAGTAGGAAATACAGCTGGCTACGCCTATTTTAAATGCAGGAATTATGGTGTTTTACTACAGATACATATACACACACATATATATATATATATATGTCAGGAATAAAACACTTCTAAAACACTTCTCATACATCCCCCTGACGTAGAATTTTTAAATTTTAAACTTGGACCCTTTAACATTTACCGCATGGACAATTTGTTTAATTGCTCCCCCGTGTCCCACAAGACACCTACTCTTGTCTTTGAGAGGACCCACTCATTCGATCTGCTTGATTTCTGTTAAAAGCGTGACTGCAAAAATTGCATCACATACATTAAGATATTTTAAATACCTCAAGTTATTTTCATCATTTCTGTTAGACCATTTTTCAAAGGAACCAAAAACGGACATTGTTACTCTTAAGAAAGTGTTACAGCAAGTTTTAATATGCAAAGGATACATAGCTTTTCATCATCCTGAAAGGTGAAGTAGAGTTTCACAAAAAAAGGGTGATCCAGACGGGACATTACATCTCTCTCTCGTGTCACATATGGTACCTTGTTTTCTTTAATGATATGACGTTTCTCTAGAATTTTAACTTAATGAGAAAAGAGAGAGTAAAAATGCAAGAGGTACAATTAAAGGAAGCCGACCTTGTTTTGGAGTTCTTTGGTTACATACAATTAACATGAAACCACTAATTCTGTTTCTTCAACAGGTGCTTCATAACTGGACTACATTGATACTGTATTTTCAAAAAGTTCATGTTAAAGGAGTCAGTACTTACTGGCATATTCTCTAGAACTTGCCAATTCTCGAGCCAAGACAACCTGTTGCCAGAGGAAAGAAAGCATATTGTAACTGGCCACTAACCACATACACGAATATTGATCTTCCAGTAGGTATTTGGAACACAGCAAAATATTTACGCATGTGTTGGTATTATGCTGGCTTCAGTAAGACTTCTGCAGAAATTCAGTTCAGCAGACCAATGCTTGTTTTGCCAAAAGACTTACACATATAAGAGTGTGAATACCAATTTACTTTATTAATTTTCCAGAAGAATTCTGAAGACAGTAATGTAAGTCAAAGTAAATTGCCAGATCTTCTTAAAGGGGGGAACAAAAAGCAACAAGTACGCTGAGGAATACTCATAAAAACAACTGTCACAATACTTTACTTAACATATATGGCAAAGACTGAAAGAAAAATTTTATCTGAATGAGCAAAAGTAAAAAGTGAGACAGAACTTTCAACTATTTACAATTCGTTAAGAAAAAGATTTAAATAAAAGGAACAGAAGATTTCCAATTAGTAGAAGCAAGGGATGACATTTCAGGCAAGCAGGTTTACATTTTTAAAGAGGAAAGCTTTTGGAGGAACACAAGGCTCATTTTCAAGAAAGAACTTTATAAAAGGCAACTTCAGAGACAATCTGAAAACTCCTCTTGCATGAATGCAAGCAATAACCTTGTAACAACAGATGACTACAGTTTTCTGTTTTTCTCATTGTAAATTTATATCCATTTCAACACTTCACTAAAATCTCAACTTTATACTATTTACTTTTAATCACTGCACCAGGCTTCCTTCTAGTCCACTTCTCATTATATTCTAACCCCTTGCAAAATCAGTTATAACAGAGTACTCCAAAATATTACTACGCACACCTGATGCCAAATCTGCATCTCCGGATAAGGAGTTTTTGAGATCCTTCCATGTACACATGTAACACTAGATAAAACGTGCAGTCAAATGAGGATGTTATTAACTTTTCCAATTTTTGTAGCTAGGTTTCGTCAACCATATCTACCACAAAAGCTTCTGAAAGCAGGTCACTTTAAAAGGCAGTTATTAAATAAAACCCCACATATACGGAGACCATACTCAGATGGCAGAAGAGATCAGCTGACAGATGAAAATATATCTTGGCAAATTAAGCTATGGACTGACTCTCTTCCAGTCCTGCACAGTATCCAATTTTTTACCATTGTATTTCCCAGGTATTACCCACATACTTACACTGATACTGAAGAGCTGTGTTCTAAGGACACACGACTGAGAACTTACCTGATAGCAGGAGTACTTTGGTACCCTCAAGTTCCTTCCTCATCAAACAAATCTGAGCATACCATATATCTTAATTTCCTCCTAACTAATAATCCAGAAAACCCCAGCAGACATGCACCAAAAATAAAAAAAAAAAAAAAAAAAAAAAAAAAAAAAAGGAAAAAAAAAGGAAAAATAAAAAACTCAGGGGTACATATTAATACAATGTCTCTGTTATCAGGGGTCTGAATCTTATCCATCCTATGGGAAGAAGTAATATCAGTAAGGAATGTAAATTCTATAGAAAGAAATTAGACATTAGCTGGATAGCTTAAAAAAAAAAGACATACAATTACCAGAAAAACAAAAGCATTCACAGAACGTGTAAATGCGTAACTTGTAAATTCAGACAACAGCAAGGCAAGAAATGTAGTTAAACATCCCAAATCGAAGGAAGGGGAGATAGGTAGAGCAGAGAACCCTCAGAGGCTACAAGACAGAAATAATTGCCAATATACCTGGCACACATCATGACCAAGGCCTATTATAAACTTGAACAAATACTTCAGGCTGCCAGAGATTAAATCTGCATTTAAGACCTGGTTTTGGTCAGACAGTCATACTTCCTTAGAGTTCCTGTTTTTAAGAAATGCGCCATTTACAGGTGGAGACAAAACCAGGGTGGAATATATATGTACCCACTATATAGGAGGGGAGCAACACAACACGCCTCCTCAGTCATGAGAATTTTAATTCTTCCACCACATAACAGATACTATTCTGAAAGCAGCTTGAAGCTGTCTACAAAGCAAGTAGATTCTCATTAGTTTAAAAGAGGAGAACAACAAGTAGAAGGTCCTGCATTTGTGTGTGTTTGTTTATATCAAGCATGGGTCCAAGAAGTTGCAGCTGCAGAAGAAGGTCCCACAAAATTGGAGAGAGCTCTAAAGAAAAACCCTGAAGCCACATCATGTACATCTCTTGAATTTAAAATGCAGCACTGACACTAGGTGAGAGTTTGTGGTAGCTTAACAGAAGTCCAAGAAAATGGAATAGATTCATTATGACTTTGAATATTTTTTTAATCTGAAGATGTCCTTGGATATATGGTAATATGAAGGCCCCTTGCTTTTTGAGATAAACACTTTTCATTTAGAAGATTGGTGAGGAGCTTGGGGAGTACAGACAGATCTCTGAGTATACAACCATGTTTAATAAGAACGAACCACGTGCTTTTTAACAAGATGTTTTGATAACAACATAAAGACACATGCCACACAGATCAAATGCTCTGAAGCTGATACATCAGAGGGTTGTGCTGCCACCCAGGGAGACAGGTAGCAGAGCACTGGAACAAAAGTTTATTCAGTCTGGGCTAAGCCCTATGAATTTCTCTACCTACATGGAACATGGCATTAACTTTCAGACACCAAAAGCAGAAAGGAAAAGTGTATTACTGAAGGAAAGTGTTCTGGTATACCCAAGCCACAACAACTCTCTTGGATTCTTTAGGGAAACCTGCAAGTTACGCAAACTATGTGTTTGAGTCCAAATTACTCTTGCTGAGTACTAGAGGCCTGCATCCTAAACACTGCAGCAGGCTGTATTGGAAGAACCTGAAAACCCCAACATTTAGAGATCTACAACCAAAAATTGTATACAAAAAATACCATATGAAAAAGATACAGAAGTATTACTCTTAAAACTGGGAAACTACTGAACCATCAAATTAAAGTATTAATTGCTTCATGGATTCATTAAGGTAACACTTAAATAATTAATTTTTGTGCAATGCCGTGGATGTGAGAAACAAACCATTTAAGGCTACTGAACACAAATATACTGACTGTGACTCACTAAGTCCTCAAGGACCATGACACTAGAGGCTGAGAAAGAATACTGGAGAAGTATCACTGTTCCTTCTTTCGAAAGCATCTGGCAGTACCTCCTGCCATAGACAGGACATTGCACAGTTCTTACCACTAGCTCCTAGACCAGTTCAAATCCTTTTTATCAAACTTTCACATAACCTATTACGGCTATCACACTTACATTAGACAGCAATGTTGACTGAACATCCAATCAAGTCATTAGGATACAACGAAACTTCTGATCAATTTAAAAGGAGCTTAAAAAAAAACCCATCACCACCCATATTTAGGGTGACACTTCATTTTATTAGGTAAGCTTAAATCCACTATATTCTATTAATTTACTCTTCAAGCTGTTCTCTCCACATTTCAATCTCATCAATCTTACACAACAAATTTTCAAGTTTATCTAAGATATCTGGCACTTATAAAAAGTAAAGTTACCGTTGAAAAAGATCCTTCACCCAGAATTTTCCCAAATTTGAAGTCATCAGGTCGTTTCTTTCGAGGCTGTGGAGGCTGCTGTCCTGTATGTTGCTGCAAGGAGTTTGAATTAGATCTTGATTCAGGTGCTGTGCCTTCCATGTTAGATCCCTGTCTGCTGCCACAAGTGGAAATGACAGATGGAGTGCTGGAATCTGCTTGGTTCCTCACCATTGATGGGGATGAACAGGAGCATAACACCACGCTTGACTGGATTGGAACAGCATCATACTGAAAAGAAAAATGAAACTATTATTCCCATACCTGACATAACTACCACGCACAAATGCACTTTATTTCCATATAAGAATCATATAAATCCTTCTTTGAAAGGGTCATAACTAAAAATCTCTTTAGGAGGGAATATTAGTATTTACTTTGGAAACAGCAGCTTCAATTTGATAAATAACTCTATTTAGGTCATGCTGTCATATAGCAATAGGTCAAGCATCTGAAGACTTTAATTCAAGAATGCTTCTCTGAAACTCAAAAAAAAATGCTCCTAAGACCAAGTTATCAAATTTCATGGTATCTTCTCCTAAGAATAACATGACCTTCAATTTCTAGTTATACAATGAACACCTGTATTTACTAGTAATATTAGTTCCGTGATCCAAGTTACAATGAACTCTGGATGAACACATGAAAACTTCCATGGAGGCAAAGGACACATTCTTAATTTTTTACTTGGAATTTCACTTTCTCTGGTAGTATTTCTCTTTAATACACATTAGGGAAGACAAGAAGAAAAGAGATAACATAAAGAAGGCACATGAGCTAGAGGGTTTAGTAATCACCAACACCTAAAACTTTTTTTTAAGAATGCTCTGGTTCATGGTCTCTTTAAAAAATGGAAATTGCACTATTTAAATTGTACATATGGCCACATAAAGACAACCCAATTGCAAAGCAAAAAGAACAGATATAGCCCAGAAAACAGCAAGCACAAGAAGACACACTCCTAGAACTGAGTCAGGTAATATACAAAGAAAATCATCATTTGGTACCCTTTTATCAATTTTCCCTAAGTAAGACCAAGGAACCTTGCCAAGCTGCTTTCTGCCCCTTTTGGTAATACACCTCAATTAGTCTGTCAGGGACTGCTTCTGATGTTTTACTTGAAACTGGCCAGAAAATACAAACAAATAGGAGAGCTCTGCTAAACTACTGCAGACAAAAAAAAAAAAACAAACACAAAAAACAAACAAACAAACAAACAAAAACCCCCCCAAACCCTACAACAACAAAAACACCACCAGAGGAAATATTTGAGAACGTTAACACCATGGCTAAACATTATTTTTGAATCTCAGTATTCTAACATACATCCAGCAGAATGAAACTATGACTTAATGAAAATCACCTAATCTCAAAACAGATGTAATGTAAAACCATGTCAGATAGTCTGTAACATACATCATGTTACCAAATTAAAAATTACTTCTGACAAAAAGAATTTTTTTACCTCATGAACTTCAGTTTAAAACAATTTTCTTTATTTTTGTCAGAAACCACCTTAGAAGGGAATTGGACTGGCATTCAATCATGGACATGGTCTTAAAGAACCTAGCTCCCAAATAAGCAATTCCTCACTTGGCTGTGCTCTGCACAGTAGAGAAAAGCTACCTTTATTTACTGCTAAAATTGATTCTATTACTATGAAAAGAGCACATTATATACACATTAAAGTATATGTGCCATAGGTCACAGTTCCTTTTATGCTTTATATACATATATTTTAGCTGACACCTTCCACAGACTGTTGTCCCCAGCATTTTCATATCCCAGATGAATCACGTCTCCTTCAGACAGCTAGTCAAACAGCAGCATGTCTAAAGATACATACTAGCCAGCATTAAAAACAGATTGTACCCTTTCCCATCAAGACTGCAGCAAGATTGACACAAGCATGAGTGCTCAGCAATTGAAGTGATGCCAGGATAAAAAACATCCCATTAATTGAAATGCACTAAATAAAACACACATACACACACTAAGTATCAGGATCCAAATGATGAACTGGCTCCAGTCACAAATGAGGTTTTACAGGTTAATAAAGCAGTAGCATTACAGGGGGGGGTTTGATTAGATTATGCAGCTAGCAAGGTCACCTTGAAAAAGCAAGAAAAAAATCCACCACAAAAGCATCAGAGAGCACTGTGAGAAAGGGGGGGAAAGGTGCTGGATGCAGTGTATTTCATTACACAGTAGCTGAAACTAAGTCACAATCAGTATCAAGTATAGAAAAATCTTAAGGGAAGAGACAGGAGTAAAGGACTTAGTAGGAAGAGAAGGCTATTTTCAGCCAGGGTGTAACATCAATTAGTCCCGACTTTCTCAAAGGAAAGTCGAGATTAGGAACAAGGAGGACAGAGGAACATGCAATAGATTTAAAAGGATCAGTTACCTAAGAAATGACAGAACTATGGAACTAGGTCTGTCATGCTGCATCTCAACATTTACAGGAAAAGTCAATTCCTGCACTCACCTTTCCACACACCATATATTCTTCTTTAGTATTTTGTCCTGCATTATTTACCTTCTAAGTTTTATTTTGAAAGGCTCCAAAAAACGTCTGCAGAAACCATACATGTCTCTACATATATGTTTTCACATTTGCCAGAGATAGAATACCAGCCAGCTTCTCTGATCTAACCCTGTACCATCACTCTTTTGTAAAAATCAGACTTAAGATCCTTCTTCTGCCAGATGCAGACATTTTTAGTGAGATATTAAGTCAATCACAGCAGAATTTTAAAATGTTCTAAACGGCATCTGCGATTCTCAGAAGATTGAGGATGCTCTCCTTCTAGCAATTATCCACATTTCTCAGCTCGCAAGCCAGTGAAAGCACAGATCCTCACACAGTAACAACAGACTTACCTATTGCATGTCATGGATCACCATGGACCACACTGATTACCACTGATCTAGTAATTCTATCTCTTTAAAAAGTAGTCCCTAACACTACTTTCCCAAACCCTTAAGGGTTCTCCTTTTCATTTACTTTCATAAAGAAATTGTTTCATTCTTAATGCAACATACTCTGAATTTGAAAGCCTTTCGTGGAAAAAAATAACAAATCTGCTGAATGTACGTGGCACTACAGATCAACAATCATTTCAAAATCTTCATCAGGTCATTTTCACTAAATCACTAGAAACAGAGTTCCTTTTATTTATATGTGAAGTAAGTTCTAATACTGTTCTTTTCCCCACTTGCATTGCAAAGAGTAGAAATAAACTTTAAGTAAACTGGAATCAATGCAAAAAGCCCACTAGATAGCACTACGTTTTTCCTTTCCTCGCTGCCACCTAAAAGGACTCATACCTTTTCCCTTTGCAATTCAGCATTTTGACAACTGCACTATCACTACAATTCTTAATGTATTTATATGCATCAAACACATATCACACTTCTCTAAAGCAAGTACAACCACAACAACTGCATCTCCACTAGCTTTTTCCCCACCACAAAATCTGCAACACTACTTTGCTGAGACCATTCTATAAACACTGACAGCAGCAAAAAATACTTTTAGAGACCGGGCTTCTAAAATTTGAAGTATCCTTTACTTCTGTACTAACTGGCAGGATGCTGAACCCAGAAGATGACTAAGAATATCTTTGCTATTGCTGAATTTCTACTAGCAAGATCTATTAGACAGAAAATCACTATGAGCAGGGTCCTGACCTCTCAGCTGTCTGGTAACACTGAGTCTGACTTCTGACTATTACTGAATCTCAAGTTGCATTAAAACATAGGGCAGACATGATCACAAAAGCTCTTCCATCTAACTACTTCCAAGGCTAATTTTTTTGGAAGCAAACCATGCTAACAGAAAGTATTTTTTACACAAAGCAACATGACTTCTAAACCTCAACTGGTACATTTGTTTTGATTATAAATAATGCTAACGAGACTATTAAGCTAGAAGTTCAGCACAACCCAAGGTTCTGCTAAAGGCAGTTTAAGTTAAGACAGGTTTGGCCTGAGCTGTTTTGTAAACTGTTTTGACATTGTCATATAAGCCAAAAGTTCTGAAACTGAAGTTTATTTTGTATTGCTTAAAACTTAAACATTGACAATCTAGAGTTTTAAAGAGAAAAAATTAAAAGGATCAGTTATATCTAATATATTCTTTTCATGGCACACTGGTGTTTCAGAGGGTTGACAAAGATGCACCAACTGCATGTGACACATCTCGTATCTGAAATAGAGCATCAGAAGAGGTAATTAACAGATATTACCCACAGCTTTTCCACTGGCCTCCTCCCCCCTCATACCCGACAATCAAAATGTTAACCTTCTTTATGTTCCGGAATACCTAGTTGTGAAGAGTCTCCACTTCAAAGGTTATAGTGTAACACATCCTGGGAGTTCCAGCGTGTTCCAAAAGAAAAAAGCAACTGATGAGGTCAGATACTTATATGGGCCTGAATATATGTCCTCAAGCTGCTACTAAAATGAGAATGCAGGCAAAAGCAGTGTAATTCAGGCACAAGAAACCCACTCATTCAGAGTAACAAAATCCAACTAAAAGCCTCATCTTTCAGTGCAGAAAGCACAGTACAGTTTGCACCAAAAAATACCAATCTTATACAGGAGCTGTTTGCAGGAAGTGTAATGATTATTGTGTGATCCCTATCAATATTTAACACCAATTTTCCTTTCATAAATTCTGTCTGTTGCTGCACCAGAGTGAAGCGCCCTGAATGAAGACAGTAATAGATGGTGTGCTTTCATAAACTGCAGTAAACATCAATTCTCAGACCTTATATGCTCATGTCTATTTATGCTCTGGATGTCTGTCTAAAAATGGATTGTCATACTGTCTGCTAAGTGACCAACAGCATCCTCTTTCTATTAACCAATTGTACATGTATCTGTACAGAGAGAAACAATATACTGATTAATCAAACTCCATTGCATGCCACTCTCTCTTTATATACACTTAGAATAGCTTGGAAATTTGTCAGATAATCTCAAGAATTTAATAATACATCTATCTGCCAACATTATTATTGCCTTTAAGCAATTAAAATACTTGACTAAAGAGAAAAAACGTTCCTTAGAAAAGGTCACTAGCTGCTATCAGACTGTCATTTGACTATAACATAAAATCAAGCATGTAATGAACGGGACAAAACTCACAGTAAGCCAAGGCTCAGAAGTATTTCTAAATGCATCACACAGCTAGTTAACTGTTCACCCACTTAACAGGTTAACTTTGACACTAAAATACATACAGCCATACTAAAACATCATAGTGATTGGGAGGTATTTAAAGACACATACTCTGCTCACACTTTCAGCTTGACAGAAGTTCAACACAATTTCTAAGAGCAAACACCCCTCTCCAAAAAAAAAAAGAGAAAAGCATTTATTAAAAAATATACTAAGCTACAAAAATATTTTCCTGAAACAACAGGACGCTCTTTTCTACAGAGTTCTTTGAAGACATCAGTAAGCCATTTTCTTCAAACTGCAGAAAAAAAATTCTACACCGAGTATTAGTTATTTGTAGATACTTGAAAAGCATTAACATCAAACATTAATCTTGTGATCTTGTGTAGCAGGGGTTTGCGTTTATGTTGCATAGAGCTGCGTCAGCACTCTTTCAAAGCTCATGATCAAATGGTATGCAAAAGATTACTGTAGAGAACTTAAAATTTAGCTCATAAGCCAACAAACTGCCCCTTTATATATCTTGAAGAAACTGACCCTCAGTCACTAAAACAGTCTGAAGCCAAACAATTTGTCAAAATCTATACTTTAAGTTTCATAAATGGTTACCAACTAGTACATTTAAATGAACACAGTAAAATCTCATTGTTCAATTATAAAAACTATTTTAACACAAATTCGTTTTGCAAGAGAATCTGAAGTCATACATCTATCTAGGGTGAAGTTTTTTGATCTCAAAAGCTGCCACATGAAAAAACTGCAGTTTAAAGACAATTTTTATGAATTAACCACATAAATTTCAAAAGCATTTGGCTGCGTAAAAGGGTGTTTTGTTGTTGTTGTTGTCCAAACAGACTGCTATGCTAATTGATTAAAGAAGTCTAGGCTCTAACGCAGCAGAACAACTATGCTCACCTTCATGCCCAGTGTCATTTGAAACCTAATGCTGAAAGGTAAGCACTCATTGAAGCACTGCATAAAACCGTTCCTCCCAAAAAATCTCTTAACAAAATATCTTGATAGAAATAACCATAATTTAAAAGAAAACAAAAGATCTTTAAAAATCATGTCCTGGTAATACATTTCAAGATTAAAGACTGTACAAATTAATGGAAGGAATTCAAACATACTGTTTTACCTAAAATGGCTGGTACCTCTGCAGCAGTGGGAAACAGAAGTACTGTTTGCCTACTGACATTTCTTTCTTTGTGCAGTAAATCCATAACACAGTTCACCCGTAAGTGAGTAATGAGGATATCAACTTCATATTATATCAGCAAAAAAAAAAACAAGAGGCTCAATGCTTTGGAAGCACAGAGAACACCTCTACATTCTTAGATTGTTTTGACCTTTAGGGAATAAAGGTATTTTATCCACAAGACTGATTTCGTTTCTAGAGAAATGAAATTTTCACATACCAAGCAATGCTGATCCAGAATTTTAGTTTATGCAAATGCCTTTCTATAAATTTGACCACCTTACATACAGTGGTATTTCTTGCCACCGATTTCCAGGATTCTAATTCCAAAATCAGGTAGTGATTTAAGTTAATGAAAGGATTTATAAGAACCTGCATATCAGCCAGTTACCCTCTAACCTCCTCTACTGCTAGGCAAGGTACTTTAGTTCCACACATCTTCAGAGGCAGACTATTTAAGGCATCCTTCCACTGCCTAGTGCTTCAAAACAAATCAGAAACAGGAAACCCACAAATCTCCAAGAACATAAAGTCAGCCTATGGCCCACATAGCTATAATGTAAACAAGCCATTGAGAATTCATTTAACGTAAACAAATCTAGGCTAGCTCACAAGAAAACAAAACCCATCTGTGATCGCAATAGTCTGGATCCCAGGCGACACCACTGGCTACCTCACCAGGCACATTGATAATCAGGTGCTGCACAGCACAGATGGGGGCTCACGAGAGCAAACACAAAAGGACTTCCTATGCCAGACTCCTTGCTAGCTGCTCTAGGAGGCAAAGAGAACAGCTTGGGGTGAAGAACAGAGAAGCAGACACACCGAGGTGGCAGTATATAAATGGAGTGTATGTACAAAGGATTCATGGCACAGTCAAGAACTGTAAATTCAGCCAGATTACTGAAGAACCAAACAGTGAATTTAGTATTTTCTTTTCAGAAGAATGAGCTAAGCAAGTTAGTCCTTGCAATTTTTCACCATAAAGAACTATAAAATATTTGCAGGTGAAGTACTTGCAGCTTGTCTTTTAAAGCAGAAAGCAACTCTCAAGTTCAATATTTACTCACAGAGCAAAACACTTATTGCCTACAGCAATTTTGAGTAGAATTCATGTGGTGTGAAAAATAAGGTTCTAGGCCAAATAGCTAGCTTGGTGCATTTTGTATCCTGTCCTTTCAGACACTTTAGACTGTAGTAAGTTTCCACAAGCTTACCTGCAAATAAGATGTCAGAAAGGGAAGTGGAAAGGGAGGAAAACCTGCTTCTTCCTTCTTTATTACATATACATAATCTAACTTGGCCACTTGCAAAGAAAGTTTTTTTCCATTTGAAATACCAGAAAAGTAACTCCTTGGCATCATACATATTCTTTGGAAAGCTCCAATATGAGGAACTCGGATTTCATCTTTCAAACACAGTGTTTTCTAAATTAAGGTCACTTGCATATTTTCTGAACGCCATGAATGTGCTAGTTCTACGGCAATCCATATAGCTTTTCTAGACAAACACATATTAAAAAAATACAAGTTTACTGTTAAAGAAGAGGTATTATTAAAATATTTCACATCTTCATAGACCAAATTTATTTTTATTACTTTGCCAGTTTACTACATTTTTCAGTCTAACAAAGTGATTGTGCCCCTGGTTTCATGCCTTCTGTACAAAAATTCCTGCAAGTACTTCAGTAGTCATCACCCCTTTCCAAGTTTTTCTGGCAATGCTGCCTTCCAACTGATCTGCTTTAGGAAAGTGCAATGAGCCTGAGCCTGCAGGGTATCTTACAACATCCAGCTACAGTAAACTACTTGTAGAGTTTCAAGAGCTAAATGAAATAGACTACTTCTGGCACTGTAATAGATCAATAACCCAAAGAAGAATGTGTTTTAAAAAAGCGCCTACCCACACAGTGGAATCACTATTTAGTAGAACATCACTAGTATACTCAGATTATTCTGTGGATCATGTCCCTTTCACCTAGCTCTAAGCACTTTTAATGTTAGAAATATGAATGCATATAATACTGCTCCTCTTAAAACTCCCAGTTTTTCCACCTTTGAGCACCTTTTCAACATCTGTGTCTTCTACTATTTTCTGTTCCTGCAGCCTGCATTGGTAAGGGATTTACTGAAAACGTATCCCAGTTAAAAGCCTACACACGAGAGATAAAGACTAGTCATGGCTTTATGATGAAAACCCAAGAGAAGAGAATCTTAAATAGATAGGCTTGAAGGGTTTCCCCTACATACATATCTGGAAGTTTTACACCTATAAATAATCACAAACAGAACTCTTAACAGAGCCTAATCTAATTCTTAACATAGATGCAAAATTTACTCTATGTAAGTTCTAAGAGCCCACTTCTATGAAAAATGTAGTTCATATTAGTTCCACTGGGGGGGGAAAAAGAAGCTAGCAATTTTGTTCACCCAGATCCATGACCACACTATAGATTTTATCAGGTCAGAAACACTGGTATAATCTAGTAATTGCTAGTGCAGCTAAACAGTCCAGTGAAGATGCTGCTGCAAATGAAGATGTTAATTACCATACTTCCAGACTTCTCCTTTTGAGACAAAGGGCACTTCTTGGTTTGAGACCCAGGATACTCACAATAGCATTAACAGCAAATAACTAAGACCACACTGGCATCTGCAACTAAAGCTGCATTAAATAGTTTCCTTCTTAGAAGTACAACTCCATCCTTATGCCACGTCTTCAGAAAATAATGGAACATTTTAGGAATTGTTCCTGAGTACAAAAATAAAGAAATTAATTGGTTTGGCAGAAAATTGCTAGAACATTCCTTTCAAAGCTGTGCTCTATTCACACCTCCCCTCCCCAAGCCCATCTTATGCATTTGCAATTCAATAATCACAGAACTCATTATGTCATTAACTCCATCACAATATACATTAACAGTAACTTGCTCAGTCTCAGAAATACTGGATTTCCCATACTTGATATCATCTGAATTACAAAAAGTTTAGTTGAATCAGGCTGCCTCTATCTGGTACTGCCTGTCAGTACGCTCACCTGAACAGAAAAATATTAACTAGAATGGAAGAGAAGGAAATAAAATTACCCTGACAAAATACCTTAATTTTCAGAAAAATGGTCATCAGTTGCGTTAATTTTTCCCCTCTCTGCATGTTTTTCTTATGGGCAGGGACCTAAATTGTATATAGAAAAGGAACAGAAATGCAAGTATTTTGGAGAAAAAACCCTGAAAAGATGGGCAATAAGCAAGAGCAGAAGCACAAAGCGAAGCATACTCTCTGTTTAAGAGTCCAAGTAAACAGAAGTCATCTCTGATGCTAAGAAGCAGCTTTATAGAGCTGTATCAACTAGCAAGAAAGCAAAACTAATTTCTTTAATGATCAAAATTTGGTTTATTTCATAGTGCTTGATGTAGCATTTCATGTGCTCTGTAGGGCTATTCCACACAGTACTTCTCATCTTCAGTCAATAAATATGATTCTGTGTAACACCCTGATGAAAAAAAATCACTGAGCATGAAGAGAGCACACTGAAACAGGATGTCAGGAATCAACACAGCTGTGCCAGTCTCCACAGAAAACCCTCCTTAGTAAATTCCAATCGATGAAAAGATTTTAAGTGCTGCAGAGTGAAGCTTGGCAGCTTGCAACTGACCCAAAAGCACAGCAGCATGCACACGAGATAAGGAACATATCACCGCCAGGTAGTTTTGCCAACACGAGTGAAAGCTGGTGATTATTCTTCTTTTCATGACAGAATGTCTACACTAACTAAACTGTATAACTTACAACACAAAAGAAGATTTACCATTACTACGTCTGTATACCAGTTACAACTCCATCTTCGAGTTATGTCAGTGCACACAAAACGAGTTTTACGCTGTCAGACTAACGTAAACAACTGCATTTGAAACGGTGTCCTACTGTCACCCTCACAATCTCCCTCACGCGTTTGTTCCTACTACAAAAGAAATCGGTTAGAGTGACCGGTAGCTTCCACAGGACAACAACGTCTGTTCGGCCGGCGAGAGACGGCCTGGCACAGGCATGCCAACGCCCCGTACCCGGAACCGAAAACGGAGGTCCGCGAGAGGCCGCGGTGCGGCCCCTTCACCATTGGCCTCACCTCCTCCCGCGAACGGGCTACGCTCGGAGGAGAACGAGGCCCTCCCGCGAGGCCCGCGGCGACCCAGGAACGGGTGGCGGAAGAAGGACCGCCAGCAGCAGCGACAGGGCTGGCCCCACGGACGGCAGCACCCGTTCACCCGCCCTGTTCGAGCGGGCGCAAGAGGCGGGGCCGTTCGCGAAAGCCCACCGCGACCCCGTCGCCGGCAGCGTTCTGGGCACGGGCGGCCACCTCTCAGAGGCCGGCCCCGGCGCCCGGGCCTACTTATTCCCCCAGCACCCCGCGGGCTGCGGCCCCGGGCGGACTCACCAGGGGGCTGCCGGTGCTGGCCATGGCCCGTCCGGACCGGGGCCGCTCCCCACCCGTTCCGCGCCAGGCGCTCGGCCCAGCCTGAGCCAATGGGGCGCCCGCGTCCCCCGCCCCTGACGTCACCACAACAATCCCCCCGCTGTAGGCGGGTCTTCCGTGCATTGCACTCGCTCACTGGTGGCGATAACTGCTACTCACACGCGAGCCAGGACAGAGCGTCCCCCGTCAGCCTCAGCGTCCAAGCCGAGAAGAGGATGCGCAGTTGGGAGCATGACGCCCCCAGGAAGTTGCGTATCTAAGGGCGGAAAAGGGCGGGGCGGCGGGGCAGCACCTCCCTCGGTCACTCACATCCGGGTTCGTGCCACGAAGGCGACGTGCCGTAGGAGGGGCGGATGGTGGCGGGAGCGCGGCGGGCGGGACTGCCGGGAGACCCGCGCCCTCCGCACACCTCGGAATTCGAGTGCGTCATAAATGCAATTCCGGTTCGTTTGTTCGCTCCTCAGAACTTGCCTCGTCTGCGTAACACCCGCGCTTCCTCGCCGGTTCTGACCGGCCGTTTTCCCTGTTTTCCGTACAAGCTTGCGGTGCCCGTTAACGGCGTCCTGTTAGTCCGTGTGAGAGCCCGCTGGCCACAGACACCGGGAGGCGGGCCAGCGGTGCACAGCACTGCAGCGAACAAATTGAATTTGTCAAGGAATTCCTAGAATTGTGAGGGATTACTCAAGAGGATGAGACAGGAAAAGACTCTAGTTTAGTGAACTACATCAGAATCTACAAGATACAGATATTTAGCTTCAAATGGGGGTGGCGTGGTGGGCCAGGGCAACCACAGTGTCCCAGGGTTGATCCACTTTTTTCAGTAAGGTTTTTAAAATAGCTGAATCAACTGTCCTCTATGATAATTTTTTCTATGATAATCCTTCTGCAGATGAGTAGAACAACTGATCATAATCTTGTAGCAGGTTGGATGCATGAGTTAGTGGATATGCGTGTGTGTGTGTGTGTGTGTGTGTGTGTGTGTGCGGTTTTTTGTTGGAAGCCTACCTCCACTCTTCAGACTGTATCCATATTTTGGACCCCTCAGAGAAACTCTGCCAAGTAGGAAAAACCTTTGGTGTAACTTAGGCCAGTTGTGCCATAAATGTGTTTGTGGCTACTGAATGACACTGATGGTTTTCACATATGTGAATTTAAAGAGATTATCCTGGCGAAAAGGCAGATTCTTTTCCACGTGATCTGGTACAGATCTCCTCTGTTTACAATTTTGGGTCTAATTAGACAGTATCATAATGGCCCACACAGCTGCTTGACCAGTTGGATTTATGTTTATGTCCTTGGATACTTTGATAAGGCTCAAAAAGTATCAGGCTCATCACAAAACTAGTAAAATTTGTGGATTACACACAGCAGGTTTACAGCTATTCCAAACATTATACAACCAAGAGTTGTGAACACAAAGATAAGGAAGGAACCAAAGAGGGCAGACTTGCAGTAATACTACATGACTACTCAATTAAACTGTCTGTGTCAAGACAGTTCTGTGCATACTCCCATCCTGTTCTAGTAGGGTTTACTTGAGCACATGTGATACTCTCGTTCAGCTTCCCTGGGCTGTGGATCAGCTGTACAGACTATATGTATATTCCAGTATGTATGAACCGAGGCAAACACAAATCAGGCAACACCATCACTATAGGCAATTTGCTAGGTTCTGCTGCTTAATTTCAGCAATCTGTAACATTTTCCTTTCTAGAAAAGCAAATGGTGCCTTTAGAACATGGGTAATAAAGCACACAGTAGCATTTAAAGCCATGAAATACCAGTATATCGTATGTAATCCTCCAAGATGACAATGCTGTAGAGTCCAGTGGCTTTGTCTGGCAGAGTTTAGGGTACCAAACTTGCTGGAAAACATGGACAGTAGAAATTTTTAATCTCCTGTTCAGTTGAAAACAAACTGAGAAACTAAAATTAATTAGAAAAGGGGACAACCACAAAATCTATGAGTTTGTCGTCAGTCTTAGGAAAAAGGGAGACTAAAGGCCTGTTAGTGTTCAGGAAAGGGAGTGAATAATAGATAATGTGTAATGGATTGAAGAATAGAGCACGCCCTTTTTCTTCCACTAGAACAATCTAGTTTAACAATAAAGATAATAGTACTCATTTTAACAAGATAATAATAGCACACAAAAAAATTGAGTTGAAGTCCTTAGCAAGTGTGCTGAATTCTGCAGGGACATGTGAAATGTGCCCCAAAATATTTTTTGGGGGAAAATTAAACAAAGCAAAAACACCAAAACCAAACAAATAAACAACCCCAAACAAACAAAAAGCCAAACCAAAACAACCAAGCAAACCATAAAGAACTGAAGCAGTCTCTACAATGTTGAAAGTTACTTCTGAGAAGCCATTCAAGAAATTAGAGGACTTCTGAATGATAGTCTCATCTACAAATGGAGGAAAAGTAAGGCCCAAAATAATGTTAAACCAAGTGAATGATTAAACAGAAAAACAATGTAACTTGATTCATCAATTTCCATCTTTGACAAAAAAGTTTACTGGCTGCTAACAGGGTAGATAGTATATAATTTGACTTTGCTAAGATTTTTGACACAGTTCAATTTTAAAGGAACACTAAGGAAGCTAGTTGACCTAAATGCTGGCACCTACTCTTGTTAATGAATTATTAAAATTTTTGATAATCCATTTGAGTCTAATCATTAGCAGTACTCTGTTAAAGTGAAATGGCATTTCAAGGGGCATTCGACGCTGAAACTTGGTCTGATTGAAGATTTTCATCAGGTTTTGTGATGAAATAGAAAGTATGTATACAAGATTTGTGATATTATTCTGGGAAAGATTTTAGTCACTTGGGAAGACAAAAATGAGGAGAAAAAATATTTTGACATATTTTAAATACACTCTAAATAATATGAAATTACATAAAGTGCGAAGTACTGCACTTTGAAAAAGAAAGCAAATGTATTAACATAAACTCTGAAATAATAGGTTACTAGCAATATACTGAAATAGGATGTGAGAGTGAGAGCTACAGAGTACCAGAATTTAAGTAATGAATTAATAGTGAGATGTTACTGCAAATAAATATTAGCACATAATGACATACAGAATTTGAGAGTGGCAGCTAGTACTTATTTCATTCTACATGTAACAAATGAGGATGCAGTTGAATAGTATATCCAAGTCTAGGCATGATGCCTTCAGGAAGATGTGAACCAGTTGGAGAGAATCAGGGGAAGCAAACACTGCCTGTGGTGGGGGACGTGCGAGAAACCGCCCGCGGCTTCCGGCGGGCGGGATCCGCCAGCAGGGGGCAGCCTGCGCCGAGGGGCATCGGCTGGGCCGGGGAGCGACGTCACTGCCCCGGAGGGGAAGGAGACGCTACCACATCCATCCAAGGGAGCTATCCAAATATAACCTACCTGAAGCCCGGGCCCAGAGGCCGTACAGGAAGCGACACAAAGACAGAACTGAAGACAAGCTGTGTCCTTCAGACCTGGGTGGAGGCTAAATAGATCTCCCATGCTCCGAGCAGTAGAAGTCCCAGGTGAGACAAACAAAACAAACCAAACAAAACAAAATAAACAAACCCCAAACACACCACCAAAAAAACCAAACCCACAACTTAACCAAAGTCTTTATCACAGAACATTTTCAGCTCCTTAGTGGCTTACAAGCACTACTTAAATACTTTGCAAAATAGTTTCTTTTGCCAAAACTCAGCAGAAGAAAAAGGGAGGAGTGCTGTCTACTTTGTTCTGGTTGCAGGTGATACACATAGCATGAACTTGGTAGTCCCAGGATATGAAAGGCTTCATAGGTTTGATCAGAGCCAATATTATGTCTCTTTTAGTCTTCTATCTTCCAGTTGAAGGATATATATCACTCTTAGAGGCAAAAGTCAGCCTTAGAATAGTTCAGAGATTCTGGAAGAAGCTGTGAAAAACCATAGCTTGAACCTAATACCAGTCTCAAACATGACACCAAAAAAAAAAGAAAGAACAANAAAAAAAAAAAAAAGCTTAGAAAAACACAAAGCAAAAGAACAGAAAAAAAAAGGGGGGTTTATAGCCTGCTTTTTTCGAAAATTTATAGTATTTCCATGACTGAATAAAAATGAGACTTTGGTTGTTCCAAAGATCTAACTGTAAAGCAGAGGCGTTTTGGTTTTAGCAACAACAATTAATATTTTTAAGTAACTCCATAAAAGCAGAAGCAGCTGAAAGTTTTTAAGTTTCACCTGGAGAACTGCTGATGCTGGAATATCATTTCAGCCTTTTAACAATCAGCCTGTCGTCATCTGCTGACTCAATTCTTATAGTCTTCCTATCTTGCCCTAATGGACACAAGCAGCAGCATCTTTGACTTTTCATTTCTCAAAAAATTTCTGACTACATTCAATCTCTCAGTGTTCTTTTGCTTCTCTATTAATGAAGTTTTGCACTCTCCCTTCCATAGCCTGACCTGCTTCCCCTTACTCATATCTGAATATAATTGTTCCCATTCTCATTTTGTTAATACAACTGGTACAGAATACCTTATTAACAGAACAAGATTTTATGAAAATGGTTCAATTTATGTGCAGATGTTCATAAGTAAGGGCTGTCAAGGTCTGATGAATTTAAGAGACAATTGATCTGACAGTTTCAGAAAGCATCCCTCAGATTCTGAAGATTTGAAATTTGGGACACTACATCAAACTACACTATGGGGTCTAAAAGTTTGGGATCACCAAAATCCTCCAGGTATGTGGCATTGTTTTTCTGATTTTCTCATCCTGGGGAAATTACAGCAACTGTTAATGACAGCAACATCACGTTCTTCTCTTGCCATTTGATTGCGGCAGAGTAAAAGAAGCACCCTTGAATATAGCTTTTGCAAGTTAAAAAGCACCAAGGACCAGAAATGGGATATTTTTTCAGGTATCAGAAAAGCCCTTTGCTTACAACACTTAAAACAAATCAGTGCTGTCACCTCCTATGGCTGTCACACAAATCGGATGTTAACTCCTCCTTCTGTTCCTGTTTTTCTCAGAGATGAAGGCTCCTCATAACAGTTCTCTGGCTTAGCACACTTTTTTGGAAGGGTGTCTCAACCTACTTTGTTTCTTCTAAAGGAAATCTTTCTTTGCCTTATCAAAACTAACCTGTGCTGTCACCAGAGAGACAAGGGAAGCACTCCAAAGAGGAAGGAATGAATGTATATGACTGTGAATACATGTGTCAGCTAGTTTGGATGCGTGTGTACATATCTCAGTATGTTTGCTAAAATTGTTGAGCCCATTAAAGCTAAGAGATGCATTTAAGACTCCAGAAATCTGCTTGGTAGATTATTAATCATGTATAGGATTTTCTGTGTATAGGGCAGAAAGTAAACCTCCAGAGATTCAGCTCAGAAAGGCTGTACCTGTTGTGCGGATAGGCAAAGGACTCATCAATTCTGGAGAAATAATAGAAGCCCTGGAGAGGCAGTGGGCCTGTCCTGTTCTGTGATTAAGTAAAGGTCATTTGTGCTGTTCTTGTTTTTCACCTTTCGCCATTAGATCAGCCCTGCCACTTAACCTTGAAATAAATTTTTGTTAAAGCAGTACATGAGGCTTACTTATTGCAAAAGAAAAAAGTTACAGCCATTCAAGATAATAAAGAACAAGGCCTACTGTCTGACTATCTTTAAATAGAGCAATTACAAGTTCTGATCAAGTCAGGAACCCCTTTAATTCATCAATATCATATTAAGAAGCAAAATTACCTTCTTAAGCAAAAACAGTTTCTCATGGTTTTATGAAAAAGCATGCATAGTTTTTACAAAATGATGGAGTTTAAACCATGGTTCATCACATTGCAAGTATTACTGCTTCCAAGAGGCACACAATTCCAATAGTTCTTCCTGAGGAAAACAGCAGGTCTGCAGCTGCCTCCTTAGACAAGAGGGTTACTGGATCTTAAAGCCAGGAGGTTAATTGAGGGAAGGGCATAGTCATGTGTCTCTGGGACTGCAGATGGTGCTGGAGTCAGGCTTTGCCGTGCCTGTAGGGGTAGTATTTGCTAAACAGAGGACTTAGTCACAATCTTCTTCTGAAGTACACAAGTTGAGGATTTATTTTAAAATGATACATGTTTGAAGCTGTCTGCACAGTCACCATTTAAGCTGCTTGGGAGGACAGTGTTGGGAGGTAATAGGAGAGCACAAGGAACTTCATAGGCAGTATTCCTCAGGGAAGGTCACTGATCTTTCTGACGTTTAACACAATTATTGCCATTAGAAAGCTTCAGTAGTTCAGCAGAAATCAAACCTCCTGTGGTATCATTGTCACACAAAGTACAATAGTCACTACCACTGAAGGACACATCTGCTATCCCCAAAGATTCTTGAGGCATAAGAAAGTCACCCTGTCCATGCTGTGAGTGAGAGGGATAATTCCTTCCAACACTAGGGCTCTCAAGGTTGTCTTTAATTATTTCAGAGATTTTCAGGCCAATGGTATCATCAGCACGGTTTGGTGCAAACAATAGTCCTGGCCCCAACTCTATCTCTTCTGCTGTTATGTGCCTGCTGGGGACATACTGCTGGCTTGGACTCGAGGCAAATGCAAAGTTCTCCTCTGCAGTAACCAGATCTGTGCTTCCTGTAGGTTTCAATGAGATTTGGGAAATCAGTTCTTGGGTGTTTGGATCAGAAATTCTATCTGCATTCACTTTGCTTGAGTTGCTGGCCTCTTC
Organism: Machaerirhynchus nigripectus; assembly: GCA_013397975.1. Taxonomy (NCBI): domain Eukaryota; kingdom Metazoa; phylum Chordata; class Aves; order Passeriformes; family Dicruridae; genus Machaerirhynchus; species Machaerirhynchus nigripectus. The sequence continues at coordinate 66,477 of VZRQ01001932.1, read as the reverse complement.
TCTTTCAAGTTGGCTACAAGCCTCATTTGGTCCAACCCAGTCCTAATGAAAATATCAATAAGTTGGGGTCATTTTGCATAGTTATTCCAAAATAACTCTTCTTTCTTTATGGCTTTGGCACAGTAATCCAGATGTTTAATACGAATCCGACAGGCAAAGTTAGAGTAATAGGGTAAAAAACCTAGCTGCTAATTTCACAAAAATTTACAAGAGTTTTTACAAGATTACACCACCAGAATATAATGCAAGCTGCTGGTATTGCTTTGGTTTTGAAGGGGTGCAACTTTTGCATTCAGTCTGATCTGGGAGTCACTGGAGGAGTTCCACTTCTAAGGTGCAAGAAGCTGGACAGAAGCTCTGGTGGTTAGCTGGTATGTGGAAGCAGGAAACTGAGAAACTATAAACTCTCAGGAAGATCAGAACCACATGTCAGTAATTCTGCTCAGGAGCTAGGATGATTAATCCCAGGAAAAAAAATCCTCCTGTCATGAACTGAGGGTCATAAGAAAGAAGTGAAATTTATTTCTTACCTTAAAATTCCCATTGTGCAAACTATAGAGTGGCTGAAAGAAAGCAGCTGGTGTGGGAATGTTAAAGCAGGTGAGGCTTTTTGCCCTAATGTGAGAAAAAAACACTTCAAAACAATGGACAGTTTTTCTGTGTTTTGTCTCCATGATACTGGTTAGATGAACCCCCCCCCCTTATATTAGTAAGATTGCACAAGAAGCCCACACATCATTATTTCTGACTTCTCATGCAACCGTTTGTCTGCCACCTGTGCATGCATTTAGTGTTTCTAAGCTGAAGCACAGTCTCGTAAGTTTCTTAGGAATATGCCACAAACTTAATATACTGGTCTACTACTCATTATATGCACTGAGCTATTTAAGCATTTATCATCTTACTTGATCTAAACCACTGCTTCTGAAAGTGTTTTAAAGAGTTCTAGTTTCATTACATTTAAACAGAGAAATTCTTGCAGACATCCTTGCCGCTTTATTAGTCTGTCCTTTAAAAATATTTTATCATATGGACATCATGTGTTCTCTTTCTCTAAGAATGATATGTATATGGAGCATAATAATGTATGTCAAGGCAAAAAAGAAAGAGGTAGGAGATTTACCTATGCTCTGCCAGCGTACAAAATTGCAGAGGATGGTTTAACCAAGGTTCTAAAACCACTTTTTTCTCCGTACAACTTGGTCTCAAATGAATCAGAGTCAGTTTAGTTTGCCTGTATTGGTATTTTACCTACTGACTCCTGCCAGGAATGTCACAAGTAGCTTAACATTGACATCAGTTTAACCACCTTTATGGATTGCTGTGTACTTGCACTTTTAATTTATCTACATGAAGCTTCAAAAATTTCCATGGGCTTAAATTTCTTTAACTCCAAGAGACCATCATCCTTGGGCTGCAGCCAAATTTGGGAGTGCCAAAGGTACTTTGGTCTCCTTAAGGACTGTATAGTGGGTCATTAACTACCATCACCCGAGGAACATGTCAGGTTCCAAGATTGTCAAAAGACCTTTTGGAAATAACTGAGTTTGTGTAGCAGAAACAGGAAGGAAAAGGGATATAATGACTCTTGCTTTACCCTTTTCAGGCCGTAAAGATCAAGGGGAACTTTATGAAAATCACATACCTTGAGGAAATCTTGCAGTTCCAGAATAAATACACTAGAGTGCCAAAACTCAGAGGAATGAATAAGAACTGCATAATTTTGGTATTTAGAACATTTTCAGAGACTTTTGGGACATCTAGGAAAAGAATCAGCACAAAAATTTTTAATAAAAATTCAGGAAGTCAAGATAGAACCCCAAATAACCAAGCACTACAAATGAAACAGGCAGCTAAAGGCCTTAACGAAAATAATTTGGCTATGAATATTTGAAGAAAGCTAGTTCTGATTTGAAAAACTTCATTTTACCACGTATCTTCTTTTTTTTGGAACATGGACATGAAAAGAAATGAAATAAGATAAAAACAACGTTCTTAGCACCTGCTCTTTGAAACACTGTTGTCTGGCTCCACTCACTCCACTGACTGTGGTATGAATTCTCATTTTCAGAAACTTTGCAGCGAACTCTTGCAGCATAAGGAATGCCACTGCGGAGCTCTGTGGCTTCAATTTCTACCTGTGGCAATGAACTGGGTAATGTCTTGTTCAGTGCAACCTGCAAAGTATTACAAAGCATTGCTGTTAATGAGACTGGGCAAAAGGATGGTCCTTTAAGCACTCTTTTTTTTTGTTTTTTGTTTTTTCCCTTTTCTTTTCCAGATTTTATTTTCTTAGATGCAAGAAGAGGGCCTGCATGATGATGGATGACTTCTGCATGGTTCATGAGAAGAAGAGTTATTGAACTTCAGTATTGATGTTTTATGTAAAATCTCTCAGCCTTAATATGGGAAACCAGAAAGGCCAGCTTAGGTCATCTGGTGAAGAGCCCTGAGCTGAGTGGCAAGGCCATTGTACCCAAAGAACAAGGCAGGATCACTGTACGCCCCATCCAGTTACCTCCCAGGACATGCTGTACTCCTTATATTGCAACTCATATTGGAGAATTTCAGTGAGGTACCAAGGCACATTCCACACACTCCACCATATCTGGCACTTGCTGGCAGTGGCATTGCTCTGGATGTTCAAAGGTGGATCAAGTTTTACTGCAAATAGAGGAGGCGGGGTTTTTTTTCTCAGTATTTGGGACACCACAAAAGAAAATGCATGACATTAGGGTGACTGAAGTCATGGAAGATAAAGCTAGGTCTAAAGAGGGATACTACCACTAGCAGTAGACCAAGTTAGCTTACAGGATCAGAACAGCTACAGATCTGACATAAATTAATGAAAACTTCAGTAGTCCCTAGGGTTAATCTTGCAAGCAAAGAACCTCTCTGGGTATCACATTCTGCCCTTACAACATACCACTAATATGGACAGGTTCTGAGCATTTCTCTTGAGTACCAGGCCATGGGATATTCAGTTAAATCCATGACTCCTCATTAGATAATTTCTTTAGGAAAAATAAAACAACAAAACAAACAAATAATTGAGGCAAGCCAATTGCAAATTACCCAGGGCACAAGAAAACATAACACAGATGAGAAGTATTCTTGAATGGTGCTCCAGAGCCAGCCCTCTCTGAAGTCTGGGAAAAGTCAGGATGGAGAGACTCGGTGACTGCATCCTTACTGCTGCAGTTCACACAGTGCACTCTCTGGGGATGGCCAGTCTTGCTTGTTTTCAGTGTTTTCAATTGCTATCTTTGAGACATCCTTTGTTAGGCAGCATATCAGACCTACCCTGAAGCTTCTGGGCAGAGCCTCAGCTCACAGCTGCCCTGGTTCATACTTACTGTGTTTACGGGGATTGTACTCTGGAAAGGTCATGTATGTGTGATAACGTCCAAAGATATTTCCTTGGAGAGAGACTCTATAACCATCTGTTTCCAAGATCTGGCTGGCTAAATGAATTGTGCAGTGGTACTGATTCTGCATCCTCTCTGTGGCAGTCAGTTTGCAGCTGGCGTTGTGGCCCTTTGACCAGAGGCTAGAAGAATAAAAAGGCTGAAAGTTTCTTTTAAGTCATGCAATTAAGTGCTTTTCAGTTTACGGATGTGTGGCAACTTAGCACAGCACCACACTCTGGAAGACCATGAACCTCTTTAGTGCAGACAGCAAGCAAACCAGCAGTCCAAAAGCTGGTGGGATGGCAGGGCTGGATAGGGAGGGAGACACCTTCATAACCTTACTGCTGAGAGCACCAGATCTCACGCGAGTTGCACATACCACCCGGTAGCTGTTCCCAGCTCCCTCTGAAAGTGAGAGGGCTGCTGTCACTGCAAGAAAGCAGGTGAGTAGGGGGGAAGGAGTGGATAGACATTTGGTTACAAGTGCATAGCACAGAGGTAACAATGAGCTGTACATTAAGTACTCTTTCACTACAAACAAACCAGTACTGACAGCAAAATGTGTTCAAGTTGGTTTGTCTTTTTGTGGTTTAGCCATTTATTAGCAATTTTTTCACATTGCATGTGATCCCGCAGGAAACTGGGAGATCACAGTTTATCAGCTTGCCCATCTTTCCATATTATTAAGAGTATAAAATCCAGTATTAATAAGAGTTAGGCTATTTTTTACTTAACTGTAGCAGAATAGGAGGCATCTAATGTCAGAGTGGCTTACCCTCATGTAATAGTTACTGGTGGTCAAGACAACGTTACTACATAACATAAACATATTCATCTTAAATTATCCTATCCGTTAGCAAACTATTTACCGGATTTCTTCTATTAGAGGAAAAACTATTCAGATAATATTCTAAATCTCTTATTAAAGCTTCTAACTCTCTGGACTTGTATTTACATATTTACTAATATAGATTAAACCATTAGGTGTTTAATTTCTAGGCAAAAACGAAATAAATTATTAGAAGTTGATTAGGCAGCTTTATGTAGGATGGGCTCTGGAAGTTCCCAGGTCATGGGGACCAGAGGTTGGAAAGGGAAGGTTCTCTGCACCGAGATGCTTGGCAGAAGGGTTCACTGAATAGATGGAGAACCCACACCTGACAGATCACGCAGCCATATGTGCTGGACCTCTGCAGCAGCCCCTGAAGCTGCAGGACCACAAAAGAGAGCAGCTTCTGAGACAGCCCAAGTCTGGGATGATGGGGTGGCAGAACTAGCTGTGCCACAGGTCTCCTGCTGTGGGGGGAGCAAAGCCCACAGCTGGGCTCCATCTGTGCTCCTCCTGCCCATGCCAGGGCTGGGGCTGCCACAGACAGCTCTTGTTCAGCTCTTACTTGGTGAAATGCAGATGGAAAGGTCCATCACCCACAGGCTTCTCCGTTACCCACACGCAGCTCACAGTAGTCACGTAGTTATTCAGGCAGCTCAGGCTGCCAGAGAGCTCTGCAGAGGAAGGAGACCAGAACTGGATTCATGTATCACTGGATGATGCCTTGCTTAGTACATCAAATAAGGCATTACTTGCTAGTACTTCTTTTGCTGACACTACATCTAATCTTCCTCATCATGTTCTTACTCTGTTGTAACACACTTCACTGCTTGAGTTGAATGTAAGATCTTAGAGCAGGGACCTTGGGCAGTGGCTACATTTTTTCTGGTGCCCAGCTTGTCCAGTATGTACTCAGTCCCCTAAGCCTGACATTGCCAGCCAGCTGTACTGGTTCCTGGGACCTAGGAAAGGGCAGTCATAAGATCTTGGGTTGCATACTGAAGGGTCTGTGAATGGAAAATGAGCACAGGCATGTACCTGTCTGGAACAGTGGACCTATTCCAGATCTCCTCTTACCTCTCCCTCTTCCTCCACCAAAGAGCAGCACAGCAGCGATGCACAGCTGGAGGCCCCACTGCCACACAGCTCCTCCCATTCCAGATAGTATCTAAAACAGAACAATCGTTAAGAGCGGTTTTGTCGGTATTTCTACCAGCGGGTTGAAGCGTTAGCTGGATGCTTCTGCCTGCCTGACAAAAGCTGATCCTGAATCTGTCAGAGACGGCACCAATTCAGCAGTATAATTTCTTCTATAGGGACTGTTCTTCTCATGGCAATAAATAGTACTTTGCACTAAAGCACCAGGTGCCTGAAAGGAAATCTACAATTTCTGCAATTTGATTGAGGGTGGGAGAAGGTGTGGGTGTTCTATCTTTCCTTCTTCCTGCATTTTTGTCATCTGGTTTCTGACAATTTAAGAGCAGCAGAGAGCCACAGTGGGCTGGAACCAATGTTCACACTTCCCCAAACCCTGTTTCTGAGCATAGTCAAAACCAGATGCTTAGAGAGAATCATAGCAATAGAGCATTCTCAGCCTCCAGACACTTGCAGCTCAGAGGCCTCGTGGAGCAATATTATTTCTGCATATTCAATAAATAGATGCGGAGAATAATTGATGTGATCCTGGTCAAAGCACTCATTGGGAAATAGAGAATAATTAGGGCTTAGTTATTACCCCAATTCACTGAAGGGTTATGTAAGGATGTTTGAAGTGTATCTTCTGCAGTAGGGAACACTGCATCTCTACAAAGTTATGCTGGGCTCACTCTCTTTCTTTTTTACCAAAAATTCCATTCTCTGAATTGTCTTCTGATGAAGTTTTAATTTAAAATTATACTTTTCCACTAAAAGTTTCTGATTTGATGATTTTATGGCAACATTTAATATGAAGAATATGGACCTGACCTTCTCAGCAATATGTGGTGTTTTAAAAAGATGTTTCCAGTTTGCATTATTTGCTGTTACCTGAACACAGCAAATGAGCCCAGCACCGCTGCAAGGAGAGTGCTGCTCCAAGGAGCCTGAAACCCAGAAAACTTGGAGTGAGTTTGTAGACAGGGACCACTAATCTGTATAAAAAAAACCAGTTTCTTGAAAAATTAAAAAAATATTGAAGGAATAATGTTTGCACTACTTGACTAGCATGGACACTGAACTGAGCTTTACGACTAGGGTAACAAGAGGGTGGGGGAATATTCTGTCTCAAAAGAGCTTGGATTAGTTATTATTAGGAAAAAAAAAGAAAAAAATACCAAACAAAACTTGCCAGAGGTTATGATCTCTCTTTCAGAAGAATCTGGGGAAAAGGGAAAGAGTGTCAGGACAGGAGAAAAAATAAGTACAGCATTAGCACAGGACAAAGCGAATATAGCCTGGCTATAGAATGAGATTGTGACTTCTAACCAACAAAGAGTCTGAAGAAGTCTTGAATAGAAGTGAGAGAGAAAAAGCCTATGCTTAGCAATGACTGCGATATAATCATTAGGATTAATAATAATCATTAGGATTGTTAAGAGATTAAATGATCTGATCCATGACCAAGAATATCCTTCCAGTCATGAATTTCACAAAGTTAGACAGCAGCATCCACTTATAACTTCTTGCATGTGATTATGCCTGCCTATAGTGTCCCTTGTCTGAATTAAATTGCAAAATAATTACGATGTTTCAGAAACTGATGAAGAAAAAAGGAATATTTCTGGCTTTTACTTCACCACCTCTTCATTTACAGGTTTTTCATAAATATCCTGTTTTGCTGCAGACTTTCTTCAGAGTGGGGGTTGTCGAGAGGAAGCATCACCATTAGCTGATTTTAGCTGAGGGAGGCTGGGAGGCCTCTCCTGCTTATCATTCTAATCAAGTTTGCTTATGATCCGTGTGATAAATACAGTAATACTGACTAAATATGAAATAGAGAGAGCTGCATTAAGTAGAATTATACATGTGCTTACAAGAACTTGTTCAGGCACACAAATAAAAAAACTTAGGTCAAGATAAGTAAACCAGGACAGAATGTTTCCAGGTAATTGCTACTAATTTGATAAACTCCCTCCACTCCCACGCAAGAAGTTCTTTGTTCAGTTCTGCAGTGTTTGAAATGTGTCAGATATTTCTAGCTCTCTAGCTCACCTGGAAACAAATACAGCATATTTAAATGTGCATTTTTGTGTTAGAAGCCATAAATGCTAGTCATAAGTAGGTCATGGAACACTGAATTCTGTAAGACTTATCAGAAAATAATTTCAGGAAATAGCACATAACCAGCTGAATGAGATTCTGCAGTACATTAATGCAATTAGAGCAGCTAACATACAGACTGTTGATACATATCAATTGAAAGAAAAGTTATTGCAGCTACATGTAGCATTTTTAACACCATTAATTAATTTCTTCTGTTGGAATCAACACTTTAAACAAAAAATTGCTGTCAATATGAAAATGGTTCTGAAAAGGGCTATAAGAATGATTTTGTCCTGGAGAACTTTACTCAGAAATCAACAATTAAAGACCAAGTGAATCTCTTTAACTTAACCAAGGGAAAGACTAAATAGTCATTTCACACCAGCCGTAAGTATCTTACATGACAAGATGATTTCAGGCAGGAGAAAAGTATTTTCTTTTCTTTTTTTCTTTTTTAAATCTACAAGAGAAAGATGGAAAGAATCCAGTAGTTGGACACTGAAGGTAGATACAATTAGGCAGAAACAAAGTGAAGAATTTGCACAAAGGGGAACTATCTTTATTGCTGAAACCTCTTGCCTACGCATATGCAAGACCTGTAGTCTCTAAATCTTGGTTAGGTATCTTACCAAAAAAAAATCCTATTGCCTCAGATGGAAGCCCAGTACTAGCAGCACGTGTGCAATTACAGCAGCTGCTAGTAGTGGAAGACAAATCAACTTCTTAGCCAGATGTCTTGGGGACTAGACTGCTTGCTGCTTTCTTGTGTTCTAATGTCCAGTTTCTGCAACACTGCAAAGTTGTGGGTGAAGGCAGAAAAGCCATATGAGAACTAGTGTCAAGAAGGGAGAACCACCTTCACCCTGCAGGAAGGAGACAAAATGTCTGAGATGATGCCCTGAAATGATACACCAGGTATGCTGCCAGCAGTATATCAGCACTAGGAGGTGGTAGTCACCTTGTCTTCCAAGGTGGTCTCAAGCCGGTTGCAATGGTGTTTCCATCCTTTCTGTATGTTTCCAGGGCAGAATTTTGCCTGTTAACTGCTCAAGGAAATGAGGCTTTGCAGCTGTCTTTCCCCATCCCTCCTGTGGTTCCTGCCTCCACTTACCAAAAGCAATTTCAAGTAATTTTAACCAGAATTTGTACAACACAGATTTTCCAAATGCTCTCAACTGCTTATTGACAGATAGGCAGATGATTGACTGTTATTGCTAAATCTGTTAACCCCCAGATTTGGGGTCTGGTTGAACACACAATAAAAAGATAATATGTTCTTATAAGAATTTGTAAGGTAAAATAAATTATTTGATAGATACCACTGAGAGGGGAAGTAGTACAAGCAGTTGACAACACAGTCTCAGCCTGTGGGTAGCCTAGATATCATCTAGGTTTTAGAAACTCTGTAAAGCAGAGCTTTACAGGAAGATTTGAAGAATGAGGTTGATGCAGCCCAAGAGAATTGTAAGCAGTGCCTTCAATGTGTAAGCAGTAGCATGGAGAATGATTAGAAGTGGATTTAATGATCTAGTGGGAGGTGGAAGGTGACATCATAGAGTTAACTTCTAGATGGGGAAGTGAGCGATGACAAGAGGACAAGAAGAGGCTGTCAGTGACTTTAAAAGTGGGGACAATAAGCTTATGCTTGATGAGATAGAGAAAGAGAGAAGAATTGTATAGGTAAATGTAATGTGCTGAAAGGGATGGACACAAAAAAGAGGTTTTTGCAGCTCTGACTTTTGGGTGACTACAAGTAAGATCAGCTTTACAAAGGCCTGATAAAACATGAAATATCATATAAGAGCATGAGCAAGGATTTCATGAGACGTGTGCATAAGGTTCTTCAACATGCTTGGGTGTCCTTTGATACGTGTGATATTATATGCCAGACCACACCAGACAGCCAGGGGTCCTAGGTTTTATTCCACTACTGACATCAACTTTTATGTAAAGTATATTGCTTAATCAGGGTAATTTTTTCTTATTGCAGCCCATTTCCATGGTTTTGTATGCTCACCTAAATCTTACAGGAAGTCAGAAGTTTTCAGGCTCTGATTTGGCAGTGGCTCTGGACTCTTTCAAAATGTATTTTGTTGTCACTCCCAGAGCAAGATCCTGATGTTGACAAGACACTTGACACGATCTAGCAATGCATGTTTGCAGCCCAGAAAGCCTGTCATATCCTGGCTGCATCGAAAGCAGCATGACCAGCAGGTTAAGGGAGGAGATTCTACCTCTCTGCTCTTATGAGACCCCCACTTGCAGTACTGTGTCCAGTTCTGGGGTCTTCAACATAAGAAGGACATGGAGTGGCTAGAGCAAGTCTGGAGGAGGCCACAAAGATGATCAGAGAACTGGAGCCGCTCTGCTACGGAGACAGGATGAGAGAGCTAGGCTTGTTCAGCTTGGAGAAGAGAAGGCTCCAGGGAGAATTTAGAGCCCCTTCCAGTACATAAAAGAGCTATAAGAAAGCTGGAGATGGGCATGTAGTGATGGGGCAAGGGGGAATGGCTTCCAACAAGCAGAGAGCAGGGTTATGTGGGGTATTGGGCAGAAATTTTTCCCTGTGAGGGCAATGAGACACTGGCATAAGTTGTCCAGAAAAGACATCCCTACCCCATCCCTGGAGGTGTTTCAGGCCAGGCTGGATGGGGCTTGGAGCAACCTGGTCTAGCAGAAGGTGTTGCTTCCCATGGCAGAGGGTTTGAAGATCCCTTCCAACCAAAGCCATTCCAGGATTCCATGATACAACGAGTGGTGCACAGTGGGAGCAGCCACAGCAGACCTGGATGCTTGAACACTCAGTTTCTGTTTCTCACATCTTAGCAACTAGTCATAAATGACCTGCTCTCCCTTGGCCATAATCCCTTCCACTGCTTACATCTCTTCCAGAGGCAGCACCAACAGGCACCACAGAAAGGTAGGACACTGACTGGCACCTACAAAGTAAAACAGTGACAGGCAATAGCATGTCTCTACCAAGAGGTACACCCCTTCATCCATTAAGATTAACCAAAGTGCAGACTCTCCAGAGCAATCTGTTATGCTGCTACGTGTAATTGTAGGGGTACCCATTGTAAACAATCATCCCTGCCTATAGGAAAAGATTTTTGTAGGTCCTTTAAGAAAAATTAGTGATACATTATCTACTTTCCGAATACCTAAGCCTCTAAGCACATGTCTGACAGAAGCACATCAAATGCGCACAACAGTCTCACATGAGACTTATCCTGGGGAATAAGGAAAAAGTGGTTGGATTTTCTTATCTGCATAGATTATCAGAGAGAACCCCATATAACCAGGCTTTTTCTCTCTTCATCTTTGGACAGCCATTTCCCCAACAATTTGATGCTCACAAACAGCCATGTACTTTTAGATTTGATATATTTGGATCCCAGAAAAAAAGCTGGTACAAAGGATGACTGCAATAAAGCAATATTCATACACGCACTTATATATACACACATACATTTAAAAAGTACATTTATGTCTGCAAAGTCCCAAATGCCAAGGACTATTTTGGCTGGATTCCTTTACATTCATCTCTTGCAGTCAAAGGGGAGTACCTTGTTCAAGATGGTCCTTCTTTCAAGCACAGTCCATCAGAATTAATGAAATAGTGTTGTTTTGTGCTCAGCAAACTATCAGAACAAAAGTGCAAAGACACTTCTGGTCATTCTTTTGTTCTAGGTTCCTAGTTCAAGAAACAATATAGAATTCCACATTTAGATAAAGAAAATATTTTTCAGTATTTTAGCTCAGTAGATGTCCCCTAACATTACATACTGGAATGCATAGAACAGAAATATGTTAAACGGTCTTACCAGCTCAAAAGATCTGTCACTTTTCACACTGCTTCTGTCCCTTGATAGTTTAGGCTGTGTGGTGTGATGATCAGGCAGTAGCAGCAGTGGCATAATAAAGCAGAGCTTACTGTGCCTGATTTTAAAGATAATCTCAAGAACCAATGAAAAACTACTCTGATTATCAGATTGAGTTAAAGTAACTATATATGTAATTTCTCATTAGTCATGGAGAAATGGGAATTTCTGCTAAAGGATTAACATTTAAATGGCCAAGTAATTTGCTGAATAGAAAAGTATCTGCTTGAAACCTTTATATAAATAGGCCAACAAAAGAGCTTTTTAAGTGACCTAAAGCATTTCCTAGCCCTGTCTGGATGTGGGGCAAAACTTCTTCCACCCAAGACCTGTACCCAACTGTGCTCAGACCCCCACTGCACCCCTGAGCTGCCCTGTCCTGTACTTTTTCCACAGCCAATTGCTGCACTGTGCTCAAAGGGCAGCTCTGCAAGCAAAGGCACACAAGCATCGCAGTGCTTCCTTGTCCTGGTTCTAGAGTGTATAAGGAACAGATCTTCCCACGCCCAGCTGCAATGATGCAATGGCAGTGTTACAGCCAGGAGGCATCAGGTCGGTCCTGTACATGGGTCTAGTGCCAGAAAACAGAAAGAGAGAAGCAGTCAAAAACAGACTGAATAAGTCTGTCAGTATCAGCTTCTGGGGCCAAGAGACAGGGAGGAAGGGGCCATGCAGAAATGGAGATGGACATTTCCAAACTGGTACATCAGAATGGATTGTGGTGCTTCTCCCAGTACCTTCTTTTTGACCCTATCATTCCTGGGGAGAAAAAAATTTTTCCGAATTAGAACTGCTAGATCAGGGATGTTTGCAGTTTGCTCCTAAGAGGCACTGAAAACCCCCCACCCCAAACCCCTCCACAAACACAATGACAACTCACTGACTAGAAGTTTAATTGTTACAGCTTGCTTCAAAGGGAACAACTTCCCTTATTAAAATACCCTTGTGCCGCACACTTGTTCATGAAGTCTGCCTCCTGGGGTGAACAGAGATAACTTCCAGCCCAACATAACACCAAACCACCACTTCTATGAGAGGTACAGCCACAGAGTGTTCCAATAACAGAAACAGCTCCTTCAGCAGTTCTGGGGCCATCAATACAAACGGAAACAAAGAGCACACAGAACTGAGATGTAAAGGGCCCCAGAAAAACAAGTGTGCTTCTCTCTTAAGCAGCCTGGGGTCAGTTACCACAGTGTAGTCTCTGAAGTGAAAATAGCTGCGAGATGAAGCTGCAGAAGACTGTATTGAGACCATCAGAAATGCTTCTGCCCAGTACACATTTGCATCACCATGATCACGATGCAAGCAGCCGTTGTAGGACTGTGGGGCAATCAGCTCATCAGGGCAGCGGAGCTGGGGTGATCCTCTGCTGCCTTGTGGAGTGCATGTGAGGGACCAGTAGCACAGCAGGGAGGATGCATCAGCACATGAAGACAACACCTCCCATGACTTTTCACAGCAGACGACAAGAAAAATGGAAAATAAGGAGGGAAGAAACCAAAGAAGCTAATGTATCTTAGAGCACTACCCAGGAAGCTGCTGAGCAAGGGATATATTGAGGAAATAATAACAATATGGGCAAAACTAAGTAATATAGGTCCAAAATCAACATAGCAGATACCATGGCAGATCTGAACAATCAAACCAGAGGATGTGGATGGGATGCAATACTGTCCAAGTACTCACCTATGAAAGAAAACAGCTTCTTTTTACTACAGTGCTATCTCCTGTTTAGGGGACTATGGGGTTGCCTATAGTCTCAGGTAAGAGAAGAGGATGAGGGAAGTGAGTTTATTGGTATCACAGCAACAACAGAATATTACTGCACTGGAAACATGCATCATTCACCACAAAGGTTCTCTCAAGGTATGACCTTCTGGACCAAGCAGCCTATGGGTTAGTAACACTATGCCTATGCAAGATGAAGGTCTTCACATTCAATTTCAGTCTTACAGTGACTTTTTAAGACAACTATCCTGAACAAATCAGAGATACAGAGATGTTACAGAGAGAAAAACAGATCCACGGTTACAGTGCACTTTCATATTTGGCTTTATTAGCTAGCAGAAATTGCTCGAAATTTGTGGTACTGACCTGTTAGCTGCAGCAGAGCAAGTCCAAGGCAGAAGTGGCAGGCATTTCCAGGTAGGACAACGTTTTGATAATTTTGGCATAATTCTAAAAGCTGCTCAATTAACATGCTTGAAAAGTGCAGGGAGGGAATCGGACTCAATAGAAAAGCCTAGTAGCAGGAGTTTGTTTAGAATTATATATATTTTGAAGACTTTTCATCTGCAGACTCCACCTGGAAAGGCAAAGTCTTTCTGAAACCTGAGTTGTGCTTGGTCTCTAGTAAACATATTTCTGCGATGATTACATGCAAATTGGTTTTGATCCCCATGGACAGGTCTGGAACACTGTAATTTACAGACTACTACAGCTGAGTTTAAAGAGCCAAAGACACTAGAAGGAAAAGTAACATCATAAATTGTTTGGAAAGGGTAAGGGAACTTTAATGTAGCAAACATGCTTGCCATGGGTTATGTTTCTTAGGTTCTGTGTACAGCCGAACTCCCAAGTCTTGTGAGAATACCAGGGAAAATAACTTAAAGTTCTGTACTCTTTATAAGGTTACAGCAAAAAAATTTGCATATCTACATAAGCCAAAGGATAATTTTCAAGGTAGAGGTTTTTTTTCTGACATTATAAAGGAGGGTTGATCTATTATTCTAAAAAAATCCGAAACCCAATAAAAACCAGGAACAATCAGTCACAACAAATTTGAGACATTAGTAGGATATGTGGCAAAAGAAATAGGCATATTTCTGTGGACCTAACAGGTTTCAGTTCATGCAGTAGAGATTACACAAAGTAAACTTTGTTTCTCTTCCAAATTTTTCTAACACTTTCCTCCTGGCACACTATGGAAAAGGCCCCACACTCATCCAGGCAACATGAAAGGCCTTAGTTGGTCTGTGTCCCACTTACAGGGCTGTCAAAGCGACAGGAGACCCACTGCTTGACATAGCTCCGTGGAAAGTCTTGCCCCTCCTGCTCAAGAGGGATGGGCCCACAAATGGTCGGACTGTTTTGCCCAAATTCACAGTCAACTGGACTTCCACAGTCTGAGTCCACAAAGCCACTGTCAATAGTGTCCAAATCTACACAGATCAAAGGATAACTGTCACCAGGCCTTGTATTGTGAGGGAAGAAGTCATAGGAACCTTCACTGTAAGAAACACTTTCACCATCAGGAGAAGGTAGAGAACCTGAATTTTCCAAATCCCACTGATGAGGCTGCAAGCAAAGGGCTTCCAGGATGCTCCCCACCCCTCCTTCCATTCCCCATTCTCCTTGCTGGTTGACTGGAACACTTGTGCTCCTCAGGTGGTCTGTGGACACAGAGCCTGAAGCAAGTATTTTGTCCTGTGTGCTCAGATCGGCCAAATGCAAGTCACCGGATACCCTTCTGTCTTCCTCATCAATGTTAACCTTGGGGTAAGCAGGTTCTCCAGCACTGTCATCTTCCTTGCTGGTATGCTCATGTTCCCTGTACACGTGGTTAAAGCTGCAGTGGCAGTTACAAGATGTAAATTCATCAGCCACAGTCACTGTATCAATTGACAAGTGCCCATATGACTGGTCCTCAGTCCCGCCACTGCTGTTTACACTACACCACAGGGACTGGCTATCTTGACCTGGGGCAGTCAGGCAAGACACACAGGGCTTGCAAGGCAGATTCTTTCTCAGCTCATGCAGCTCTTCCTGTGGGGTGCTGTTGGAAGGATGCATGGTGTAAACTTCTAAGACTTCTGGAAGGACTATGCCCCATTCAAAGAAATCAAAGGTCATTTTCATATGGGATGCACCAACCCACTTCTGCAGAAAAGGACACACAGGGAGAGAGATGTTAGTGTCACAAGGTTTGAGGTTCCACAGAAATAACCAAAGTTCTTGTGCTTTCAGAGGCAAAATCAAACCCTAAAATCACTGACTCCTCCAATATAACAGTGTAGGAGATGCTATTATTATGAGACACAGGCAACTGCAGGAGAACTAACTGAAGTAATCGAAAATAATTAGCTCTGAGAGGTTTGCATGGCTTTGCAGTTTTCTCTGACACTCCCGTCAGGATCCCAGACTTCACAAATCACATGAACTCAGCTCACAAATTGAGGCAGCACTTACAGAGAATAAGGAATACAGATGTAAATTAAAGGTCTTCATGGCACCAAACAGCTACTGGAAAGCTATGGTTCTTATATCTGGAGATGTTTGGCATTCTTTTGGGACAGATTTCCCCTTCTACTGCCCTAATGAGAACCCCTTGCCCAGGATAGCATGGTGGCCTTTTAGTCTGTCATGTGCTCCACTAGCTTGTATAGCCCATTTATACCTTAAAATCTCCGTTATGAGCCATGTAAAGAGGCTTGAAAAAGGGAGCAGGGTCTGGGATGCAAGCCATCTTCTTCCACAAGCTGGAAGAGAAAAGAGAAAGGCTTTGGGGTTAAGCACACATTACAGATGCAAAGCAAGGCATCTCCAGATCCATTTCAAGCAACTGGAATCACCTGCCCAGCCTTGTGAGTTACCAAGTGGCTGAGGTTCCAAGGATGTCTTATGCTGCCAGAGCCATCGAATGGCCTTTCTTGTGAACCTCACTGGAGGTGAGGCCTCAGCACTTGCACACAAATATTCACACTAAGGAAAGGGGTTCCAGTTTTTACCTTTCTGGAAAAGCACCAAATGCTAGAAATGCATTTTCCACTGAGGCTGGGCTGGTTTGTGGTCTGCAGGCCAGAACTCTGCCCTATGCAATTCTGCTGTGGACCTGGGCTGTGTCAGCCCTATTGCTGCATCAGCCCAGCCCTCCTCCATGTCAGCACTCCATATCTCTTCAAGGGCATGAGAAGCCTCTGAGAGGGACAGAGGCCTCCAACCAGCATTGAGTGATCTATGTCAGCTTTGGAAAGGGGCAGGCTAGCTCTGGCTACTGCTCTATCTGGCAACTGCAGAGCACAGACAAGACCAGGACAACAGCTCAGGAGGCTGTGTGGCCCTTGCCTCATCCCCATGTGCCACCATCTTGTCCCAACCAGATGAATGGCAGCAGAGTCCCAGAGAAAAGCAGGTCACTCCTGGCAGTACATCAGCTAGAGACCATACTTGGCTGTCTCTCACAGGCCCATAGCTGCCCACTCATAGATATACAAGACTCAGAGAAGGCTGCATGTGAACACCCCATCTTTATAAAGACAGAATAAAAGCATTAACTTCCACTTCCTGAAGCATTCTTACCTCTGCTGTTTGGCCAGAAGGGTTGTGATTGAAGCCATGATTGCCACAACAATACCAAACAGCAACAGCCATTCCATGCCTACTGTCTGTGTCACTGCTGAAGAAAGAGACAAGGTCATTCAGACTCGACTTGTATTTACACCCTGGTTAATAAACAGGAGATGGTGAGGAGAAAATGGGTTTTGGAACAGAAAGAGTTGTCAAGCATTGGAATGGGCTGCCCAAGGGGGTGGTGGAGTCATTATGCTTGGAGGTGTTCAAGAGACCGGACACGGCACTTAGTACTATGGTCTAGTTGATAAACCGATGATCGGTCAAAGGTTGGACTTGATAATCCTGGGCATCTTTTCCAACCTAAATGATTCTATGAGACACCCTTAATTTCTATCCCAGATTCTCTCATAGGGATATTCAGGCTGTCACCTGGGCCCCAGTACTCCAGACAGGTCTGAATGAGGATGCTCAGAGAAGACTGCATCAAAGGAGCAGTACATCAGCTGCCCTATGACCTGACTGCACCACAGATAGACAACCAACATACTTAGGGCAGGATGGCTCCTTGCCACAAAGACCCCTGTTGTTTCTGACTCCTGATTTAGGGACACCTCCACAGATGATCTGTGAAGTGAAAGAGTGCAGCTGATTAGAGACAGGCATTGACTAGATGACCACTTGGTGGCTGCTCTCCACCTGTGATGAAAAGGGGCAGCTTTGAGATCCAGAACTCAGATATCCCTTAGCAAATGGAGCCTGGCCCTGCTGCCACAGCACCAGGTAAACCCTGTAATACTTCAGTTCAAGCTGCAGGTGAGTGAGAGCAGGGAAGCTCAGCACATGCTGCTAGCACTGACCACAGTCATTTTGCACCTGCTCTATTGGAGCAAAGGCTCCTTATTTTCATAGCCTCTGTTCCACCATGACAAGCATCAATGTCCTTCTGTTTATAAAGTACTGTGAACTCCCTGCAGAGTGGTGGCAACCAAACAAAATACCCATGCCCAGCATGATCAAACATCAGAGTCTAGGCACAGAAACTCAGGTTTGAGAGCAGGATCCCCCTCCCCTCAGCTGAAGACAACACAAAGACCCAGTAGAGGAGATCTCCCCCATTTCTGAAAGATGCAAGCAGGACCATGGACATTTGACACTGAAAAGGAAGCTAGAGGCTGCACTCCTGCAAGTGGCACCCAAATGTACAGCCAACCCCACCAAACGCTCTTCTTTTGTCACACAAGTGAGAATGTCAATACTGACAGACCAGGCCTCAGGTTCACATAACCAGTAAGGAAGATAATCATATCTGTCTTTACTGGACTGTTTAAAATTTTTTCTAATTAGTTAGAGTTTATTAAATTTCTGAAAGCATTCTCTGACACTGCACTAATTGAAAGGGCAAGGAGATCTGGCAGCATGTACCGGCAGGGCTGGTTTTCAATGACAGTGGAGAGCTCCATTCACTCCAAAAACCACCATAGCCACTATCTTCCCGGGGTCTAGCTCTCACTTGGAACTCGTACTCAGTGTTCGCCTGTAGTTCCCATGGCAGGATCACCAATGTCCGTTTATCTTCATGAACAGCTTTAGTCTTCTGAGTCTGTGAATGATTAAACACCAAACACTAGAGTGACTGCTCTTACTTTGCTCTCCCTGCTGCATAGTGAGAATGCCTGCAAAGTAACCTCTTCTGCTTTCATGTTGTTTCTGCAAGGCCATGCTCTGACTGGTCAGCAGCTGCATGCAATCCTGGGGGAGCCTTCCATGCAGGACAGCATGAGAATCAAATGAGTTATCAACCTTTCTCACAGGATTTAATACTTCTCACACAGCTTCTGTTTCTCAATTGATTTTTGGGTTTGCCTGTTTTCAGTCCTGTCAAGAAGACAGACATTTTTTCTAAACCATGAAAACCCTTCTTCCACACCAGTGCTACTGTCCTGGCTTCCTCTTCTCTGTTACATCCTACTTGATGGTAAACTGACATCTCACTTACCTCCCAGGTGTCAGTTCTTCTTTTATAACGCAGCTGATACTCCAGCTCCTCATTCAAAAAGTAGAAGGAAGAGTTCTGGTAGATGGTTTCCCAAGAAATATTGTAACCCTCTGAGAACAAAGCGGTCAGGTTGAATGGAGGCTGTGGTTTAACTGGAAGACAGATGGTGTTACCTTTCATAAGATTACTACAGTTGAGAGATGCTCCAGCATGGTATCAGCAATGCAGAGCGAGTAGGGAACAAAGCTGCCCTGGCAGTGGTGGGCCTTCCTACACCAGAGAACATCCATAGCCTTCCTGCCCTCAGCCATGCACAGAACCTCACATGTGAGCAGCATAATGAAGTCAGGACCATGTTTCTCTGAATATATCTTCTTCTTGTCTCTGAACCTCCTCATTGCCTAAGGAGCAGGAAAGATAGTACACAGTGCTAATAAACTCCTGGGAGATGTAAAATGTAGAGCACCCTGTTCTTCTCATGACATAAAAACTCTGTGTAGTCATGATCACTTGCAAAATTGGGGAAATACCCCTCAATGTAACAGAGTAATGAGGAAAAGCTGTGGCTAGGGGACACTGCATAAACCCACTGCAATTCCATGTCCCAAGTGCCCAAAAAGCAAGTTTTTGTGTCCCTGCAGGGAGTGTTTGTGTATTGAAAAGCAGTAATGCAAAACTCCAGCAGTCTGCAGGGCCCACCACTGAGCTATGATGCCTTTGGATGAGGATGTCTAGGAGATATGCATCACTACCCAATCTCTAGTCTGTCACTGGGAGCAAGGAGGCTTCCTGAAATGTTACGGCATTTGTCAAAAAGATGACACTTCTCAAGTAAAGTTTAATTTCAGAAGAAGCCAAATAGAAAAATCCTTTTCCCTACATCTGCGTGGTACCCATCTGCCTGGCTAACCACTCCTTTTCTTCACAGTTTGCTACACAACCCAGAATACCAACATTCTACCAAGTCATCTACATGATTGCACTCAGTCTTCGTGTCATGCAGGAGGAATGATGAGGCATTGCCCCAGAAAGGGGAACTGCCACATCCAGTACATCTGGGACACCTTGTGCCACGCAAAATAATGTCATGTTGGTTCAGATGTCCACTGCAAAAGCCTTTTGGGAGCTTCCAGCTCCCTGGATATTACAAGAGAGCTGGAGAAAGACTTTTGACAAGAGCATGTAGTGATAGGACAAGAGGAAATGGCTTCACACTGACAGAGGACAAGGTTAGATGGGATAACAGGGAGAAATTCTTGGCTGTGATGGTGGTGGGGAGCTAGCACAGGTTGCCCAGAGAAACTGTGGCTGCCCCATCTCTGGAAGCGTCCAATGTCGGCTTGAATGGGGCCTGGAGCAACCTGGTCTAGTGGAAGGTGTCCCTGCCCATGGCAGGGGGTTGGAGCTTAATGATCTTTAAAGGCGCTTCCAACCCAAATCATTCTAAGGATTCTGTGATTTGTGACATTTGTAAGAAAGCTATTCCTCCTGCCCTTTAGAATCCAGCCAAGAACAAACTCTTGCATAATCTAGGTATGAGACTGGTCTGAGGTGGATATTTATCACCTACTGCTTCATGGGGAAAAGGAATTTCCCCATGAAAAGCATGGACCAAGCCAGCTCTAAGCCCAGCTTCAAGCATAATAGCAACAATAAGAACACAGTGCTTTATGTAGATGAGTGTACAGCAAACATAGCCCCACATTGCTTGCTGCAACTCTCACTCCTTGCCCAGACTATCCTAGCAAGAACTCAGACAGTATTTATCAAATTCACCATTTTTGTACTTACTGTTGTCTGACAAATAAAAGTCTTTGGAAAGCACATGCTGCCTATCAGCTATATCTGTAACATCCACCTGGACTTTGGTATCTGCCAGGAGTTCAGTCATGTCCACAGTGCACATGTACTGTGTGTGACTGGTGTTCCTTGACAATTGCAGGAGACTGCAGGCAGCCACAGTATTTTCTGGATCTTCCTCAGGAACCCTAAAAAAACCAAAACAAACAAGTTCGCATGTATCACATGCTGTAGTTGGATTAATTTGTTGCTGAACCACCAGGCATAGGAAATTATTAAAATGAAAAATTAACATGTTCAAATAAAAAATTATCTTTGAACTTCAAGAGATTTCTTTTTTCCCTTCTAATTGCTCAGCTTAGCATCTCTGAGAGAAAGAGGAAAGTGTTTCTGGAAAGGAAAGGTGCTCCTCAAGGCTACACAGCCCAAGACGGCATCCACTTCCTTGCTGGGGCAAAATAGCAGCCGTATAGGACTGGACAATCTGCATGAACCCTGCCAATGCACATGGGTAAAAGTTCACTTTTAACAGCAGCAAAGGGCACGGTTATGGCATGAAGCAGAGAAGACAATGCTAAGGAAGCTGGAGTCAGCATAGCAGTCAGCAGCAAGAAGCACAGTCGGCAGAGACAGGAACCAGGGGTCCTTTGCAAGGGAAGAAGTCAGTTCGTAACTGGAGTGCAAAATATCAAGTAAAAACCAGCATGGCAGCAAGAACAGGATTTCTACCTAACAAAGAGGACAGAAGGTCACCACTGTGCTATGGCCATGTAGAGGCTCCTACTAATGGATTTTGCTCATCCTACCAAGACGTACCACGTTGCAGTGAGATTGTATGAACCAACACCCAACTCATTTCGCAGGATACAGGACAGGGTCTGTACATAGTCCACAAAACAAGTGAGGTTTTCACGACACATAGCTGTAGGTTTGGAAAGAGAAAACACAATATCAACTTCCGTGATAAAGCAAGCAGAACTTTGTATCAATATATGCACCCCTCAGGGTTCCCACTAAATCTGACCAGTCTCTGACAACCCTCCTCCCTCCCGCTGAAAGTGTCCAGTTTTGGGGCATAAGATGTGTTTCAGCTCTACAGGGTGACAAGTCATTGACAGCAAGATAAGTGTCAAACAAAAACCTATTAGGAACACTGTGGCAGCCAAAATCAGGAAATGCCCAAAATCAGACTGAATTTTCAAACTTATCCCTGTCCCCTCTCATAAAATCACTACAGCAGAATCACTTATTTCTGCAAGAGTCTTAGCTTATAGAGCACGTAGAAGAGGCATGATAACCCAATAAGAAACCGTAGCATATTCAAACATTTTAATGATACCACTTTCTAAACTGAGTACCATTCTTTGCTAGTCTAGTTTTCATTGTACATCTATATAGCACTTTACACTTTTTTTTTAAAGTGCTATTTTAGTAATTTTTTCTTTGCCATTCTTTTCTGTTTTCTAAAGCTTGATATCTGCAGCACCAATACTTCTTATGTCCAGCTCCGGAGGCTTGAATTATGTTTTTCATGGAATTTGGGAATAAAAATTATTGCAAATTTGTAGTTACTATAATTTCTATTAAACATTCTGATAAGCACAATTTATTCATTTAGACTCCTCAAGAGACCTTGAGAGGCAATTGTACAACTTGCACTGGTCACTGGGAAAATCAAGTAATTTTTTGAAAGTGGCCACAAAGCAGCATTTATATTCTTGTACTTGTTCTGCAGGAGCTCTGCTCACAGAGCAGTATCCAGTATGTGTTGTATAAAAGTATCATTGTCCCCCGTATAACACACTTATCTCCCTGGATTTCCAGGCAGGTAAGATAGTAGCACAGTGAGAAATATTGGCATTGACGAGTCCCCTCCTGATAGCTCCCAGGGCTGACAAGAACCACCACCATTACACTGGGAATGGCTGAATGAGGAAAGCCCTGCAGGAGATGCAGCATGCCATGCTGGTTCAAACCATACTTACTGCAGTGACCATTCATTTCTGACATGTACAGTACCACCCCTTTTCAATGGGAATATAGTTGTCATAATCTAGGAAAAGACTCAAGACTGTTACATCCATGCTTAAACCAAGCATGGGTCCTTCCCTACTGTAAGGGCTGCTCCCAGCCTCCTGGGAGCACACTACTTTGAAGCCATCAGGCAGCAAACCCTTTGATGCTAACCACACTGCGAGCTCACTTCCCTCTGTCATTCTGCTGCTTTCTTGGTTAGAGAAGCTGCACTCCCTGCTTCCTCCTTTCCTGTTGCAACATGCTTTGTGTCCAGAGTGTTGTTTGCTGATGCGATATACGCAACAACTCCAATGCCATCTTACAGTTGAAGCTGTACGCAGAGAGCCACCATGGAATGCAGACAGTGTGTGCAGTGATGGACCAGAAGCATCTGTTCCACCCTCCAGATCAAATGGCTGTCCACACAAACAAGATGTCTGCATTTACAGTCACAATGCACAGCAGGCATGTCCGGCAGAGGGTGCAGCCTTCTTTTATGCTGGGGTAAGTTCAAAGGAAAACAAAGTCCCACTTTTCCTGGCTGAAGTCACCCATCACAACATTTACTTCCTAGTCCTCACATATCAGAGCACACACTACTCTCCCTACAAGAGCTCCAGGCAGCACTCAGACTCACATAAAAGATCCTCCTTTCTCCAAAGAGTTAAGATGGTGGCAGAAGAAATTTGGGGATGTTTGCAACAGACTGATCTCGAGGATATACATACGATTTTTTAAAACCTTCATTTTGAGTTTTTAATTCTGCACTGACTTCAGAATTCTGTTCTAAAATTTTCATTAAGTTTTCACTTTTTATTTTGAACCCTCAATAGACTCTTCTGAGGGTCCCGGACCAAGCACAGTTTAGTTCAGAAGCCTGAGTAACATACTTTTCTCCTTTAGCCTAACTTTATTCTCCTAGAAAAACAGGGTTAGAAATCTCTTGCATTCCTTTAGAGAGGGCAGCAAGTACTAATAAGAAATTAAGCAGTGGCAATTAGCATTCTTCTATGCTATTATGTTAATTAGTCAAACAGACTACTATTCCTAGGTAGCTGGTAAGTTGCAAGTGCATGTTTGGGCAAGAACTTGTTAAAAAAATTAAGAGGATAGCTTTTTACTGGAAAAGGAATAATTAAGTGTCCTAAACACAGTTAGATCTAGGATGAAATGTCTGTCCTTGGCAGCTTCAGAAACAAAACTCAAATACTTCTAACAGTAAGATCTAGCTTGATCCAAACTGAAATTAGTACATGGTAATTCCCTGGCTTGGATCACACAAAATTCAGACCAGACATCACAGTGTTCCCCTATGACAGGAAGATATAATTCTGAATGCATTTTACTCCTAATTTAGGTCTGGAGCAGGTCCAATGCTCTGCCTACAAGCAGCACATAAGATACTACACGTGCATGGTTCCCTGCAGACATGGTTGTCACTGCCTTTTTCTGTCCACCTGATCTGTTCAGAAAGTCAGCTCTGAGTCAGCTGGAGTTTGCAGTGTGGGTAGGAACCAGCAAAAAAAGGGGGGGTGACTGTATGCACAGTCCTGTCCTAAGCAAAGGGACTCAGACTAAGGAGAGGTTCACTCCACTGACCCTGGCTGACCAGCCAACAGCAACCCTGGGGATATCCCGGTCTTGGCCACCAGAACCTTTTCTACAGCAAGGGGTATTTTTGATGGGGGAAATCCTACTCTAATGTCATTAGGAGACATTTCAATGCAAGGCAGGCACTACCTCTGAAGGCTCTCCACTGGTGCTGTTCCCTGGAGCAGAATACAGCCTGGCTGAACTCTGCCGAGCTGTGCACCTTCCTGTGCCTGTCCTCCACTCATTACCCCATGGAACTCTCTCCCCTGGGACCTTATCTTGTGCGTACTGTCCCATGGCAACCTTGTGCCACGCACATCTGATCAGAGCCAGCATATATGGTCATTAAGATAAATCCTCTGTGTGTACAACCTGAAAGAAGTATCTGAGGACTTACTGTACTGGAATAAAAGGCAGAAGAAAATATTCTGGAGCCACTGTTTGTTCCGCATGGTGGTTCTCACTGGATGTCCTGGGGAAGAAAAAAACAAAACAAAACAAAAAAAACAACCACAAACAAGACTGCCACAACCAATTTAAAGCTCCACTCAGACATGTACTTGATTAATGTTGAGGTGGAATTAATGTTGCTTTCATTTAAATGTCTAAAAGTAAAGTGCCTTATTTAGACAATAATTTCAGCTGTCCTGTGCGTATCTACTCCATGGGCTAAGGGGGGGATGACCAACAGCTTTCCAACTTGCCATAAGCGAGGTCAGTGAAATCTTTGCTCCTTGCCAGCACGTGCACAGAGAAAGCAGCTAAGTGACTGCAGCTCGGGCTATCCAGGCAACAAGAATGACTCTTGGGTTAAGTGCTAACTCATTTTTTCTTTATTAGTACCTTGCAACTAGGAATGGCTTGCCACTGGAAGTGACATTGCTGCAGATTAAACAGATGTGCAGTGATTTAGCCAAATGGAGTCCGAATATCACTGTGGGTCTCTGTGAGCAAAGCTAGTGAGAACTCATTGATTTGGCCTATCCATAGTTAAATAAGCATGAAATATCTAATTAAGGGACTCCAGGAAGACAGACCAGAAGAAAAAAAGAAAAAACCCAGCCTCCCATGTAGCATCCAAGAGAACAATGTACAGCACTGACTGCAGGGAGAGGCTGCCCTCATGGTTTAGTGAAGAGAGAACCTACAAGTCTTCACAGAAGATGACAGCAGGATGTTTAAAAGAGAGGAAATGGCATCACATACAAATGACTGTTCAACCCACAGTCCCTGTTCCAAGACAAAGCCCTCAAGTCATACAGGCCTCAAGCATTAAGGCTGTGTTTCCACAGCATTTAAACACTTACAGAACATGGATGTGCACAGAAAGACTTAAAATGAGCTTCCTGCAAAGTATTGGCTGTTGATACCTGGTACAGACTTCAGCACTGTTTTCTCAAGCTATTCGGAGAAGCAAGCTGTATTATTTTTGTATTATAGTTTCATTGAAAGCAAGTTGCAAGGATGCACAAACATCAGGAAGGGCCCACTTGCCATGCCACATAGTCTGATCTACACTTTTAGTTTAAAAAACCACCACCCCTTGTCCTGTTACAACAGATTCTGCTAAAGAGTCCGTCCTTATCTTTCGTACTGCCTCCCTTTAAATATTGAAAGGTTGCAGTTAGGTCTCCTCAAAGCCTGCTCTTCTCCAGGCTGAACAAGCCCAACTCTCTCAGCCTGTCATACATAGCAGAGGTGTTCCAGCCCCTGAAGCATCTCTGTGGCCTCCTCTGGATTCACTACAGCAGCTGCACATGCTTGTCACATTGGGGGGGTCCCAGACCTGAAGGCAGGATTCCAGCTCTCAAGAGAGCAGAGTAGAGGGGGAATATCCCCTCCCTCTATCAGCTGCCCACACTGCTGGGGAAGAACCCCAGGACACAGGGGTTTCTGGGCTATCAGCACACATGGGAGCTTATGGACAGCTTTTTATTCACCACTGCCCCCAGGTCCTTGTCAGCAGGGCTGGTCTCAACCTGTTTGTCCCTCAGCCTGTATTGATATGGGGGTTGCAGGTATCCAGGTCCTGGGGTGCCTGTGCTGCATCCACCACAAGCAACAAATACCCAGCAGAGAGAAGCCCGTGAGGCCTCTAAGACTTGGGGAATATTTGTGGTGTTTAAAAATTTCCCAGGTTTACTCAAATAATGAAAAAAAAATAAATTTAGCAGCCACCAGAAAGCCCCTGCAGCCTCATGTGAGCTCACAGATGTGCTCTCACGGTGTCAGTGCCCAGGCGAGACCAGCAAGGCTCACTCCAGAGGTCCCACAAACACTCAGTGTCACACCCTGCGGTGGGAGCAATGGTGCAGCTGCTGCCCCTTCTTTCCTGCCAAACAAACCCTGCCCATGAAGCACTGTTCCAGCTCAGCAAGGAGCCCCAGGCACCCTGCCATCCACCCTGCCATCCACCCTCACTTGTTGCCAGTGGCAGGGCAAACTCTATACCTCCATACTCCAACCTTTCTTTCTGCATCACACATTGCCTTGAGTAAACATCTTTTCTTGACCCGTCTGCTCCCAGCTCTCCAAGTTTTCTCTGTATAGTAACTCTTGTCATTACCAGTATTTCTGGTGGTGCAGTCCCTGGTCACTGAGATACAGCCCAGTGTCTAACCCTACCATCTCCCACTGTTCTTCTCTAAATCCTCATTCCTTTGAGGAAAGCCTGCTGTTATCCTGTTATTCTGAAACCTGCTCACTCAACTTCATGCTAAGACTGGCTGCACCATGAGCCCATCTCAGCATCACTTTGTATTGTGACTGTCACAGTCCACACTCTCGGCCACCATGGAAAGCAAAGAAAGGTAACTTGCTGCCTGTTCTTCAGGAAGGAAGGAAAGGAGGAAGGGAGGGAGGCAAAGAGGACGGAAGGGCTGGGCCCTCAGAGAGGTCTGCAGACCTGCCACTTTTTTCAGAATCCAATTTGCAGGGCCTCTGATGCTTCATATCCATGACATTGTGGTAGCTCCCTCCTTCTGTGCTCATTCCTGCCTAAATTAACAGATCAATGCAAGGAAAGTCTTTGCTGCTTTTACTTATTGGACTACGGTTTCTGTCAAGGGCCTCCCCTACTTTCCTCCCTCTGCTCAGAGAACAGTACCATCAACCTGAAGGGATGGGCAGGACTGAACAGGAAAAGGTCAAAGCAAGAAGCCCAAGTAGCTCATTGGGAAGATGTCTTACAGAGTTACCAGAGGCTGCCATTACGCACTGGGGAGAGGTTAGCATACCACCTTGTAATCCAGAAGGAAGATTCCCGAAGAAGAGCACAGTAGCAAAAATAAGAAAACCAGTAGGATCTGTTAAAATAGGTGAAACAAAGAGACAATACTTCAGTTGGGACACCACTGTCCCATCTCTTACCCTTGCCAGTGCCCACGGGTTAGTCCAACATTTATCTCCTTCTCTTTCCCTACCTCAGTATGGTAGGAAAGGACTGAGACCTCTAAGAGCACCACAGACACTTGCACTGCTGCTGAAACTGTCTGACCTCCTGGCTGTGCTCCAGGTTGTTATGACAAGACATGGACAGACAAGACATGTGCAGAAGAGCTGGGAAAGCTGCAGCTCTGCAGCAGCATCCTTGTGGTCTTTGATGCCAAAGACCTCATGACTTCAATAGAGATGTATAGCAGCCCTAATTTTGAAGCATGCTCCATTAGGCCCCCTGCAAGCTTCAATCCCAGTCTGTGATTGAGACCCCCACCTTTCCTGCATCCCTCCGTTTGTTACACCCTTCCCATTTGCTTCCATCTGTCAGCATGTGATTGTTCACCTGGAGGAAAGAATGGCAGTGGGCAATGAGCAGAGGCAGGAACTTACTCCCAGGCATTAGAAAAGTCCTTTCTACCACCTCATTTCATTTTCTCTGTCTGTGAATTGGGACTCTGAATCAGCTTCACGCATCCTTGCAACACAGACACTTAATTCTTATAAAATGTCAAGCATTGTACAGCTGCCAAGTACCACTGCTGCAAACTCTGTAGTATCCGTATGAGACGACAGCAATAAAGCTGATTAGACATTCATAATATGCACATGTAAATGATGCTACAAGTTTTTAATACACCAGAGAATAGGAAATGGGACCAATACAGACAAAGACATTTATGAAAATTATTTTTGTTAAGGATCTGGAAATACGATGCTATAAGCTGCCAAACATGGATGCAGTCTGAGCTCACAATTTGAAGTGTTTCCAGGAAATGTATGTACTCAAAAAACTTCCACAAAAAAACCCAACCCAAAACAACAACAGCAAAAAAGCCACCACCACCAAAAAAACAACAACAAGAAACCACAAACAAACAAGAAACCCAAACAAAACTAATTAAGAACTCAGTATAAGTGAAAAAAAAACCCAAAAAACGGTATTTCCAAGCATGAGAAAATGGATTTTTTTACACCCAAGCAAAAACAGAAAGGAAGACACAGTCCACCAGTTATATGCCCAAATAAGCTTTCTTCTTAAAAAAAAAAATCATTATTGATACACACTGCCATCTAATCACAAAGCTGAAGCAACAGGAAGACAAAGGGGTGCTCTGACTCTCCAGAGGCCAACAGCAATGTCAGCTGGGGCACAAGGGCCACATCAGCTACAAGAAAGATTTACAGTGAAGTTGCAATATCAAGCAGGAACAAACCGGCAGCAGGGAAAATTGGTGGAAACACGGACATTACCTGCCCTGTCCTGTGCATTTCAGCCCTCCAACACTTCCATGACCGGCCTGGCTAAATCATTACTGCAACTGCAGACCTCGCCTGGCAAGCTGGGGAGCAGGTGGGTCTCCTCAGCACTGAGTAAGAACAAAGCCTACTTGAGCACAACCAAGGGCCGTGGTGTATTGGAATACACAGTGATAAATGGAGATTGACGTCACCACTGTATCAGTATTACTGTGCCGACAGAAGGATGTGGTGAGAGGAGGTGATGAATTCAGGTCCAAACACCCACACAACATTTATTACTGTACTGCTCTGCTCTCTTACATGAGAAAAGGGTGGGAGAGCTGATAAAAACTCACAAGCCTCAAATCTAAAAGGTCAAGGTGGGGCTGGTGGACTTAGGCTTATGCAGTGAGGAGGCATCAGTGTCAAGGTATTAAAAGGCTAAGCCAAACCGCATAATACAGCATGTGCCACATGGAAGACAGTCAAGCACCACTGTGTTCAGCTTCCATCTATCCCCCAAATGGTCCCAGGATCAGGGCAACAGCACCAGTCCTCAGACCACAAGCAGGGAAGTTGTCTGGCTCCCAAACAAGTGAGGGGCTCATGCCTGTCATATCTCATGCCTGTAACTTGTGTCTGGGGAAGGACTCCTTAGACTGCAAGGCTGACACTGAGGGAGGGTCCATCAACTCGCCTAATCCTACCTTTAAAGGGGTTGCAAGGAGCCCATGCACGCTCCCTGTGTCCTTGGACAAGAGGGAAACGAGCAGTACTGTGAATTTGGCACACACAGCAGCGTGGAGGTAGGAGGGTAAAGAACAAGGAGCTGTAATAGCTCAAGAAGACTCTAGCAGTGAAGCTGGTACAAAGCAGCAGAGCACAGGATGAGGAAGCTCCTTGTTCAGCCCTCCATGCCTCTGACTCACCCCGTGAAAAAGAGATGTTTTGGAATGTTCAGGCCAGGGCAGGTGGCTCTTGACCGTGCTTGCCAGGTAGTTGCTGGTAACTGAGCTGGTTGTACACTGTTAGAACATGCATGGAGATGGGCACATGACTTAGTCCAGGAGCTACTCCTCATGGTATTTGAAGCAGCCTCTGTGAAAGACCAGCCCTCCTTTCCACAGGCTTTGTGGATCACTTACAGGCACAACGTCAGGCCCAAGCTTCTAGAAAAGACTTGTCTCAGCTAATGGTGCCTGTGGGTTGTGGAGATTGTCACCACTCTTGGGTGCAGCGTGGGACAATACAGGGTCAATGAGGCTGAGCAGGTAAATTAGAAATTTCCAAGGCTTTTAGTTGTATCTTCCTGTTGTGAGGATAGCACACCAGGACAGTGATGTAGCTTGTGCCCCCTGATTACACAGGGCTCTCCAAGGTATGTCAATACTGTTATTTGTGCATACACAAGACTGTTATTTGTGCATAAAGGAAGGAAAGCATGTACAATCAGTCCAAAGAGTGATAGCCTGGCAGGCACAAGCCACACTACTTTTAAACCATGCAATAATATGCATTTGATATTACAGAGTCAATTTTTAAAACAAGAACACTGGTAGCACTGAAAGACCAATGGCTTTATAAATTAAAACATATTGCACCAAAAGGCCTGTTTTCCTCAAAAATAACTCATAAAAAGTGTAATTTCAGCCCAGCCCACAGCAGCAATATTCACCAAGAAGCAGGCATGAAGGGCACACAAGGGAAATACTGGTAGATTCTGCTATTCATGACCCAAAACCATTTTGCTATCACTGGAAGAAGTGCAACATCTGTATGTATTTATCAGCAAGAATACACATCAAAGAACAACAATCAGAGCTGACAATTCCTTTCTCTAGGAGATAAAAACAGTCACATTTGGAGTTATCAGGTTCATGATTTTGAGAAAAGGAGAAAAAACTCCACAGAAAAAATACTACCTCTGTACTTTCTTCCTGTTATAACAGAATTAAACCAATATCCCCAGCAGCATCAAAGATACAGACCTGGCATAACTTTAGGGTCAAAGGCACCATTATTGGCTGGTGACATTTAGGAGGAAGATAATCATACATTACCATAAGTAAAAAAATGGCAGGAGAATAGCTGAGACATTTGTAACAGTGTTCTGCTGGAAGGGAAAACAATAGAAGAAACCACCTCAAAGCTCAGGAAACAGGTTAAAATATGAATGAGCCAGGCAGAAAGCAGAGGTGTTAGTCAGCAAAGCAGAAGGTTGAAAAACACTGAAGCTCCACAAGTGGTGGCTGTAAGCTGACACAGGATGCTGCAGGGGAGGGAGGAGTGCGTTGGTTTCAGTCTGGGGAATGCTGAGTGTCACCTGTAGAGACCCCAGCATCCTGCCCTCCTGCCTCCTTTCTGCCTTTGCCAGTTATCTGTAGCCACCAACGCTGGGCTTAGCCTCTTGTTTTCCCCAATATCCATCAAGTCTGAACTCATACTGCATAAACACCATAGTAAGAGGACATAACTTTGACTCCTGCCAGAGGAAAAGGGCTTACCTTCACAGAGCTGTGACTATGTATGTCTTGCTCATATGAAGGAGATTGTGCAGAGGCTCATATCTTCTCTTAGGACATCACCAGACACATGCTGGTAAAGAGAAACAGGAATGACTGTGCTAGTGAACTCACCCTGACCATCTGGAACAGAAACCTGCCGCTCTGCTCAGGCTCAAACCCAACATCCTCAGCTGCACCACACAAAGCATGCCCAGAGCATCTCTGCACGAGGTCAGCAAGACTGTCACACATTCCTACAGTGCTCACCTGAGTTGGCAGCACTGGCAGAACTCCTTGCTCCTTTCATGCAGCTTGTCCCCAGATCTCTGCAAGTGGGAATTCACCAAGACCAGAACTCTGCTGCTGGCACACAGCTATTTATGGCAAGAGCCTCATCTGCATCTCATGGAGTTTTGTTTTACCACAGCTGTCAAAAATCAGCATGTCCCACCTATCCTGCCTGGCTGCAGCTCTTCCACACCTGGGGCTGGGTGCAGCAATGGAGTGTGCCTTAGGCAGCTTCTGGCACCTGTCACAGGATGATAAACACACCAGCTTATCTGCAACCTCTGATTGTAGCAGCATGTGCCAAGCAAGGCAAAGCAAAGGGCTCACACAGCAAGCTGCAGGAGGGTGGCCAGCTGCATCTGTAAACCACAGAACATGCAGTCCTAACACATTTAGTGACTTCTCATGTCACTGGCAGCAATGTACTGTGTCTTTAGGAGAAAAGGCAGGAAGGGAGTGTCTTCTCAGAAAAGCCACCCTTGTAGACTCCCTCCACTATAAAATCTTGCTATGCAAACCCAATTCAGGAGCACAGCTGGAGGTTTTTAAGTTGTAAGAACAGCAAACGCAGCTTGACCAGAATTGGAAAGAATTCCTAACACTACTGAACAAGAGTGCCTGTTGCAGGGGCCCAGCAAAGCTCAGAATGAGGCCATGAAATAGGCAGCACATACCAAACTGTGTATCCTAATTCCTGCTGTAGTGGAGGAAACAAAGCATTTCGTGTCTTCATTGCCCCCCCATGTTGTGGAGGAGCATGATATGTGTTTCTGAAGCACCTCAGTCAGGCAGTGGAGGGGGAAGACCACCCAGCAGTGAACTGCCCTGCACAACCTTCAAGCCTAGAGCCTGCCAGACATGCACACTGGTCAGCACTTGCAGCAGAGTACAAGCCAGCTCCTCCAGACCTCAGTTGGCTACTTACCACAGGAACTGGCTCCATGGCCTGCCATGGCCAATGCACATCTGGTTCTCATAGAAACTCTCTAGGGCACCAAGACAAGAACTGGGGACTGGTTATAAGTCCGACCCAGGCGTGGAAATCCTGCCCCCAGAACACAGTTCTGTGCTTTCTCACCTCATTATAATTCTTGTTGCTGTGTGGGTGGCTCACTGCAAGTGAAACCAGCAGTAGCTGAGCTAGGGAGAAGCAGTCAACCTCAAACTCTTCAGCTTACAGCAAATTTCCCCATTTCTAAGAGCTGGGGAAATAGCACCAAGTAGGAAAATCCCAGTGCTACGTGTTAGTCACCAACTTGGTAGCCTTCAATTAGAGGACAAACACCACACTGTTATGAATGCCCTGCTCTTTACAGTTGGGTAGAGACAGGATGAAGGAAATGGCTGATCCATCACTAAACTGGGACAGGAGCTCCTTAGGACCTGCCATGCTCCATGCACTGGGGCAGGTCTAGCACAGTAATCCCTCTACCAAAGACAGGCTGTGGCTCACAGGTTGTACTGTAACAACTCTTGCCATGACAATTGCTTCTCTGCATTCAGAGTAAAGAATCTTAAGTCTCATGCACAGATGGTCAGTTTTATAGAGAGCATTCTGGCTAAGAGCAAAAAAGAAGAAAACAGCTGCTTCTCCCCTCATGCAGTTAAATGTGCCACAGCAGCCAGTTTCCCATTCTATTAAATTAGGGCTGCTGCCAGTTTTTCTTCTTTTTCATCTTGCAGTCTTACTGAAAGAGCAGTATGGACATTTCAGTGTTACAGAAATCCACAGAAGGAGAAGGTTGGAAGCAGGACAGCAAAACAGACAAATAGAGCAAAGCACCTTTGGCCAGAGTTCAGCAGAGATGTAAAGTTCCTCTCAACAAGCTTGTCACAAGGAATGAAAACACTCAGGATTTAGCAATCTGGCAGTGCCGCTGACAGCTATTATTAGACACTGAGAAAACAGGCTGAGGTATGGCAATTCATTAAGCTTTAACTTTGGTTGTGTTAATGAGATGCCCGGGTAAGTGCCCTCTTCCTCACTTCTGTGTTTTTCCTTTGCTTTGGAGCAATCTGCTTAGAGAGACAACAGTCCTGCAGTTGAAAACCAGTCACTGGTGTCCTTGCTCTTTTTACCAAAAAGTTCCTGCTGAGCTGTTGCTTGGCTTCTGACCTTGTGACTATGGTGCAGTAGGAGAGGCCTTGAGGGTTGTGGCTGTGACTGCAAGGACTCAGTCACAGAGGCATGGTGAAAAAACCTAAAATTCCGGGTAATGTGAGACCATGATACATCATCACATGGGAGCCTGGGGCAAACCTTGTACTCAGCAATCTGCAGAGGTGGGAAATGATCTGTGTGTTTGTGTGCATGCTTGGGCACACGTGCCTGGGCATTGGACAGGCACAGTCCTCCCAACAATTAATAAAAATTACCTATTTTTTGTAAAAGCAACTGCATACAAAATAACACACTTTGGAAGCACCTGTGTCAGGGCTAGAACACAAACTGCATGAATCATGCTCCCTGAGAGGTTTTCTACAGAAAAGACATGTTTAGGAGAAAACAAACTGTTCTCTCAGCCTCTCTTCATTAAGGAGTTTTGTCACATAATTCCAGTCAGAGGTAAACCTTAGGGAGCAGGGTTTTGGGAGTTACAACCCCCTCATTTAGTTCTCTAACCCTCTGTTCCTTTGGCCCTATCATTACAACACTCAAAAGAACTGGTTTTCTGATATAAAGTTTGTAGTTCATGCTGGGTGAACACTTGGACATCCTTGCACCCTGCCTCAACAATGAAGGGTCACAAAGCAAGATGCAGAGGCAAATTATTTAAAAAGCTGACCCCTCCTTCACCCAAAATTAACTTGTCCCTACCCCCAAGAACCTGACTCCACATCCTCAAGCTCCTGCTCCATACTAGTAGCACCCTTGTTGTGTGGTATTGTAATTTTCTACGGGCAATGACAAACCTTGTGATTGATGGGAATTTGCCAACAGCTGATCCTTACAAGTGCGTATTTCCAAGGAACCAACTCTGTTCAGAAGAGAAATGAAAACAAGCCAAGCCTGTGGCATTTCTGCAATGGAAAAAGAGTGTATCTGAACTCCTGAACTGTGAATACACCAGCATTTTTTCTCAGGAACCTACTTCACTTGTGGTGAGTCAGGTTGCTAGTATTTGGTAGACAGCCAGGTGAGAAAAATGTGGAGTGATTGTGAGCAAGTAATAAATGGCACTATAACTAGGCTAAAAGTTGGCACAAGCCTTCACTTGCATGGCAGTCTTCCAAAACAAACTGAAAACCAGTGAAAATACACTTACCATGATCAGTACTTCTCTCTCCTGGCAGGAGCCCTCCACTAGCAAAAAGGACATGCCTGGAGGGTACCAAAGATCCTCTCTTGGGAGGGTAAGCTGCCTCTCTATATGAGCATGCAAGCACAGGCTGGTCCCCAGATGGTAACCTCAGTCCAGACCTCACTGCCAGCTTGAAGTCACAACTCCCACTCACTGCCCAAGGGGCAGATCACCAGCTTGGGCTAGAAACCTGTCATTTGAAACCCACCTGGGTTTCATAGCCTGGTAATAGCTATGGATGGCAGAAGTGGCCGGGGTAGAGGATGGAACATGGAACTCAGCTCGCACTACAGCCAGGCACCATGCCTGTCGCAGGGAGAGGGTGAGCCAGACAGTTGGCCCCCTCAGCCCCGCTGTCTGTCTCCAGTTCTGGGTTATACAAAGACATAGAAACAGGGACCCCCCTTCTCTGAGAGTTAGGTTCCACTTCACCAGAGAAATACTGAAGCGAGAGAAAGGAAAGAATAACCCCACACAGAAAGCCATCTTATGGAAATGTGCAGACTGCAGGGCATAGCTACATGGAAGAAAAAAGCCAGGGAAAGGCAGAATGGAGCTGGGGCTCAGCAGAGAAGCAAGTGCTGCAGCAAAGTTTTCCAGCTGTGGCCTGAGCAGACCTCTCCAGCCAAGCACAAGCCTTCGTGGAGGATTTCACAAAGAGCGCAAGAGAGAGAGCACAGGAGAAGGGAAAGAAAGCACTACTGGTGTCCCTACATGGGTACCTCTACTACTTTGCCAGCTTGGAAGAGAGATTTGCAGTACCAGTTGCTGTGCTTAGCATTACGGTTTCCTTCCTTATGAATGGCAATACAAATAGAGTTTTCTAAATGAGAATAAATGTATACATTTCAATAGAAAACCCCCATTACTTAATGGCTCTTAACTGTTTCATGCCACTGCCACCATACTAGCATGGAGTTTACCATACCAAAATATATAATTATGCTGTAGAGAAGTCGTCAGTAAAACTTCTTGAATAATTATCCAACAGGAGGTACATACTGCCCTTAAGGTTCAGGCTACCTTCCATTCTGACTGGAACAAGAAGCCAAAAAAAATATTCCACAAAGGCAGTGTCAGACCACACACTGGATAATCTTTCTGGGAAGAAACACTGCTTAGAAACATCTGATTCTTTTTACAGCTGCGCAAGTAACTCTGCTTGTTTGTACAATCACCAGTAATATCAGTGTGAAAGTGCAAATGATGATAATCTTTATTTCAGGTTTTGATTGAGCAGCTATAGAAACATACATCCCATGCCAGGGCTAAACACACAGGACAACATCCCCCACCCCAAAAGAAGCAAGTTATGGAAGCCGTGTGGTAAGTCAATCACCTCCCCTTTGGACCTGCACCTATGTCCCACTTTCAGGTGTGTCAGCATGTTCCACATCACCTTCGTGTGCTTCCCAAAGTACAGCCAGGGCGATAACCACAGGAGCTGTACTAAGAACTCCTGCTTCCTGCAGCTGCTGCTCCCTTTCAGAGATTGCTCACAGCTGGAGACACTAGCTCAGACTTCGTCCCTGTAGAGCTGTGGCTGCCACTGCTGGGTGCTAACCCCAGCTGTCCCCAGGGGTCTGCATCATGTCCCAGCTGCCAGTCCCAGGCAGGCATGAGTGCTACAACCCACTGAATCATGGGTGACCTATAGCAGCCCTCACTTCAGTCAAGATTGAAATAACAAGCAACAATTCAACTTGCCATACAGTTTATTTCCAAAGACTAGTTTAGTCTAAGCAAATATGGCTAGGCTACCTCCATATAGCAGTTGTCCTCTTGGGCAAGGGTTTGCACAAGTTTCATTTTTTTCTCATTCTTCCTGTTGTTTTCCCTTAACAGTTCTATTGGTCTTCTTTTAACTGCAAGTGCCAATCTGGAGTCCTCACTGTGAATGGTGTGAGAATCAGAAGGATAGGAGTTACTCACAAGATGACCAGGTAACACCCTGTCTGAGACATGGAGCTTCAGGGGCCCTGTACTTTTTCTGTCTAAGTTTAGCCCAATACTGTCCAGTGATGCTGGTAAGCTGGCTGCTGAGCCGCAACTTCCCCATTCTGCATGCTTCAGTACCTCTTCACTTCCCCCTGCATCTCCAAGTTCCCTCAAGTGGTTGTGTGAGTGGCAGTGGAAGTCAGTATTTAGTCTTTTATCAACACCCTCTTGCACTACTTTACCAGTAGGGTTAAAGCTTTTCCCTTTTGTTCGCTTTGTAGCTCTTTCTCTGCTGTTTAAATCTTGACATTTCATCTCTAACAAATGCAACAGCTGTTCATCTCTGCTGGTATCTTCATCGTTGCTATCACCAGACAGCTCATTAGCACTGTTGATCCAAGGGCTCCCATCACTAGTTTGTGTGTCATTCTCACTAGATGGTAAACCTGGTAAAATGCTGCAGTCAGAACCCTGAACAGTCAAAGATATACAGTCCTTTATCCTTGGGTCAGGTTCATAGATTGCAGTATCTGGAGGTGCTTCACTCAGGTTGTTGCACAGAATAATGAAGGATTCATATAGTGACGTAGGGATAACCTCACTGTCACTGTCACAGTATAGACCATTACATTTACCTGCACTACCAAAAGGCTGATAACCAGATGGCTGAGTTGCAATGGGGCAAGAAATTATACTGGCTTTCCTTTGAATATTTTGATATATTACTTGCTTATGTATTTCTTCCTCTGATAGAAAAGCTGAAGCTTCCTTTGCATGTGTGGAGAAAGACAGAAAATCGGTATGTTCTGAACAGGTGTTTGGAAAATCAAGCTCAGTGCTGGGAGATCTGTAGCTGCTGTAACATGTCTGATTGCTAGCAGGCTGAGCACTTTGATCTCTGCAGCTGCGTTCTGGCATCTCTGACAACTGTCTCAAAGGCGGTGAGGAATGCACGCTTTCAGAGCATGGAGTCAGGCTACTGTTAGCCATCGACTGAGACACGAGGGCATTGAAGCTCTTGTATGCAGAGCTGCTTGGCTCCTTGAATGCAGACACAAGCATATTAAAGCTTCTGTAGGCAGAGCCACAGGGCTCCAGGGATGGAGACAAAAAGGTGTCACAGCTCTTGTAGGCAGAACCACACAACCCCATGGATGCAGATACAAGGGTCTCAAAACTCTTGTCTGCAGGGCTGTTTATTCTGTCTGTTTTGGTCCCAAACAATGATTTATTTGTAGATTCCTGGATCAAAACACAAGAGTCAAGCTCACTTTCAGAACTACATAGAAAAAGGCTTTGATGAACCATTTGTTGAAGATCTCTTGCATCCAGAGTAGCAGAATTTATGCTGGAACTCCGATAGCCAGATTCAAAGGATTCTTCTGATAGTTCTGACTCTTTGCTGGCTGTACTACAATTGTAATCATCTTGGGAGGCTTTGGTGAAAAGGGGAGCTGTATGAGAAATATCACATGGTTGCTGACTCTGAGCTGCACTTTCTTTTGGATTTCGCTGTGATGGATTTTCTGACCCAACATTCTCCAAGGTTTTCCTCTCACCTGTGGGGATGTTTGGGCCTTTATTGTCTTGCGTGTTACTTTCATCTGCCAGGAGTGCATCAAACATGTTAGCTAGTAACTCATTGTGTTCAGGGTGCTCTCTGAAAGCACCAATGCTGCTCTCACAGGGCTCAAACATGGTGATCTGGTTGCCAGTTTCTTCTTGGCTCTCAGTTTCACTGTCTGTTAAACATACACAGATTTCTATAGACTCTTCAACTGGTATTGTATCAAGGGTTAAAACTGCACTGCTGCCTTTTGGCAACCACTCTCCAGACTTGCTGTGGCAACTGCAAGATTTCTCAACATTTCTGATGTTATCTTTTCCCTTGAAATTTGGGCTAGACAAACTTTGAGCCAGACAGTTCTTGCAACTTCTGTTTTCGGAAGTCAAAAGGAAAGGACAGTTAATGTTTATGTTACAGGAAACAATTTTATGCTGTAAAGCAGAGGGATTTTTTTTTAATCTTACTTACATTTGTTGTTCCATATGACTCTGCTTTAAGTCATGGAAAGGGAACTTAATTTCATCAAAGTAGCACAAAACTGAAAACTAATAAAGATACAAATGAGATTTAGGACACATATGAATTGTATTTAGTATCCCTTGCACTAGACAGACAATAGAATTTATTACATATTCTACTTCTGATGATCAAGAAAAGGTATTTTTTGCAAAGCTTTTAAATTACCTTGACATTTTTTACAACCAAATGGCTCTTTGCTGGATTTGGGATTTGATCCCACCATTCTTTCTTCACTCTGCAAGGGAAGAATGAAAATTATTTGTTTTGACTGCACTTGGGCTTAATCAGTGTACATTTCTCTCTTCTGTTCTCCTTTCCCTTTTAGGCATCTGCATTGCAGCAACAGAAAATGTTTATTTTGTGCATCTTCTGCTTTTCATTAAACCAGTGCAAAGATGTTTATATGTTTGGTATGTAACTGCTCTGCACAATGACAGTCACCTGTTCTTCTAATCATGTTTAAAATGATGTGTGAAACAGACAGGATCTCACTTTCACATTACAACTTTAAAAAATTTAAAAGGAATAAAGATATCCAGCCATCATTACTTGAACTCCAGCAAAAAACAGGGTCCAAAACTGGCAACCCCCCTACTATAACAAGCCGCATGCAACTGACTTGTGTTTATAAAATCTCGGCTCA
This sequence comes from Machaerirhynchus nigripectus, assembly GCA_013397975.1. NCBI lineage: Eukaryota > Metazoa > Chordata > Aves > Passeriformes > Dicruridae > Machaerirhynchus > Machaerirhynchus nigripectus. The sequence continues at coordinate 26,979 of VZRQ01001932.1, read as the reverse complement.
CAGACAGCTAGATAAAGGTGCTGAGAAAACCCAAAATATTAGATTTCTGTGCTACCAGACATTCAGCTAATCAATAGCAATACTTATATCTGTATAAACTGTTACTCTATAAACTCTGTAAGAAGCAGGATACCTACTTGGTAAAACAGAAGTAACAAATGACAGATCCAGCCACGATCAGTATGCAGGATGTGGGCACAGCCATCTGCAGAATGTCTTCAGCCTTCACCTGGTAATCTGTTAAACAAGCAAATATTTACATGTGAATGTGCATCTAAATGCAAGCACTGGCAATACCAAATTCATTGCTCCTCTTCTGCATCTTAAAAAAATGCTCTTTTAGAGGATGTAAAATAAAGTCTCCAGCACATAAACAACAGACCCCCACAGCTGCCAGTAGCAATGGTGTGCTGCGTGTCAGAGACTGTCTGGCACAGGTACTGCGGTCAGCTACTGGGCGTGTCAGGAGCTGGGAGAGCCAATGTGTACTGTGAGGCAACTGTCAGCCCTCAGGGACAAAGCCAACCACACAGTGCCTAAAATGGCATTATCATTGTCACTGTAGTGCAGCTGTGTTTCTTGTTCTCTCTGTTGCTCTTCAGGGGTTTTTACAAACCCTCAGACCTCTGATGGCTAAAATACTGCTTAATTTGCAGCCTATTTATATATAGATATATCTTGTTCATTTATATCCACTTGCTCTCACATCAGTATTGCTGTTTAGTTCAAATATCTCTTCTACTTCCCTGCTGTCTACTTCATGAAATATTTATAGAGAATAAACACATCCCTTTCAGCCTTTTTTTCACAAGGCTAAGCAATCCAACCTCGCTTGGTCTTCTCTCCTCTAGCTTCTCAAGGAGTTGCCTATCTATGTTTAGTGTCTTTGGAAGCCTTTACAGATGTATTCACATTACATTCAAAATTATGAAGATGATGAGTCCATAACTCTCCTCCAAGAGAGCAGCAGAATATGTAAGCCTATACCATCCTTTTACCAGGCAGCTATTTCTGACACTATTACCATAGTGAAATTCAACTTCTTCACTCCATTCGCTCCAGTAGGCTGGGTAGTCCGTGTAGTTACACCTGAGACTTGCAACATAACCATAGCCTCTCTTCAAGGAGCTTGCAGTAATCTCAAAGCTTTTTGCCTGGTAGTTAATTGCTTTTAAAGAAATCTGAAAAGAAAGTGAGAAAGTTCACTTTGATTTCTTTACAAGATGGTTAGTGACAGCAACTAAATATCAATAGTGTTATGTGTTTCAGTGACCTTACACAAATGAACAAATGAATGACTGTGTATGATATTGCAGTTCACGTCACCAATGGGTGGTATTTGTTACATGCCACCATGCATGTTCTTCCTCTACCGGAAGGCCAGCCCAGAAATGCTGGATTATTCAGAAGGGTGTTTGAAGTGCCTCACCTGCCCCACAGAGTCACCAACCTCAGCTTCCTGATGTTTAAGGAGCAAATGAAGTTCAGGGAACAGAAGCATTGTATTTTCAATCTCTGCCCTGTCTACTGCAAGCAGCAAACTATTTTGGCAGTCAGAAGAGTTTCAATCCTCTGACATCCAGCTGAACCATCTTGAGGGCAAAGTTAACTGTGGCAAGCCTGTAATCAGGAACACTGTGCTACTTGCTCTTGCTGGCCCTTACACTATTATTCATGAAGTGACTTTCTTAGAGGACTTTTTAAACTTGAAAGCTCCGGAGACAGAAAATGAAGAGACTGGGTGTCTCTTACCTCTGTCGGGTGCTGCTTGCTCCAGTATTTCACTTCATAGATGACTGGCTGTCCAGAGAGCAAGGATGGAGGAGAGTAGCTCTCCTCCCAACTCAGATTGAAGTTACCATTTTCAGCTTTCTCAATAGCAAGATTTTTGGGAGCCCTCGGCTTAACTGTACGTTAAAAAATACAGAACAGGGTAATGGGAGAGCACTGATAGAGAGAAGCAGAGAGAGAAGCATTCACCAGAGACCAGAATATCATCGCAGTCAATGCACTTAGCCCTTTTCACTATGCTGTAGCACAAGGAGGCCAAACCAGATCAACTTCAGGGTATTTATTAACAAGCACTGATTCTTCAAGCTGGCTGAACAAACTGCAAGCACGGCCTTTTGGTGCACTGGATGCAGCTTTCAGCCTGGAGAAATGGGAACAACCTGCGCCCTGACAGTAGCAGCTGTGTGGCAGGGTGGGCACAGAGCTCCAGCATCGCAGCCAAGTTGTCCTGGCTCCCTGTCTCTTGGAAATCAATGTGGGCTTCTGCTTATTTGGCAGATAAGCAGCAGCAACAAGTATTCTGAAGAGAACCAGCTCCTCGGCCTGCCTAAGGTATTCAAATGGTTTCTCTGAGTGTTTAAAGTGATAGGTGTTACCAACAAGCATACTGTTCTGACCAAACTGGGGGCCTAGACAGAGACATGAACTGTGTCTACATTCTGTCCTGTTTAGGAGCAGTCTCTTCAACTTTTTATCACTGGCTGTTAAAATCCAACAGCAATTACTGTAAAAAACCTTCTGCTCATGCAGCATGATTCAACTAGCATGAAAAATCAGAGTATGACAGACAGGAATGTGAGGAATTTCAGTAGGGATAGCCTAGTTTCTTTCTAAAAACTGAAAGCAGCATGATTCCTCTTCATCCTGTAAACCACAAGTAAAATGCACTAAAGATAACGTAAGCCCCCAAACTCCTGCTGGCTCACAGCTGAGAGGGTACAGCTAGAGAAAGTACTCACTGCTTTCCCCATTATATTAATTCCTTAAGAATCTAACCCAGAATCAGGTTGCTAAGACAAATTGATTTTGCATTTAAGCTACCACGACACTTTCCACCTCTGATAAGCAAAAACTGTTCTGGTGACATGAACGAGAAGTTAGCTAGGATTGCAAAGCCTGGAACCAGATGTGCCAGTGACAGAGTAAACAAGTTCTTACCAACAAGGGCTGGTGTAACATTGTAATTCCACATATCAGTCCCATTGAATTGCAGGGCTACATTATATGTGAGGCCTGATACAAAATAATCTGGATATATTGTGCAAGTGCACCTGAAACTGTCTTTTTCATTCTCAGGAACACACATGTTTCTGAAAAACAGGCACAAAATTATGGGATGTTTAAGAGAATGTGATACACTATTCCTTGAAAAGGTGGAATCAGGTTTCCCAACATGCAGAACTAATCAAAGCTGAGACAAGTCAGTTTCCAGAAATGTTTCCAAAACAAAACTGAGATACCCAAACAACCCACCCTCCCTAGACGTCCCCTGGATATCTGTATCACACAAATGAAAAACTTGACAGAAAGGCTAAGGATTGATCCCAAATACCACCCTTTGTCACACTTCAGCCTCTAAAGGAACATACTAACAGCTTGTTAGTATAGGAACAGGCTTATTGCAGTATATGAGCAAGGTTATTTGAATGTCAGTGTGGTGAAATCATAGAGAGGAACAGGAGAACCCAGATGCATCTTCTTTTGTAAGAGATGATGACTGGCCCTGCTCAGAACAGGGACAACAGTCTGTGCCTGAACATGGAATTAGACTCTATGCAGAGACAATCACCTGCGCTCCAGTGGAGAGTATCTTTCACACAGGCTACAGACCGGTGAATCACGTAAGATTTCTCATGAAGAAGGTAACATTTTGCATGAAGTGAAGGTTTTGTAAGCTTCTAAGAGCCCTACCACTCCTACCAGTAGGACTTGATCCCTCCTCTGTACTAAGAGTGCAGAAGGTTCTACGGAAGAGTAGACCACCGAACAGAGAGTGCTGTTAATTGCAGAAACCCATTTTACTTAAAAGGAAATAATCCATTTTACTTTAAGAGGAATAATCTGAACTACATTTTGTCCCAGACACCCACAGTAGAGGAAGGAAATTAAAGCCAATAGTGACTACAGATATACAAAGCTCTAACAATGGCAGTGTAACATCTCATTAAACACTTACGACACAGAAGAAGTTTCCTTGCTGTAGCAGAGCACGAATTCTTTGGAGCAATTAGTTTGTGCAGGCACCTTCCAGTGACAAACCAGCTCTTTGTCATAGTCAGTGAAGCATGCAAATTCTTGTACGTGTCCTGTACTCATAACTAGAGAAAAGCAGCATTACAATGAGAAGCAAGAGAATCAGAAGACTATATTCGACTGAGCAGAAACATTAACTGCTCCATTTAAACAGAGCTGCCACACCCCTACAAATTAAGTGAAAACATTGTTATTTTTTGTGTCTGGGTAAATGTAAAGAGAGGCACTCAGACTGTCTCTGCCTTTCTGCAGACAATGTCTACAGTCTTGGAGAGGAAGAGTCTGCAGTAGTAATATTGAGATAGAAAGGCACATCTCAGCCAACAGAGACTTCCAAGAACAGAAAATCCAATTCTAATAGCTCTATTTAAAACACATCAACATTAAATTACAAAACAGCATTATTCCACCTATTAAATACAAAAGGTTCAAAACCCAAAATGCAGATAATTAACAGAGTCAGACCAGGATCACTGCTTACAGTCATGACTCGTGCTTTACCTACAATGGTTCTAAGCTTCCCAAGTGCACACCACCTGCCTCCCCAGAGCAGGTCCCCAGTGCTTAGAAGATTGTCCTGCCACAGTCTTTCTTCTAGTACATACTGTTACTTCATTCCACTCAGTACTTCCTGTTCTGTCTTCTACTTGTCATTGTTATAGACAGCATTCGAGACCCAGGAGAGATTGAGTCACACTGAGCCAGGCACTGAGGAGGTACACGAAAGCCCAAAGTCTCTGCACTCCAGTGCTCAAATTAATAAATATTTTCACTGGCAGTATTTAAGCAAAAAATAGAATATACTGGTAAAAAAATATCTTTGTTAGGACTGGAAGCAGAAATAGAATACACAATCCTCAGTACCCCTTCTAGCCTCACTTTCCTTTATTTCAATGTGTTCCACATGAGTGATACACAGAGCAGAAGAGGAGAAGCTAGGTGACAGTAAGGTCATGCTGTTAATTGGACTAACAGTGTGCCAACCATGGTACTGGACCCTGGAATGTGATAATTTCTCAGCAAAGCAGTCAGAAATAGCTAATACATTTATCATCCAAGACAATTATTTGCCTTTTCTGATGTTTAACTTCTCTTTCACAGGTAAATAATAACAGCATCTCCCTTTTCTTGCACGAGCTGTACAAATATAAATCCTTTTCTGCTTTACATGTCAATTTCCTGCAAAAAACTTAAAATAGCTTTGACTGGTTTTTTGAATCCTATTAATTAAGATTTTCTGAGAATTTCCAAAGGGATTCTGCAAGAAGGTTTTCTGTGGCAATTATTCAAGACCAACTTTTGTGTACATGGCCCAGTGCATTACCAACTCTCCATGCTGGTCATTTACATTGCAAATTCAAGACTCAGCTGCCAATAGTTCACATCCTGCAAGGTGGTTGTCCTTCAGCCACTTCTGCTTCACAGGCTTATTCCTTCCAATGGGTACCTAAATTTGATTACCTAATTGGGAGGATTATTCCTCCCAAACTTTTTTTGCTGAAAGTACCTAATTTCATTTTATCTTCCCTACAATTATATTTTTCTGTAGTCCACTTGTGTTATTTATTATGATCCAACTTCTGCATATTCTGATACAGTACAGGACATGCAAATGTAAAATGTGATGGCCAGATAACTTTTGGCAGACATGATATATAGCACAATGGGATTTGGAAAATTTGGATTCTAAGTTGTCTGGTGTATTGACTGCTTATAAACCTAGAACTGACTGCAATTCATGGTTTCACTAGTGTTCAAATACTTAGAAAATGTTTTGGGTTACTTACCAAGGCTACATATTTATCTTGTAGGTAAGAATTATTGCTATTATGTCCTTTCTGGATGGCAGTATCATGTTAGGTTACTTTTTTTCCTGACCCAATTCTTTAAAACTTATAAAAAAGAAGCAAGTCAAACTTCTGCAACACTTTAACAGTCACACTGCTTTTTATTTTACAATAATCATTACCCTGTTGATGTTGTTTATATTGGTTGCCATTTGTAATTTTATTGCTAGTTTCCTTTTTTCACTTTAAAATGTACTTTTAACAGAAGTACTATCAATTTAAGACCCTTAAAGATGAATGACATTATTTTCAATGGGTTAATCATCTTACACTTTCAAGAATACTTTTATTAACTTAAGCACTTCCTGCCGTGTTAAGCTGTGATGACTAACAGTTTTACTTTATCTTGCCATTCAGTGTCCTCGTGTCTTTTCAGAACTCTAAGTGATATTCTCTGCTCTTTTCCTGTCACCTTCTTGTTTTTCCATCTCTGGTACACCGTATTTTTTTAAAAAGCTCAGATATTTGAGAATTTCCTTTTGAAACCATATACAATACAGGGTTTCTTTTGAGTTTGTGTAGTTAAAAAAGGGAACTGAAATACTGAATTTCTTTTTTAACCCTCAAAGAGTACACGATACTGAAGAAACTTAAAATGCATAGTTAACTAGGCAAATTAGTTAACTATAAAATTAAAGTTTGATAAAGATCATTTAGGGAAATGAAAAGGTGGGATTACCTAGATCAGACAACCCCGCCAATGTGCTCTTGCAAACGTTGATCCTTCTCATTAATTCAAATTGCACTATTTCATAGTACATAAGTCAGTGGCTAATAAATCTTCTTTTTTAGAGACAGGTGTCTTGGGGTGACTTCCTGGTATTTTAAATTGTCTTTTAACTATTTCAGTTTGCTTCATAAAACAAAACAAAATGAGATCTAAGAAGCTATAGATTACTAGTTAAAAAAAATACAGAAAGCAAAGTGTGAGATTCATTTTCCAGAAAATAAAAACGCATTATTGAAAACCATTAGTATATATATCTCATTTGTATTTATAATCAAACATCATAAAAGATGCAAGGAAAACAACCCATGTTTATATTCAGCTTCTGCCAACTATGCATCATGAAATAACCCTTAAGGAACCAGCAGCACTCGGACTCAATGCGTCTGCAGGCTGACAGAATGGTGGTGAGGGACACACTGGAGTTCCTGTCCCTTGTCTGCCCCTGCACAGGTGCCAATCAGAGCTGAAATGTCCTACAGACAGGGCCTGCCAAATCTGTTCTAATCCAGGCAACTACATTTTCCAGCTCAGTCACCCTGCAGACTTTGGAGAGCACAAACTGACAGCAGCTCTGCAGGTGCAGCTCCAGGAGCATGGCTCCCTCATGGTTCCACCAGCAAGGTGCAGCAGCCAGGGGACACTGAAGCTTCCTACAGAGCTGCCTGGGCTACGTTGAGACCTTGTTCACAGTCAGGTGTCCAGTGCAGATCAGATAGTGGGGAAGGAGGAGATGGCTTTCCAAACCTGTTTCTCCTTTCTGCAAATTTCTAAATTTTCTTGCCCACATAGAAAAGGTCAATATAAAGAAAAAAAAATCTAAGAATTTTTTTCTAGTACAGGGATATTTCTGACATTTGAAGCTACAAATTTTATAGTAGTTAATTAGTGGTAGCAGCATTACCTAGTGGTTGTGGAAAAATGCTGTCAATAAAAACTTCAGTATAATAATTTAAAATATTGACAAACATACCTTCACTTGTTGTATATGAAAAGAAAAGGATCCACAGGGTATATGGTGCAGCACTTAGGAGTCTTGCCATTATTGACACTGGTCAGGTTCAGTAGGAAAAACTGTGCTGCAATTCTGCCAACAGAAAACATAGTAAGCTTACATCCCTGTCTCAGTTAAGGTAAACGTGTAGTTTTCCCTACCACTCTGCTAGATGTTAGAATTCAGATTCCCTGCTGTACCTGTTTCCCACCTCTGCCCCCTAGAATTAGCTCATGGAACAGCAAGACATGTAGAAGAATAAGGAGACTACAAATGAGCTAGAAGACTTTTCTGCAAAATTTTAATTACAGAGGATATGGGACTGACATTGGCAGTGGACCTACCCTCTTCAGCTACTAGAAAAGGAAAGTTGCTAGTATGTGAGCAATTAAAAGGGTAAGCACTAGACCAAAATCAGTGACATTGTCACCAAAGCCCTATGATTCCACTCAGATAACTAAAAGAATTTAAGAATTAAGTGTCTGATCTATTGACTAAAACGTTTTCCCCACATCCTATCACCAGTACCTTGACAATCTGAGTATCACCTCTTAGAAAATTTTTAGCAAAGAACTCTGAGCATTGCTCCAACAGAATGCAGATTCATTAAAGCATTAAATAATTAGAAGTTATAAAACACATACCTAATCATGATATAACCAGCACAGCTTTGGAGAAGGAAAGTAATGCAGCTTTTATGTCCCTAAGCACAGCAAAACTGTCTAAGTAAATTGAAAACAGATGAAAGAATTCATTTCAGACTTAAAAACAGCAAGTGTCCCCAAGACTTTTTTACCAATGTAGCTACCTAAGCCTAAGATATGGCTACCAGCTTTCATATCACTACAAATGGATGTGATGCATTTAAAATTCAGGTAAATTTGTAGGTGAACTCATGCTAACTAATATGCTTTTGGCTTTGCATTCAGTATAAAGAGTGATAAAAATTGTTCAGCTGCACATTGTTAACACACAACCCTTTGGTCCCTTCCTCCCATGCTTTTGGAATTTTCTAACTTCCATGTCTGGACAGAATGTTCTTGCTGCCTGCAAGCTTCAGATGTTCTGTTTACACCTGTAGAGCTCCCAGGTGGTACACTAGTTTTTATTTCAAAGCCTCATGATTCTCTCAGTGTGGAAGAGGAGAGGGGAGAGNGGGGAGGGGAGGAGATCTCCTTCAGCAGCTGAATGATGTTGGGTGTTCTGCAGAAGCTTGGTCAGATTCTGAAGTAGAAAAGACCACTGAAAGGTATTTGTGGATGGCAGTTCAATACTCTCTGCCCCAAGTCAACCGCAGCAGCAGAACCACATTTCACGTGTCTAACACAGGCGAGTCTGTCTGTCTGAAAATATCCATCTTAGAAATTAAGGGATAAGGACATTGTTAGTGAAAATAGAACATCAGAATGGAGACTCTTCTGTGACCTTCTCTGGGGCAGTTACTACTCACCTAGTAATAAAGGACAAACCTGAAAGACAAATTTCTCTTAAGAGCGTGATAAAACTATTACTCAAGAGCTGAGTTTTTCACAATCTGAGAATAGATGAAATGTGACTAAGCACAGTAATACATTTTTTTAAAAGAACACAAGCGCCTTTGCTGCTGCTCAGAAAAAAAGAGCCAACTGCTCCAGCATAAAAAACAAAATCTTACATTTCCCGTTTTCCTGGAATTCTCAAGAGAGGAAGCATTTACTTTCCACTGTTAGGTAATACTGCTGCATGACTGGAGTTCCAAGAAACTCTTAGAACTCTTAAAACTTTGGCAGAGAATCCTGAACCACGTAAGCATGTCCAAATGAGAAGATGGCAGACCAAAACTATCTTCTCATGGAAGAATGCATCTGCTCATGTGGATGATAATGGAGTTAAGCTAGAGCTTTAATGAAACTGCAAAAGGAGAAAATTTTAAAACATCCACAGCTCTTCTGCCTGTTACCTCTTAAGTTTTTCATTAAACCAGACAATGAAATACCATTCTTTAAAAAGTATGTAATTCATATAGACAATACTAAAATTGCAGCAAACCTAGTAACCCAGATATATTTGAGGAAAGTAAATTGTAAAGACATAACTTACGTAAAGATATAACATAAAGACTTCCCCAAAACTAGGAAAGAAATCTCTGTCGGGATTAGAAGCAGATCTACATGATTACTGGCACAAGCTACATGCTTTGATCACTTAACCTTTCTGTTTCTTGAAAAAAATGTTATGTGATTAAAATTATTTCATTTACTTTCAAGAAAAACGGTACTAACTTTTGGTCTGGTCTTCTAAGGAAATTAGGGTCACATTTCATTAACAGGTATAATCTGTAAAACTGTTATGCACAAAGAGTAACTCCTGCCCAAACCAAGAGGTCAGATTGAACACAAGACTGCTTAATGCACCGTTGCTGCAATTGTACAGCTGAAGCATCTCTCCCTGTTTAAAACTGTCTCTTTTTAAAACTGAGGCACATCTTGTCTTACTCTCTAGTTTAAAGCACTGGCTGTAAACGCTGAATAAAATGAGACAAGCGGTACATGGCAAAGCAAAAGGTTCACCAACAGATTCTGTATCAAACCTTGAAAAGAAAACCCGTGCAGAGTATAATGCCTCCTGATGAGAAACCGCTCCCTCTGAAGCCGCGTTGAGCCCCTTTCCGGGTGGTCAGCACGAACTGGTCCGAAGCTCTGTGGGCCTCCAGGCACACGGGGGACGCAGCCCGAGCCCCGCGCTGGGCACGGCCAGGAACGGCTTCGGCTGGGAACGCGGGCCCGGGATAGGCGGGGCTGCTGCGCCCACTGCCCAGCACGTCCGGCGGGAACGACACTTCGGAGAATTATACCACTCCTGTCTAAAATATTGTAAAAGGAGCACCTGAGTTAAACGGCCTCAAGGAAAGACAAGCGCTTCTGGCCGCGGGCTGCAGCCACAACCGCCGTACGGGACGGGCCCCGGCATCTCCGCCCAGCCAAGCTCCGGAGGGA
>VZRQ01001932.1:240-16093 GCA_013397975.1 Machaerirhynchus nigripectus | reverse complement strand
TGCCTCCTGGGCTGCGGCTGGCCCGGGGCCGCGCGGGCGGCGAAGCGGCGGGGCCGGAGCTGAGCCAGAAGCGGGCAGTCGATCGGTGCACTGGTCAGGGAATTTCGTGAGCTGCCTTTAGTTAGTTCAGGCGTTCTTCGAAACCTGTAGAGGATTATTTTGTGTCCCAAGTCACCCGCTCTGATTGACTGTGTTCAAATCAGGCTGTGTGGGGAGCAGGAGCTTTATCCAACGTAGAATCACAGGCGGTGTTGTGTTTGTCACCCAACGCTGTTATTTTCAGGTTTGGGGGATGAGAGTGTTGTAAATGCCGCAGGAGAGGGTAACGGTTAATAGAACGCAGTGTAACGGTTAGTGGGGCGTTGAGAGCTCTCTAACCACCGTTCGTAACAAATCAAACCGGCCTAATCCAGTTTGCTCAGCAACGTACTGTGCAGCTTCGATGAAAACCACACCGATCAGAGAAGATCATTATCAAAGTTTGGAGGCTCAGTGACCACCAGGGTTGCCTAAAGACACTCCAAGAACACTGTCTGAGTCTAACTGTGCAGACTCAAGCGACTTAGTATGTCTATCACCTTGAGCCAACTATGCACGTTAAGCAGGAGTCATTCCCCTGGGTATCCAGTGCTGCAATAAAGTATTGCTTGCTTCTTAATACTACAGTGGTGTTAAGGAGTTTTATTCCCGATTTTGGGTGACAACAACACAATGCCCATGTTGTTCTTTTCTGTAGCTAAAACTAGTTGGACTTTATCTCTTGCACCCTTCCAGAACCTCAGAGCTGGTCACCCTCTGCATTCTGAGGGTGAACCTTGGGACCTTGTGATCTGCTTTTTTTGCCCTCATTCAGTCTAATAGAGTTTAATTGAAATCTTGTGTACGCTTGGACTGTGTATTCTTAATTTGCATCAACGTGTGCATTAATTCCAGCTTAAACCTCCTGCAGCACTTGAAGCCTGGTGAAACACTGTGATGGCAGCTCAGATGACCGATGCTCATCGACGGTTCTTGCAAGTTCTGATGTCTAATGGGATAACAGAAGGATCAGAGGCCAGGAAATTACACCAGCACTGCTGTGAAACTGATAAAGGTTTGTCTGTCTTGGTGACGAAAGAACTGGGTTTTTTCGTGGTGCACCTTACAAATAATTTGATTTCTGAAGGGCACACACCAGCTAGAAAAAGTTAAAAAACTGTAATGGTATGAGTGTTCCCTCTCTTTCCTGAAAGATAAAATAACATAGCAATGAGTAAACTAACTTCTAATCTGGCCAGATTCATATATAGTACTTTTTATTTTATCGGGGTTGTTGTTTTTAGGTTATACATATAAATTATTTTTAAAAAGTAATTTTTGACACTGGAAGTACTTCACTATAGTGAATGCTTTTAAGTAAATGCATTTCAGTTATTTGTCTCAGGTGTTGTGGGAGAAGTGACTACTGCAGAAACATTTCACTGAAGATGAGATGAGGTTTCCTGGTGAATTGCTGTGCTTTTTTCCCACCTCACCTGCACTGTATTGTCCATTCCAAGTCCTGGAAGCTGTGCTTCTGCCAGGCTTAGGAGTGTCCCTGTGCCATGTCACCATGCTACCCACTGCAGGGACTCTTCTGGTTTTCTGTGAATTTGTACATACTTACCCATAGATGTAAGGTCAGAATGAAGTAGTCTATTTGTGTGTCTCTTGAGTCAGGAACTGTAACTTGACCTACTTCTTATATGCTAAAATTGTGAAGCACAACTTTTAGTGTGCTCTAACCCCTGTTCATTTTTTATGGAGAGTTTTTATCCCTTTTTTTCCCAAATAAGATCTACTGGAACAGCCACTCATCTCACATTAAAATGTTACAGCTGTTGTACAAAGGAGTATTCTGTTATCTTTCATCTTTTACCCTCTCTGAGATCTGTCACTAAAGCTCCCTGACTGCTGTGTGCAGTGTTCCCTGCTGACAGAGACTAAGCAGGTGACAAAATTATACTTAAATATTGTACTTACTTTACTATTGTTCTTGCTGTTTGTTGGCTTTTTTCACTGAAGGAATCTTGTATATCAGAATCAGGAACTCGTGGGGAGGAGCATCCTATGAGTGCTGTTTGGCACTGTGCTGTATAGTGCCGTGAGGTTTGGGAGTGGGACCTTGGCCCAGTGCTCTTACGCGAGCAAGGGGCTCCTGTGACTGAGGACAGGATTAATTTAGTGATAACTGGTTGTATTTTAGAGACATGAATAATTTGTCTAAAATTACGAGCTGTTAATTAGCTCTGGTTTTTAAACCATAGACTGATGAAGGCAACAGGAGTGTTGCCACTGGCAAAACCTTATTTTGGATGGATGTGAGGGTTGTGCTGGTGCTGTGCAGGCAAGAGCCATCGCACACACTTCCACAGAATGACTCCAAAGTCCATCTTCATTAAGTCTGTGAGAAAACTGCTGCTAGTATTTACTTGGTTTATAGAATATGACTCAAGATACTACTTGTGTTTCTGCAATACTAGAATTGTAGGTTTTCTGATACATAAGTTGGTCACTTATATGCCATTAATTTGTAAAACAGAGCACACAGAAACAAATCCCTTGTGTGTAAAGGAATTAAAGTCAGTGTATTTTTCTATTGTGCATAATATATTTTCCCAGTCATGTTTTATTTTCAGTTCAGCTTACTTCAAGTCACTGTAATTACTGGATTAGTGCTGTGGGTTCCCTGCAACAAGGCAGAATGTCTGCACTCTGTCAGCTGATTTTAAAGGAGCCGAATGTCTCTTAAAGTCATGAGACAGCAGCACAAGGAAGTGATATGTCTGCTGAATAGAACAGTTAGAATTCCTGTTTGAATTCTGCCTCACAGTTTTAGCACTTTTACTTGGGAAAAAATGTTTCACGTAAAAAGATCTGCCTGATGTGTAGTTGTTTGACTTTTCTCTGTATGTGGCTTTTCTCGTTCATTTTCAGTTTACTATGCACACGATAAACTGGACGATTTCATCAGCACTATTAATAGCCACCTGCAGCCTTTGTTTATGCAGATCCGGAAAGGAATATCGGAAGATGATGGGAGAGCACATTATGCTGTAGTAGGTACCTCCTGTGCTGTGTTTGTGTGGGGCTGGCAGTGGCTGCAGGAGCTGCTGGGAGGATAAACTGCCACAGCCCAGGTGTGTGGGAATAGGACATGGCAGCAAGGACAACAGCAGTGTTGGAGTTATTTAGCGTAAACATTGCTTAAGTGCTGAAGTGAGATTCCTTTTCCACAGGAGACTTTCTTTCTTGAGACAGATTTTTAAACTAGAAAACAGAGAGCTGTCCAACATAAGTTTTCTTTTTCTCCCACTCAAAAATCAACCTAGCACGAAAGGGTTGCTGAGGAGTGGCCTATAAGAAGTCCCCAGATGATCTACAATGTGCATGTCAGAGAAGGAAGGTTATCTAATAATTTCAAAAGACCATGCAGGAGGTATTCTAACATTAGCTGCTGTTTTTAACCTTTCCTTTTGCCAGTTAAGTTGAGCTAATAGTTAATAGTAGTAGCATGTGAAATAAGAGTAGAAAACACAGGCAGCTGTTTTTCACACTGAAAAAAAAGGTGACTGATAACATAGTTCCTGCTGCTCTCTAGCACCGGGTCTGGTGTGATGTGTCAGCTCTGCTGCAGCACTCTGTGTCAGTTCTGAGAGCTTGAGTTGTTGAATGGCTTTGCCTGGGCAGAGGCAGCTGTGGAGAATTTGTGGCTGGAAGATCAGGGGTTGTAAAGAAAGAACTTGAATACCATTGAGTGCCCCTTAAAGAACTAACATTTATGTTAATTGTAATATGATGTATTCTTTACCTCAGGGGGTCTTCTACACTTTCTGGTATAAAACCACAACGGCACTTTATATCAGTTTATTTTTTGTAGGTGAATTTGGCAGAAACTGAAGTAACTAAAATGGCATCTGACTATACAGAAATTGAATTAGAATTGTTCAGAAAAACAGTAAGTATGTCAGTTATCACTTAGTAAATCATACTATTTGGGAAGGTATCATCTTAAAATTAATGAAAATGGAATGAATGGAGATGTGGTTGAGGAAGTAGTTGCCATTTTACCTAAGTTTATCTGAGATCAGATGGGCGGGCTGGGCAGGGATGAAAGTGTGTGCAAGTGATGATTTGCTCTTGTAAGTCAGTTATGGGTAAGGCAAAATCAGCACCAGGGAAGGGTTCCTTGGGGGTTAGGGACTCGACACACCTGCTTTTAGTTACACAAACAACTTTCTTCAGGATTTTCAATCATGATTGCTGAGTTTTTCACTGGCTTCAGTAGTTTAGTAATACACAGTCGTTTTTAATGCTGGTAACATACAAAATGAATTTGCTGATTTGAATATAAACATTTGTCTATGGTTATTGAGGTTTTTCCTCAAAAGAACTTGGACAAAGAGCAGATAAAAAGAAACTGATCTGTCACCACTGAATGTGTCCAGGGGTCCCTGAATGCACTTAGGCAGCACGTACACTTCTATTTGTGGAAATGTTTTCTTCTCAGAAATGAAAACTGTCAAGGGGACAAGGATTGTTTCAGCTTTTGTCCTTCGTTTTACAATTCTGGTTCAAGCCATATACTGTAGTATCTCTCACATACATGGATGCTATAAAAATGCACATCAGCACATTACTATAAGGTGTGTCTGCCTAATTGCAGTGTTTCTAATACTTGGTAATGTTTCTTCCTGTAGATGGACCTAATAATTTTATCAGAAAATGGCTTTGCCTTGTCTACAGATATTTTAAACTTGGCTGACCAACTTAAGACAAAGAAAATGAAGAAGAAGGAAGCAGAACAAGTGCTGAAAGTTTTTGTGGAGGACAAGTGGCTCTCTGAGGTAACTGCATTCAAGTGTTTGTAGTTCAATAGGTCCAGCTACCCTGTTCTTATGGATGTGGTAGCTGAAACTGGAGGTCTTCTTGAATGAATGATGGCAAAAATGGTCTCATGGGGCCCATGCCTAATGCTGCTCCAGTGATTTTTGCAGAAAAGGAAGTAGACTTACAAGGAGAAAGTCCTTGGGTAGGTCTGTACAGGACTATATGGCTTCAGCCAGGGGGGTTCGTGCACGTAGTCCTACCCAGTGACACATGTACATCCTTTGTACACAACAGCACAGCATCCTTCAACCTGGAACAAGAGCTGGGGAAAGCTCTTCACAGTGCTGTTAGTTACATTTAGAATTTCCTGAAAAGGAATAAGGCCAGACATGTTGAAAACTCCTTTACCAAATATGCATGGGCCCCTGTGCACATGGTTACAGCTGTTTTATTTTATGAGGGAGCATGAGGAGATGAGCTCACCATGTGGACACTGCAATTGCTTGCCAAGTGAGACCTTAATCCCTTGTCTGCTGGAGTCATCGCATCATAGATCTCCAACCTGCTGCCACACAGTTACTTGCATGTTAAGTTGATCTGGCAGCGATTTCCAAAGATACCTCAAGCAGGAAATGCCCAGATTTTGTCGAAAGCCGGGAGAATTTCTCTAACATAAATGGAGAGTCCCAAAACAGCATCCTTCTGTTAAAGACCACATGCTTGCTCATCTGTGCTTTTCAAGGACTAGATCTCTATTAATGGTGTGGGATCTTTATTCTGCTCCTCTAAAGGGGTTCTGCTATTTCAAAAGTGTTCTGGCATTGCACTGTATCAGCACGTTAGTTTCACAACGGTAGAAAAAAGTGGCTTGTCTACAGGTGGTTAGCAAAGTCAAAAAAGGTAAAAGGAATTAAAAGAAATTCCTCATATCAACACTTGTTTCCTTAGAAAAATGGAGAATATACTCTGCATACTCGTTGCATAATTGAGATGGAACAGTACATTCTCAGCAACTACCAGGATGTGGCAAGGAAATGCAACATCTGTCACAGCCTCGCCATCCAGGTAACATGTTTTATCACCTCAGCCAATGGACTCGCGTTGTCATAGCTGCGGTTTGTGATACTTTCCCTTGGGTAGTAGGTAGGCACTAAAAAATCTTGGTCTTGTAATCTGATCATGGTGCTCATGTATTTTGTAAAAAAACCTTTTTTTTCATTTTAGGCATTTTATCTTCTGTCTTTAGAAATAAAGTTGTCTTGGAGCAGTGTCTCCAAGTATAAAGTTGGGGAAAGTGCACTCCCACAGTGAGGAACATGATTGTGCTGTCTGGCTTTCCAAACCAGCATGTTAGAGATGAACCCCTGATGCTGAAAGAGGTTTAGCAGTGAGGTGTTAGCAGTGTCCTCTTTGGGCCTTACCAACAGACGTCGTTGTGTGATGCATTCATTCTTGGTCCTGGGATTTTAATTCAGGAATTGCTTGTGTTTGGACCTCAGAAGGAACATGTGTGCTATGTAGAGCATGCTAAAGCCCTGTGTTTTGATGGGTGGGACATTACCAGTTCAGTCTTGCTTAAGTAATTACAGCCTGGATTCCTATTCCAAAACTGCTATGTTTTCTTGCTCTGTGAGCCTGCATCTTCTGATCTGCCCAACTAACATGCTTCCATGTTACTTTTTCCATACTAATTGGTCTCCTTTACTGCACTGAAATTGTTGTCTTTCAAGCTAAATTTTGTCCATATAAGGATGTAGTATTTCCTAGTTTACAGAAAAATACCTCGTTTTACCATTTACCACCTTTGACCGTTGAGTGTGTCCACCACCTGTATTGTGGGAACCATTCTTTGGAACAAAGCATTGCGTATCTGCTGCCCTTTGTAACAACCTTCTCTTAAATTGAAGGACAGGTTAGAAAGATTTTCTAAATCAAGACTCCTGATTTCAGAGCCAAGTATGTGATTCCTGTGGAATTGGAATGCACTTACCTTGTGTCAGAAAGTACTTCAGAGCTCAGACTGAACCCCGCTGTCCCAAGTGTAATGAATTCTGGTCTTGTGACATCCCAGGTACCAAGCAACCTATTTTTTAAAAAAATGAATGTAATAATAGTAGGAAATGGGCTGTGATGTTCAGTGGCACTGCCTGTATTATTTATAACTCTGAGTATCAGCTATTTCTGACTTCAGGGGTATGTTTCAGACGCTAAACCACACACAGGCAGCATTCAGCCCCCACAGTGCCCAAAGAGTGCCACAGCGGCATAGCAGACCCTGTGCATGTTTTTTTTTAACTGTCTTTAGGAGGTGGGGGGGAATAGAGGTACACACAACCCATGACACTAAAACTTCTGGAAATACAGAGCTTCTAAGAATCTCTTTGGAATTCCTCCATTTGTCCAGGGAAATTGGACATTGTGAACAGCAACACAGGAATATACAAAGCATTTTAGAAAAGAAGGTTATACAATATTATCCTTTTTTTGTGTTGTCCATTAACCTTTAGTTTTCTTTACAGGTATGAGTCGGATGGGCTCCCAGACTCACCACAGAGCTCCATTCTTGGCCCTAGATGATGCCAGTAAAACTTGATGTCAGTGACATCTGTTTGCCCCCACTCTGGCAGAACAGCCAGACTATTGTATTCATTAGTAACAGTGGTCAGTGTACTTATTTTCTAAAGTTCTAAGAATCTTAAAATAAAACTATTATTGACCTTCCTGTTCACAGTAGTGCGTGCACAGCTTTCTTGGAGGCTGTTTTGTGTTTGTAATTCCCCATATTTTTGGGGTGGGACTCTCAGTGCATGTTTGGGGATGAAAGACACAAATGTTTTAGTCGGTCCTGCAAGCTGATATGTGCAGCTGAACTCTTGAAAGAAGCCTTTCTCAGCAAGAGCTCCCTGTTTGTACAGGGACAATACAAATTCAGTTGCACAGTTGAAATGACACCTCCTGTAGCACCTCAAGCAGGTGAAAAATCAGTGCAGTATGTGCAAGGCAGCTGGCTGAGTCTCTGACCTCGGGCTGGAGTTGGAATACTTCTAGTTGGCACTGTGGTTGTGTTTTGTCCCTTCTTTAGATGCAGAAGAATTTAGCTTGACATAAAGCCAGGTCACAAGCAGCTGTGCTCTGTAAGGAGGAATATTGCCACAGAATGATTAAGAAGCAGTAGGACCAGACTTAGGGCAATGTTAGCTTATGTCTGCAAAGTGCTGAAAAAATTGCCATATTGAGATTCTTTAGGTTTTTAGTCCTGGCACTTCTGTCTCCAGTTTTAAGTAAGGATGCTTTATCCTTTAAGAGTGACTTGGGAAGGAGCCAAGGACTGGCTCTTGCCAGACACCAGACTGAAATGGCAGCATTCTTGACCTTGGTAGAGATGTGTGACACTGCAGAAAGGCTGTGTCAGCAGTTCAGGTGATGGTTAATCAAAGTATAATTAAACTTCAGTTTATCTAACTGCAGTTAAACTATAGGTTAACTTCAGTTATGTTCTAGGCTTTAACATGATGTTGTGGTTTAGGAATGGTACTCCCCAAATTAGTGTTCCCACCAAAACACTGCAAACTACGAGATGCTTGCTCACTCCCTCCTCCCCCTACCTCTCCCCTCATGGAGAGGAGAATTGAGAGGCCCAAAAGATACAGATCATCAGTTGCAAAAAGAACAATTTACTGGACACAGTAATCGAATAAGAAAATGAGCAGTAATAGCAACAATATCAATAACAAAGTGTACAAGATAGAGAAAAGATTACACAGAAGTATAACTCAATCAGTATGAGACCAAGGAGCCCCTTCCTGCCCCTGGCCCACAGCAGTGGCTGGCTGAGGTGATACAGAATAACCTCTGGGTCTGGGCCATGCACCTCCTGGATACTGCAAAAATTAAGTCCTGGCCAGAAACAGGACATGAGTAAGTTTTTCCATGCAGGAGACTAGTACCTTGCTTGGTGTTAGCTTAATTTTTTAATGTATTGAACCTCTAGTTGCACCATCTCTCTAGCTAACTCCAGGGTTTAGTGTTACTAAATCCAAGTAGAAGAAAACACTGACCTGGTTTTTCAGACAGAGGCTCAGGCAGAGCCCTGGCAGTGCCTGTACACAGGCTGTTTCTGAGGGATGCACACACAGGACAATGACCTAACACATGCTCTTTAGGGGTTTTTAGAAACATCTGCAAAAATGAAGTGGCTACAGCATCATCTTTCCACTTAACCATCGTGACTCCTTCTCCATGCTTTAGCAAGAGTTTGTTGGTTTTTGGTTTTGTTCCACCTCTAACCTCTCCTGGGCAAGAGATGCTGGTTCCCTGATTTTTAATTCCCATTTCAGTGCTGCTGACTACATTTCAGAGCTATGACCACCAGAAACTAACGGAGAAGCTGAGCTCAAGCGATCGCACGTAGTGCCAATATTTAACTGGAATAAACAGAATCTGTCCAGGCATCAGAATGCAGGACTGAAATGCAGCCTTTGTGAAATTCGGAAACTTAACCAAGTCTGGATCTTCCACATCAACCTATAAAAAACCAAACAATCATCATGAGAATGTCTTTACTCAAATATGATTTGATAAGATAACATTACTGATACTAAAATTTCAGGCAACTATTTACCTGACTAGTGTTGTGAAGAATTTGGCTTTCATGTGGGTACAGGTTTTCTGAATCTTGTGGTGAATAGAGACGGATATACTTTCTTCCAAATACCTGTATATAATAAAATAAATGTTTTCCATTGGTCATTAACTGGCACATTGCTGGAAGCTGTGGGCCATAGCTGGCATTTAACAGTAAAATATACCTGATTACAAGGAACATAATGAAAAGTTAAATCAGGCTATTCAAGTACCTCTTCCCTTGGAGCAGATAAGAACTTGAAATACCTTTGGGAAGGAAATGCCTTTAACCAAACTGCTTTCAATTCAAAGTTTAAGGCACCCAATTTATACACTGTTATTTGGGCTCTACATAGCTGGAAGTAAGAACTGACAATAAGGAGGCTGAACCTTCATTGCAGTTCATATCAACAGGGAGAGGTACATGCACAGTAACTGCTAAGCTTGCAGAGACCCCTCAAACTCTTATTTCTGTGTAGTCATTAAACTAGTTCTTTCATTGGAGTGCTGAAATGAGAATCTGTAAGGCGAGTGGCCTGGCTTCCCTGAACACTACATGCATGAACTGCAAGTTTTTGGTGCCAAGATGTGGCAGCCAGAATGAGTCAAAGCTGACTCCTCCACTGATACCAGTGGAACAGCAGGTTTAGGGTGAAGATTCATACTGCTTGTGCCAGCATTCCACATCACCTCAAGAGCTAGGCATGATCATACTTGTTGGGAACTGTCCTGTTGTGGGTACTCTGGAGTGGCTACCCAACCATTCCTAACCAACCTGCTTCTCCTCTACCTTAACATCCCTCCCCACATAATAGAACAGGATTTCCTGAAATCTTACCAACACTGAAGCTGTCATACTGGCTATTTAGAGTTTGTTGCTTCAAAAACAGCACATAAATGTATTTGACAGACTGGACAAGTGCCACTGTACTCCTGTCCTGTCCTACTCTTCACTATCACTGATCAAACTACTAGAGCATTGATCTACATAACTCTGTCTGTTCTGTTTGTCCATGTGTTTTTAGGATGCCTTCCATACCCCAGGGATTAAGGATATTAATTAGCTCTACAGAGAACCAAGTATTAATTACATGGTATTTTTGCTGATGCATGGAAGTGTCAAAAATGCTGGTTATTGCTCCAACAGCATGTTCTCTGAATGCTTGAACTTTTTGGGATTGCCATCAGCTGTTAACAGCTCCTTCCTTTGCTTGCCTCACTGGGTTAAGACCTTGTGTATTATAAGACTGTGGGCACCAGTTAATGGGCAATAGCCTGCATCTCCAGAGACTGCTTTTCACATTAATGGAAAAACTACAATCTTGGCACCAGCCACCAGCCAGCCAGCGGGGATCATTTCACTTTGTTACTTGTGCTTGTGCCTTCCTGTACTCCACGGCCACAGTTTAAATGGCATCATGAAGCAGGGCAGTTTTAACTGAAAGCTGCCAGATCACCAGCTGTTCCAAGGCCTCTGAAGAGGAGGGTAAACGTGGGGTAGTTACATCATTAACTGGGGTTGTTCTTAGAGAATTGATCCTGATATGCAAATGGACCAAACTTACAAAATGTGAGGAACTCATGACCCGGCGCCCATCTTGGGTGGAACCTTTGACTCCCCAGGGTGTACCTTTGAAGGCCCTGCAAATAAATACCTACCTTTATTCCCTTATTCATGTCTAGTCTCTGTTTTTAGGTGGCCACCCCAGGCATCAAGGTGACCCAAACTGACTGACGGAAGGATATTCCCATGACCATATGACATTCATGCTCTGTATATGGAGGCAGAAGAAGAAAGGGGGGATGTTTGGAGTGATGGTGTTTGTCTTCCCCAGTAATTGTTAAGCATGATGGGCTCTGCCCTCCTGGGAACAACTGAACACCTACCTGCCCATGGGGAGCAGTCAAGTAATTCTTTGTTTTGCTTTGCTTGCATGCACAGTTTTTGCTTATTAAACCCCAATCCACAAGTGTTCTAGCTTTTACTCCCCCCATTCTCTCTCTGATCCTGCTGGTTGGGGGATGAGAAAGTGCCTGCATGAGGCTTGGGGATTGGCTTGGCTCAAACCACGACACCAGAAAAAGAAACTCCTTAGTATGTGACAGGATCCAGATTCTTCCTAACTCAGTAACAGATTCCATGTGACCCTGGAAAAGCTGCTTCTTGTGATTTTTATCTATCATCTGTAAAACAAGGGTAAGTAATGGTCTCTCTCAATGAGCACACTTGTGGTCTACAAGATTACACTCAGTATTAAGTTGCAGTAGTGACAAATGCAATAAAATAGCAAAATAGTATCTGCATGTTCTCTATCCTGCGATTGTTCCTCAAATTGTCTGCTCCCCTTGTCTCTAATACATACCATAAGCATTTTCTCTAAGTATTGCATTAATGGCATGTGCAGAGTAACTAGAGTACATACCTGGGCTAAAAAATTTTGCTGGGGATCCTGATGAAGAGGTGAGATTGTGCCTCCTGGACCAAACCAAGCGTTAATGGTAATGTCATCTTCTTCCCCTTCCCCCAAGCAGCAGTAGTCAGGGACACTGATATCTTCTTTCAGTTCTGGGATCTATTTCCATAAAGAAAGAAACACTAAAAAGCGTATGTGCTGACTTGCCAAAATATGTAATTCATAGAACAGATGAGCAAGGCTGGACACAAAGAAAACAAATGACTGGCTGGTCCAGCAAGGGTAGGAGAAAAGTTGCTGACCTGCTAGGAATCTGCAGGAAATGTTCTCAAACTTTCTGTTCTAGTGAGCAGATTTTGTTGCAAGGAGAAGCGGGAGAAAGAAAGGGGTTTCCTCATTCTTTAGAGAACCTTTGCTTTTGCAGAAACCAGAGACACCCACAAGAATAAGTATGTTTGTTCTTCATGGAAAAGGAGCAGCTGATCTCGTCTATATTATGCTTGCTTCTCTGTGAGATTCTTTTTTATGTCTCCCACCAACCTTAGCTCTGGTACACTGGAATGACATTTCAGATTATGGTAAACATATCAATGTTGAAGACTGTTTCCTGTCCAAGTCTCTTCCCTGACTTACATAGTCTTTGAGGAAATGGGCTTTCCAGGTGATATCCCCCTAAGTATATGCTACATTGTACTGAAACAGCAGTAGGATTGAATGTCTTCATCCCCAAAGGGTTTTGTTTTCATGTCTTGCAGCCAAATTGAATAAACCTCTCCCTTTGTTCCTTCAAATCGTGGGAACAGAAACTTAAGAATTACTGTGAATTCTCCATATGCCCTTCGATCTAGTACAGTCAGCATCCTCAGAGACAACTTGTGCTACAAAAGGAACATATGACTGCAGGAAGATAAAAACATTCACCAAGTTTTACCTGATCAAAAAGCTGGTGCTGTGCAAGGTATCCTACATTGTTCTAAAATGACAGCAGAGAAAGACAAAACACAGTAACATACAGGTAAGACAGTGAGTTAATTTACTTACAGGTGAGTAGCATTTACTTATAGGTAACATCCATTTCCAATGTCCTATTCAGAGTACTATAACTATTTCAACAGTATAAGGGTCTTCAGAAATAACAACAGTTCCATTGAAATTGTGAAAGTGTAGGTGTGTCTCCACAATCAATAAATCATCCAGCTCAAGTTACCGAAGGAAGCTGGGACTCCCTATTGAGCCTTGACAGCTGACAATGCCCTGCATCTTTCTAGCCAGACCCTGCTGGCACACAGACCAGTTCTCCTTCATGCCCTGGAACTACTTCCATACTCTATTCCAGGGCGCACCACAGATCAGTTTGCTGTGGCACATGGTCCTTCCTGCCAGAAGGCCAGGAAACAGAAATGGGGGCTTGGGATCCTCATCTGTGAAAGCAAAAGGACATTCCAGATGCTAATCAACTTTGTATTTTTCTGCCTCATGGCATGTAAATTTGGATCTGATCCTAAATCTCACTAAAGAGTTTAATGAAAAGAGGAACAACACTGCTGGCTGAGGATCCCTTATCCTTAGTTTCTACCAGTCACGTTTTTGCTGCGTATGTATGTATGTATGTATGTATGAATCAAATTCCAGCTGCTGTACATTTGATTATAGGTAAAAATCAAACCTGTTGTTGCAATAATTATTCCTAGCTTCAGGTCTTGAAAATATGCCAAACCGTTTAATTCAGAGTTGTGCTTACAGCACACCCCCTCCCTTGACATCACCTCTGAGTATGTTTGTTGGAAGCAGAACTGTTGTCTGTACCGGCACCACGCTGCTGTGTTTGGAGATGAAACAAACAAGTGTAACAGACCTCATCCATGATATACTGGCTGATGAAGTCACTGACAGTCATGAGCTGCTGAGACCATTCCTCATCTGTATACCGAGCACCCAACTCCACAGGGACTGTGCGGCACCCTGCGACTTGACAGAAATAGTCCACACTGAAATAAAGAAAGTTCCATTACCTTCTATACTGCTCTTAGTAATTTTGCATGTAAGGCAATCAATCCAAATCAGTCTTGTTGGGTAATAAAATTCTACTAGCCTGAGCGTCTCCTGTTTAAACCCAACCAACCTGAGGAAAAAGGCAGAAGAAAAGGGTGCAAGCAACAAGGAAACCAGCAGGCAGGTTTGTGTGTACATGACCCCACAACTGTCTGTTTTGGTTTGGTTTAAAAGCCTGTTTGCCTCAGTTGTTTCCTGTCAAACAAAGATTTAAGCTGCTACTGTCTCTTGGCAAGGGATGGCCAATCTTTTTGCTGCCTGCTGCCACGTTTGATAAAATATTGTGTCTTTTAGTCAGTAATACTAGATCAACTATCTGTCAGTGTCTATACTGGTACCAATAATACCCATCCCAATTATAGCCAGAGGGATTAGTTTGGTGGGTGAAATACATCTCTCCATGGACTGTGGAGGCCGGTGGGCCTGGTGGACAAGGAACAAAAGGAGTCCTATGGTGGGATAAGTCCTAGGTTCCTTTCCAGCTTCCCCCAGAAGCTCTGTTGACTGAAAAAGCTTCCCCCAGAATGCTCTGTTATGTTAATGTACCCCAGTTCTGCCTCCCTGGTTGGCTCTGTTGGCCACTACACCCCTTGTTACCTGACACCCCCTCAGAGTTTCTCAATCGAACCCCTATTGTGCTGCCCGGATTTGCCTGAGACCTAGCTCGAGTATGCATACATTAAAATCTCTCCTGTAGAACCCCATGCGAAGGCCTTTCCTGCTCATTCCTTGTTGGACTGTTTCACCAGCTATCCGGTGTGTGTCCGTGTGTGTGCAAGTGTGCTGGCTCCGCCGAGAGGCGTCCTTGGAGGTGCTTTTGGGAAGGTCGTGGTATTTTACCATCCAGGACCACCACAACAATGGACAATGGTATTAATTAAATGGAGAAGTTAATCTGCTCAAGTGTCTAAAGTTAACCAGTGCAGTACCTTCCCTCAAAAATTAATAAAATCCCTATGACATAACAAATGTGTTCAATTAATTTTACCTTTGTTGAACTGAAGCAATTACTCAAACTAAGCATGAGTGGTTTTTCCCCTCTTCTAGGGAATCATGACCTTCACCTCACAAATACTTGATGCTCAGTATTAGAAATGTAGGCACCACTGCTTGCATTACTCAGGCAGCACAATGCTGTTAGTCCTGCACAGTGGTGTCTGAAACTCAACACTCAAACACAACACTGAACAAACATCAGTGCTTGGACTTATGAATGAAAAAGTTAATCATGCTTACTCATGGCTCTGAAATTTACTTTCCACTGGACTAATTATCGGCAAGTTCCAAGGGGCAAAAACGACTGGTGTGTGCGTGACACAGATCCACTGAACTGTGAGCAGCTCACTGGCACTTTGCAATGTGCACTTCTGTCGAGTTCCCAGGTGTTGCCATTGGGCTCCTGGGATGGCTGCAGGCTGGGCAGAGTGCGGCCTTCACCCATGAAGAGACAGGCTCGGCAAAGGGTCACCTCCAGCCCAAGACAGTCCAGCACCTGCCGTGTGATGCGCTGAATGCTATGAAGAGCTTCCCTCATTTATGAAGCAACTTCCACAGAGCAATAGGACAATGCTGCTAGCAAAATGCACTGCCCACGGTATCCATCCTCTGTGAAGGTCTCTGCTGCTCTATCGAGCATCAAGATACCCAACACAGGGAACGATCGTGCCTTTACTTGGGCAGGGAAGGAGTTTACTTCTCACCTCCACTTCTTCATACACGGCCAGTGGTCCATGACGCCCTCCAGGACCACGGGCCGCTGGGGAATGAGGTAGTTGTCTCTGAAGTGCTCCAGCGAAGGACAGTGTAAATGCGGAATCACCTCCTCCGGCTGCACCGCGGGGGGCGGCGGCGGCTCCAGCCGGACCCTCTGGAAGGAACGTTCCCCCTCAGCAGCAGGCACAGCCCCGCGGGAGGGG
>VZRQ01001930.1:1856804-1916987 GCA_013397975.1 Machaerirhynchus nigripectus | reverse complement strand
AGACGCACATCAACATCGTCGTCATCGGGCATGTGGACTCTGGGAAATCCACCACCACCGGGCACCTCATCTACAAATGCGGGGGCATCGACAAACGGACCATTGAGAAATTTGAGAAGGAGGCTGCCGAGGTGAGGAGCCCGCCCCTCAGCCTGCCCCCACCCCGCACTCCCACCCGCGGGGATGCTCCACACTGATCCCCACGAGTGTCCCGCAGGCAATATTCCCCTTTTGCTGGTGCTGCCCTTCTCTTACCTTCTATTTCTCCCTTTGTTCCCATCTATTTTTCTCCCTCTGCACCCCTGGGTCTTCCCGACTTCTCTGGCCTTGGGAAAATAGGCCATTTGGGCGCTCGCCACCCTCTTTTCCGGAGCTGGGGGACTCCCTGCTGCCGGCTGTTAATGAGGGCAGGGGCACGGCGAGGTCTGCAAGATGGGTTAGGGAACCAGCAGTAATCACCAGGATTCTGGAAAAGCCACAAACCATGGTGCTTCAAGGCATGAAATCCCTTCTAAATATGGTGCGTGGGGGGGAAAACCTGATAATCCCCCACTGCCTAGGTCAGGGCTGCCTGAATTTCACTCTGAAGCATCAGCTCCCAGTGCGTGCTGGGGACAAGGTGCAGCATCAGCTGGACCACTCATTTGATCCAGTTGAAAAACCCCATTCCCGTTTTACCTCAGGCAGGTGGTCTGGTGTGTACCGTGATTGGTAGCGCATGATACAGAAAAGCCAGCTGGAAATCTGAGCGTTTTAGTTAAATTCTTTTGTTTGACCCTTATAATGGGGGCATTTGTCACAATTGTATCGTGCGTGCATTTAGAAGCTGTCACACAGCAAAGCACCGCCCGATACTTGTAAATGTGGCAAACCCCGAGATCAGAGAGGAAGAAACAGTCTTGGGAAGAAAAATGTGGATTGGGAGTCCTGAGAAATTAATGATGGTAAATTCTAGAGAGGTGGGTGAGCCGGGAACAGCCTGGCTGTGTTATCCATAGGGCAGCTTCAGTCACTCAGAAGATGGCTTGTCGTCATCGCTCCGGGAATCTTTAATGCAGATACCCCTCCTTCCTCCTTTTTTTTTTTTCCCCCCCTGCTCAAGATCCCACATTTCATTCACACACACACACACACACACACACACACACACACACAATTACAGATCTGCCACACTTGATTTCACATTTTGCTGTCTGTGTTAAGCTTTTTAATTTGCTGATGGCATGTGAGCTAAATCCCTTATTTTCCTGCCTCACTTTCAGCCTTTTTTTCCCCATCCTTAAGCAAAGAACCTCTTCCTTCATACGAAATGATCCCTTTCCCCTGGTTTAAAAGGATTGCTGATATCCTTCTATAAATTCCCTCCCTTTACCTATAAGAGCAGATAAGGCATGATAAGGTTATCGTCGATGTGATTGCAGTGATTTTAATTGAACAGACACTTTCACTGACTTGCCAGGATCCGCGGGCACCGGAGGCTGCTATTAATAGCCTATTGACTGAGCTTACAGACTCCATTTTCTGATGCAGGGCTGGGGAAGGGTTTGCTTCCATTAGGTGGCATTCACAGGAAATGGAGGCCTGCGTGCACCCAAAAAGCCAACAAAAAACCCAGGGTCTGTTATTTTATTTAAGGGAAAAGAGTGAGGATTTCTCCCTTTTTTTCTTCTGATTCAAGGGCAGCAGTAACAGTACCTCTGAAAGAGGAGTTGTTCTGTTTAAGGAAAAAAAAATCAGTATTTGTGGCCTCCGAATAGAAAGCTGTCCCTCCGCTGGGGTTCGATCAGGGAAAATCAGGCTATTTCTGGTACTGAACAGGGAAGGTATTGTGCAGAGCTAGATAATACCCTGGGTTTTTCAACACCAGCTCTGGGTAACTGAATACACCCTGTGAAAGGAGGGAAACTGTTTGCTAAATAAAGGATCTCATTTGTCTTCACGTTACGTGTGATGCCGAGCTCTGGGGGGGGTCTCACACGTGACGAGCAGCTGGTTGTGTGTGTGGACATGGCTGATGGCAAAAAGGTGCTGATTCCCACTCAGCTCCCGTGGGAGAGCCAGGGGTCCGCTCTGTGCCTCAGTTTCCCCATCCAGAAGGGAGGGAATAGGCTGCTGATGGGGGAAAGGCTGTGGGATGTGCTGACTGACTTCCTGCCTGAGAAAAGCCCGTTATTAATGCAATGCACAAATGCCCCATTCCCTGCTGTATCTCCATTTCCAGCAGTAAATGAGCACACTGATGATTCCTCCCTGTTCCCTCGGAAGGGGGAATTCAATGTGCATGCTGGAAAGGGTTAACCTGGCCCCATCCCTGGAAGCATTCAAGGCCAAGTTGGATGGGATTTGGAGCAAGCTGGTCTAGTAGAAGGTGCCCCTGTCCATGGCAGGGGGGTTGGAATGAGATGACCTTTGAGGTCTTTTCCAATCCAAACCATTTTTTGATTCTGAAAACCTTCAAGCTCCTGCGTTACCCACTCACTAAATCCAGTGTCAGGAGGATGCTCAGGAGCAGAGGCTTGATTCCAGATTTTTCCATCCCAGTGAGAGTTCACAGCTTCCCAGCAGAGATGGGGCATCACCTCCTCGACCTGGCATCCCCTCTGAGGAGGGGAAGTCTTGCCCCTGGCTTTAGGATTTTGCCCATAATCCTCCAGAGCAAGCTGCAAAGTCATCGCAGCACTCAGCTGTTATGAAACAGGCTGTCACCATTAATTCCTTGTGCTGGCTGGGAACAGGGCTGGAGTGAGGGAGATGGAGCAGACCAGCCCTTGGGCATGGTGTGGGCAGGGCAGGTGTGGATGTGATGCTGTGTTCTCTTTCTTGGGGAGGCTCATCACTGGAGTGTTTGGTACCTGCCACTGGGAAGTGCTTCCCTCTGACCGGTGATTGATACTGGGCCAGAGGAAACTGTGGTTGCAGAGAACAGAGGGATGGATGGATGGATGGATGGATGGATGGATGGATGGATGGATGGATGGAAGGAAGCAGAGTATCACAGCTCTGACCTTGCATAGGAGTAAGGGACCATTAAACCATCTGCAAATGGCCTAAATTCCATTCACTACCTTAAAATCCCCCTTGCATCTGAGGCCAAGAGCTGGTGGCTGCAGCCCTTTTTAACCCCTTGCTTTGTCCAGGCTCCCCTGACTGCCCCAGCACACAGCGTGGTCAGCAAGGGTGGGCTTGTCATGCCCCACTTCCACCTTGGCAGGATCCCAGCTCAGACTGGGAGCATGACCTCCGTGCTGGAGGAAAATCCAGCTCTCCCTGGTGCCACGACATCAAAGGGCTGCAACCCAAAGGAGACGGCACTGCGGAAGTGCCACCGTGGTTTTACCAGGGCATGTGCTTTATCACAGGGCAGAAAGATTTACCGGAGCTAAGCTCCCCCAGCATGATTTCGTGCATTACAGTGTTGGCTGAGATTTTGGCCATTTGGCAACGACAGTTGGTCTGGCTGCAGCTCACAGTAGCTTTTCCTGTGAATTTGCACACTCTGTGGCAAAAATCAATCACGTTTCTGTTCTGCTCGTAGCAACCATCTCTCATTTCATTTCTTTTAACCCATTCCACCCCTACTCCCCTGCCAGTTTTGGGCTCACTCATGCAGCAACGCCCTTTCCGACTAACCACCTGCCTCACAGGTCTGAGTCGTGGATTAAAACCACAGAGAATCATTTTGGTTGGAAAAGCCCTCTAAGATCATTGAGTCCAACCATTAACCCATCTCTGCCAAGCCCACCACTAGACCATGTCCCTTCGTGTGCATCTCTCTGAAACCATGGGAAATAAAACAAAATAAATCTCATAAACAGACCTTTTTCAATAACTCCATTAAGATTAGGAAATGGGAGAAGTATATAAATATCCTCTCAGAGACATTTAGTGTGACAAGAAGCAGCTTTCCATGTTTCTGTACAGGATTTCCCTGCAGCAGTGCAGGACCATGGTGTTTCATGGAGGAGACCTCATGGGTTGTTGCCTTCAGGTCCTGCCCACCCAGCCCCACTCACAAATTCACCTCATGGCTCTTCTTCCAACCTCTCCTGCATCCTGCTGAGGAACATGTTGAGAACAACATCTCCTTTCCCCTGTATTTATAAGTAAATAGACCCCAGCTCTCACTGAATTTAGCAAATTTTGCCTTTAACGTTTGCAGTGTGACCCTGTGTGAGCTTGGGAGGTGTCCTGGAGGGTGGGAGACCATCACCAGTGCTGTGGGCTTGGGTTTCTTACTGGTTCTCACCTCTGTGTTGGCCAGATGGGGAAGGGGTCCTTCAAATACGCCTGGGTGCTGGACAAGCTGAAGGCCGAGCGCGAGCGTGGCATCACCATTGACATCTCGCTGTGGAAGTTTGAGACCACCAAGTACTACATCACCATCATTGACGCCCCTGGCCACAGGGACTTCATCAAGAACATGATCACCGGGACCTCCCAGGTGAGAAATGGGGCCCAGGGGGTGGGGGGCTGCTGGAGGGGGGAGGCTGAGGCTTGTTCACAAGCCCAAGGTCACATAGGTGCTGTTAGAGTCCTTCTGGAGGTGGGGAGTGTTCAGCAGGGTCCACCCAAGAGAGTGGTTGGTGCCAGGGGACCCAGCACGCCAGGCCCTGCACCTCCCTGGGTGTCTGGGAGAAAGGGTGTCTTTGGGGTAGTTTCTCTACCCCATTTTCACCCACATGAGAAGGTGGGATGAATGTGGCCTGCCTGGGAGCTGGGATGCTGTGAGCTACAGGCCTTTCTGTGAGGGTATCTCCACATTATGTTAACCTCAGCTAAATGAGATATACAAGAAACTACCAACAGTCCACTGAGTTTTATTGGATAAAGGAGGCTTCACAGATCTTTTCTCCTTCCTCTTCCTCAAAACAGCTGTTATTGTCCCACATCATATTACCAAGCCCAATGGTCTACCCTTCCTGAGTAAGGTGGTTTCCCCTCATTCCATTGTGGGACATTCCTGCATCCCCCTGTGAGTGATGGGTGCTGGGTGAACCCCACTACATGCCCAGTGAGATTTCCATTGAGGTGCCAGTTGGGCTGGGGCCTACCTTTCTGCCAAACCCAGGCAGCTTCTGCTGTGTGTTGTGGGTGCAAAAGTTTCCATGGCTGGAGTCACACCCATCACCCAGGGAGGTTTTTTGCAAGACTTCAGGGGGGTTTTAAATAAAACCTTGTCTGCAGATGATCAAGACGAGGTCCTGGGCAGAGTCCTGCATCCTGGAGGAGGGATCCACCCTGGTTTGCTACCCACAGTGCAGAACCATGTGGGGTTGGCAAGTCTGAAACAGCACAGCTGGGTCAGTTTTGAGGTGGATCAGCAGGGTTATGGGTATCAGCTAGCAGGGAATCATCTGGAACTCCCTCAAAGGCCTCAGGGGTGTCACCAGGGCCATGCTCTCTGGGGACAGCAGCAGCTCATTTGCTCTCTCCCCCCAGGCTGACTGTGCTGTCCTGATCGTCGCTGCCGGCGTGGGCGAATTTGAAGCCGGCATCTCCAAGAACGGGCAGACCCGCGAGCACGCCCTGCTGGCTTACACCCTGGGGGTGAAGCAGCTCATCGTGGGCATCAACAAGATGGATTCCACAGAGCCCCCCTACAGCGAGAAACGCTACGACGAGATCGTCAAGGAGGTCAGCGCCTACATCAAGAAGATCGGCTACAACCCGGCCACAGTTCCCTTCGTGCCCATCTCGGGCTGGCATGGAGACAACATGCTGGAGCCCTCTCCCAATGTAAGTGTGCCTTGTGTTAGACTTCTCCCCCCAGCCCGAGGATCCTGACCCGGGCTGAAGATGAACTCCGTGCTCTGCAAACATTTCATGCGCCCGCTGTGCGCAAAGGCCCGTGCTGGCAGCACAGATGATGTGTCATGGAGCTCTGCTTGGCCCCGGGCAGGATGAATGGGCTCGCTGTTCGTGGGTGCTGTGCCCTGGCCAGGCACCCCAGCAGCTAAACATGAGCATCTTCAGGAGATGATCTGTCTGGCTTTGCTTCTGGGCTGGGATTTGAAGTTTTTGCCTTGTCAGAACTCACGGTGACGTTAGAGCAGCAATTGTCACTCTCAGCAGGAGCAGCGGGTGTGTTTTTAGGGCATTGTTTTCTGAGGGAAATAACACAATCTGGTGTCAGGCTTGGAGCAGTTCCCACCCTGCAGCCAGGCTCCCTCGTGCTGGGTCTCAGCCCCTTTGCCATCGATGCTCTGTGTCACTGTGGTGGCCAAACCTCCAGTTCCAGTGCCAGGATCTCACTCCTAAAGGTGAGGTTTTCTTGAGGAACTACCAGGTTTCCCGTGCCAAACCCACAGTTCCTTAGAGCATCCATCTGGGGCTGCTCCTTTTCCAGTTGGTTTTCACTCCCTCTGTGATGGGGATGGTGGGGAGACAAAGGCAGGGTGCTCTGGGTGGGCCTGTGCCATCATTTCATACAGCAGAAGGAAGAGCTTAAGAAGGATGGAGGTTTTTGGCAGACAGGCTGCCCATAACACTGGTTATTCTGACACTGGTTTTGTTGGACAAAAAGCTACCCCTGGGTTAGTCTTTTAAAGAAATGATGGGCTGGAGAGTTCTGGCCTGAGGAAGGTCCCTGCTCTCCCAATGACTTCTGTGTGACCTTGAGCAAGTTGCTCAGATCAGGCACCCCAGGAGTCTCTTGTGAAACCAATGAGAAATTTGATGTTTAGGGGGACTTCAGGACATCACTTGTGGACTACAGGGCAGGGCTCTGTGATGAGGGAGGCAATCCATGAGTCCACCAGCAACTTAGGGAGGTCAGGAGTCACAAGCCTGAGCGAGGGGAGTGCTGCAACGCAAGCTCACACAGTCATGAAACACAGCTCCTGCCCTGCACAGGAAAGGCAGCACACTTGGGATGGCTTGGAAGGAAGGAATTTTTGGGGTGCTTGGGAGATTCCTGTTCCCTGAGGAGCAGAGCTGGGATAAAGGTCAGCCACGGCCATGCCAAACCCAGCCCCGTGGTTCCTGGGTGCCTCAAACCAGGCAGGCTCCAAATGTCAGCAGCTGCTGGGCTGGGAAGATGATCCTGAACAATTCTCCTATTAATAGGCTGCAGAGGGGAGGCACAGAGCAGGAGGGGCTCAGTGGCCCCCTTCCTCCAGAGGGGTCTCAGAACAGGTTCCCAGTGTGATGTGCTCCATGAGAAAAGGCAGGGGGTGAAATAACTCTCTCCTTTGTCCTAAGGAGGCAGCTGGCTCCTGGGTGCTGCCTGAGCTAGGGAATTGGGAAAAAAAACTGGCCTGGTCTGGAACAGCATGAGCTCTGCTGGAGAGGGTGCAGGGACAGACTCCTCCTCCCCATATTGCACCACCTCTAGGAAAGCTTAAGCAGGAACCTGGTGTAGATGTCTCTTCTCTCCTTCCTCGCCTGGAAAAGCTCTGATTATTTTCACTTGTAATTTCTGGACAGGTTTCACTGAAGCACAAGGCAGTCAAGTGACTTGTCTGTCTGTCAGGGGACTTATCAGAAAGTGGGGATTAGAGCCATGATGTCCCTGCAGCTCTGTCCCTATTGCCTCTGAGCAAGGGAGGGTGTGGTGGTACGTCAGGCTGGAACCAGCTCTGTGTGGGAGACTCCAGCCCACATCCCTGTTGCACAAAACCCCAAGGCCAGCTGCAAAAAATGACAGCTGGACTGTGCTTCCATCAAAGTCTGGAATTTGAGAGCTTTTTGGGAAATGGGGTGTTCTGTGAAGCAGCTTCGTGATGCTGCAGCTGGCAGAACGGGGCCATTCTGTGTAGTTTGGGAGGCTTTCACCCCATGGGATGCTGCAACCCAAACACACCCAGTCTCTGGTGATAGGGAGTGTGGTGGCCTGGGGCTGCAGCTTCAACACTGGGGTGCGTGGGTGGGGGTCTTGAGGTGCTCGTGGGCTGGCAAAAGTCATGGAAAGGCAACTGCTCTGTAAAATAGACTTTGAGTGTAAAAGAGCTGGAGCTCAGCTGTTATTTTGAGGGGCTGGAGCCTGTCTACATGCAGGTCATATCCTGCGCTTGCCGTAGGAGGGGTGGAGTAGGAATTGCTCTTTGGGAAGCAGATTTGGGGAATACATGACAGAGGTTTTAGTTGGGTGGCCATAGAAGGCAGCACAAACCAGGTTTTACAGACGCTTTTCACCCTGAGGCCATGCTGAGGTTTCACAGAGATTTGTTCCCAGAAGGTGTCTAAGTTGGACTTTTTCTGATTCTTGGCATGTCAGAAGTTCCCTGGAGAGAGGGATGGCTCTGACAGCCAGGTATCATGGGCAGAGGTTGTTATTTTCCCGTGTGCCAGAGCTGTGTGGGGCAGAGGGACGGGGGCTGTGGGCACTTGGTGGCTGTCATCCTCGAGAGCAGAGTCCGTGGGCAGGTGGCCACGGGGCAGCTGCTGGCACAGGTCCCTGCCTGGCGTTTGGGCCATGCCACAGCAGAATGGGGGAAGGTCTGAGTCATCCTGCACACCTCACGAGGCTCCCTCACTGCCTGGATGGAGTTTTCATTTTGCCAAGCTGTTGGCTGGCGCTGAGTTTGCCTGCACGGCAGGAGCTGCAGTGCCCTGGGAAGAACCTGCTGCAAAAGTGTCCCCAGGCTCCTCCTGCCACTGCCACCAAGAAAGATGAGTGGTGTAAGATGTAACCCTCTGAAGGCTGAGGATGCAAGCTTTGGATGCAGGCTGAATTCCCTGGCTGCATCCAGTCTTTCCCTCTCTCCTTCCCAAAGCTGATGCAGATCGCAGGACGGGAAACCAGCCTTGGCATAGCCACATCCTCCAGGGATGGCCGTGAAGCTGGGGGCACTTTGGGGGTCTTGCTTCACCCCAGCCCCCCATGCCCACTGCACTGTGCCACTGGTGTTGGTGCTAAGGGAAAAAAGCCACACCCACAAAGTGTGTGATGGATTTGGGACACACAGGAAGCATTTGACATTGGAATGGGACAGTACTGTCTAACCCTCTCTGTGCAGAGGCAGGGGAAAGGCCTTGCAGACTCTGATCTCTGCTTGTTGCATTGGGGTTGTCTCAGACACAGGACTAAATTTTTCTAGCTAGCAAGCTCCAGGTGTTGCTACAACACCCAGGTGTGCAGCATCATCCCAGTAAAGCACTGCAGTTCCCTGCATTAAACCATGGCTGCTGCTGAGCGCATTTCCATTCCTCTCCACCTCTTTTCTGGCCAGTTTTTAGTTTCAGAGGTCCAATTTAGGCCAGGAGAAGGGAACATCTTTGAAAAACAATCCTGTCCCTCGGCAGCTGGGTTTCCAGCATCCTCCTAAGCCAGGGTTTAGAATCCAGACCCTGGTGGGGTGATAGCAGGAGTGAGTGGGGAGAAGCATCTGTCTGGGGGCTCTCCTTGGAGGAACTTGGTTCTCAGGACTGAAGGTTGAGCACTTTGTAGCTGGGACTTGGCTGCAGACCCTGTGGTCCCCTTGCTGGAGGCAGCATTCCTGGGGGACAGGATCCAGGCAGCTGGTGCAGTGCCCATGGGTTGGTGTTGGAAGTGGGGCTGTGAGTTTGCTGGCTTCAACCACTTCCATCCTTTTTCTCCTGTTAATGGATGTCTTGCTCGTTTGTAGAAGAGAGAGGGGGAGATTGAGCAAAGGGGGGCAGATAAACCTGCAGGAATGGGGGAGTGGAAGGAGCTGCCCAGCCCCCTGGTACAGCCAGGACATGGCAGGACTGACTGTGTGGAGGTTGTCCTGGTGGGACATCTCTCTGGGTTCACCTCTGGGTCCTGGGGACAGTGCATGCTGGAAGTGTTCAAGGCCAGGCTGGATGGGCCTTGGAGCAACCTGGTCTCATGGAAGATGTCCCTGCCCATGCCAGAGGGGTGGAAAAAGATGGTCTTTAAGGTCTCCTCCAACCCAAACCATTCTGTGTTTCTATGGCTCTCTGTTGCTGCTCTCTTCCCAGATGCCTTGGTTCAAAGGCTGGAAGGTGGAGCGCAAAGAAGGCAACGCCAGTGGGGTGTCCCTGTTGGAGGCCCTGGACACCATCCTGCCCCCGACCCGCCCCACAGACAAACCCCTGCGCCTGCCCCTCCAGGATGTCTACAAGATTGGAGGTGAGCCCTGCCACTCCTCTGCCTAAACTGGAGTCTTTATTCCATGGGAATTTGAGAATGACATTTCCAGGTGTTGGGAAACTGGAGGGATTTATCTCTTCAAACCAGAGATAATGTTGGAGAAAAGAGTAGTAGCTCCAGGGCAAAGACCCCATTTGAGCCTGGGCTGTCTAGGGTGGAAAGGACATGCCCAAAGGTGCCCAGGGACCAGAGAGGACCAGCAAGTTTTGTGAGCTCTCCCCAGGGAACACATGGTGCCAGAATGGCTGCCAATTTTTGTGTCCCAGAGATCACGTCCGGCCAGGCAAGTTGGAGGCAGCAAGAAGCATTCTGTGACCCAGATGAGGGACAAGACCAGCAGGGAGGGCCACTGAAGCTGGTGCAGCTTGGCTGTGATCTGCCCGATCTCCCCAAATGCTGGTGTCCATCACCGGCACCTCCTCCTGCTGAGCTGTGCCATCCATGTAGGGAGCGTCGTGGCTGACGCGTGTCCCCTTCGCTCTGGAGAGGTGATGGGGACACTTTGCTCAGCTATAAATACCCTGTGAGCTCTCTGACCTGCTGACATAAGTGGACAGCACTGCTGACTCCCTGGCTGCTGGATCAGGCGGGCACAGCCTTTTCCAGCTCTTTCCCAGCTCTTTCCCACCCTTTTCCAAGGACACATGCACTGCAGGGGTTGAACACGGGATTTAGCAGGGTTTTTAATGCTGCTGTTGTTTGCAGTTGAGATGAAAAGTGGTGAGAGGTCTGCGTCCTCCCCTAGCTCAGCTGGGGCAAAGGGATCTGGTTTTACTGGGAGGCACGCCCTGGGGGAGCTCAGACACCATGGGAAGAGGGGAGGTGGAGGCAGCAGGGTGGATGTGGAGGAGCAGAAGGGTCCGGCCAACCTCCTTAATCTCTTTTCAGTGTTGTTTCTCTCAGTCATTCTTCACCTGCCTCCAAAGGGGAATTTTCCCAATGTCTCCTGGTGACACAGGGTGTAAAAGATCCCAAACATTTAATGAACCACCCTTGTTGTCTGTCACAGCTGGTGGTGTGGCCGCCAGGCATGTGGACAGTGTTGTTGCACACATGCTATGATGTCCCAGTTCCCCATGCAGGAGGTGCCACAGCTGCTCCAAGGGAAGAGCTTCTGGGGCGTGTGTATTGTGCAGGACTTTCTCACTATGGGTTACTTATTTTTTTACAAAACCTTGAGTAGGAAGGATGGATTCATATTAATTTTTAAGACCCCAGTGTAGATCTGCTGAAAACTTGGGGGTTTTGGGCAAGGAGCAAACATGTTCTTTGGTGAAAACCACCAGAGATATCTTGCTGAATCCAGGCTCTGGCCCAGGGACGTACCAAGCAGATTGAATTTTGCTGCACTCTGTCCTTGTCTCCGCAGGGATTGGCACAGTCCCCGTGGGCCGAGTGGAGACCGGAATCCTGCGGCCTGGCATGGTGGTCACCTTTGCCCCTGTGAACATCACCACTGAGGTGAAATCCGTGGAGATGCACCACGAGGCCCTGAGCGAGGCTCTGCCTGGGGACAATGTCGGCTTCAACGTGAAGAACGTCTCGGTGAAGGACATCCGCCGCGGGAACGTCTGCGGGGACAGCAAGTCGGACCCGCCGCAGGAGGCAGCGCAGTTCACGTCTCAGGTGAGCAGGGCTGGTGATGCCACGACGGCTGGTTTGCCACCACCCCCCAGCTCCCAGCCGTGCCGTGACACTGCTCTGTCCCCCAGGTGATCATCCTGAACCACCCTGGCCAGATTAGTGCTGGCTACTCGCCCGTCATCGACTGCCACACTGCACACATCGCCTGCAAGTTCGCCGAGCTGAAGGAGAAGATCGACCGGCGCTCCGGCAAGAAGCTGGAGGACAACCCCAAGTCCCTGAAGTCGGGTGATGCAGCCATCGTGGAGATGATCCCTGGCAAGCCCATGTGTGTGGAGAGCTTCTCCCAGTACCCACCCCTTGGTAAGAGAACAGCTCTTCGGAGGTCTCCTGTGGAGGAGCATGAGGGCTCTGTGGGTGTGGAGCTGACGTCAGACATGTTCAGCTTCTCCCATTTGGATGGGGAGGGAGCTGAGGATGTTTCGTTGCTGCCCCATGTGCTGGTTGGGTGGGGCAGGCTCTCTGCTGAGCTGAGTTTCCAAAGGCTGGGTATTTCCTCTGGGAGCAACAAGACCTTTCCTTCATGGTCACTAAAGCCTGATAGTTTCTGAACAGAGAAACCTTTTCCATTTTCCTCTTTTCTGCC
This sequence comes from Machaerirhynchus nigripectus, assembly GCA_013397975.1. NCBI lineage: Eukaryota > Metazoa > Chordata > Aves > Passeriformes > Dicruridae > Machaerirhynchus > Machaerirhynchus nigripectus. The sequence continues at coordinate 1,904,682 of VZRQ01001930.1, read as the reverse complement.
CTAAAACAACTGGTCAGGAGAAGAAAGGGGGAAATTTGCTCAGCGGAGGCCACCTTTTAGTTCAGCGAAGTGCCATGCTTGAGTTCTAGGATGGTTTGGGTTGGAAGGGACATTAAAGACCATTTTGTTCCAACCCCCTGCCATGGGCAGGTACACCTTCCACTAGACCAGGTTGATGTTGCACATATGGAAGCTTCAGCAGTGCTGGGAGCTTGCAGAGAAGAGATGGGGCTTAAGTTTAAAAAATAGTAATTTAAATAGAGGGGAGCATCAGGACTGGTGGTCAGAGAAAGGATTTATAGCTCAGGAACCTGCTCCAAGGGCAGGGGTAACACGTGGCACCATGAGTGGGGGTTGTAGATCCCACCACCACTCTCCCAGAAGAGGTCAGCCTCAGTGTCTCACTCCCATTCCCCCTCTGTCCACCCCTCAGGCCGCTTCGCTGTCCGTGACATGCGGCAGACTGTGGCCGTGGGTGTCATCAAGAACGTGGAGAAGAAGAGCGGTGGGGCCGGGAAAGTCACCAAGTCTGCCCAGAAGGCCCAGAAGGCTGGCAAATGAATTGTGGGCTCCCAGTGCATCGCGCAGAAACCATCCCTGACACCAGGACGCTGCCACCGTCTCCCCCAGGCGCACGTGTGCACATCAGCTTGTAAGAGTTTATATGTCAACGACTGGATGCTCACCATTAAGGTCCAGTGGAAATTCTTTAAAAGGAAAAGCATGTTCCAGCGTTTGTGAGGCTTCATGTTAATTTTACCAATAAAACTGGTACAACATCCACAGTGGGGAAAAAAAAAAACAAACAAAAAACAAAACCAGACAAACCCCCCCTCCCCAAAAAAACCCAAAACANCTGGGTGGGGGTTGTGTAGTCCCACTTAGAGTAGATGGTGGGGTTGGCACAGGAGGGCCTGGGATGGAAGTAAGGAGGAAGGAGAACTGTTGGGAGCCCATATCCAGGGTGTCAGCCAGCACCCAGCCCTTCCCCAGCTCTCACCCCTTGACCCGGGTGATTCCCTCAGCCTGAAGCAGCAACAGCTCTCACAGCAGTTGTGATACTCTCCTTAACCAGCTCAAGATTCTAAAATCATTTTCCAGGGCCTTTATTATATTTTTTTTCCAAGCAAAACAGGCTTAAATTGACTTCCTACAGTTATGCCACTGAAAGAAAGGAAAATAGGGCACCCCATGTCTCCTGGAAGGGTGAGCAGCATCCCTTTGGGTCTTTGCAATACCCCATCATTCTGGGAGCAGTGACTGAGACTGCCTTCTCTCCCCACATGCTGCTCTGCCTCACACATGGTGGATCCCCCAGGCCTTTCCAAACAACACACCGGGAACATTTCTATCTGACTGATGCCCAGACGTGACTCAGGTCTCACAAGAAGCCCCAAAACTCATGGTCTTCACCCAGGGCGGTGTCTTGACTCCCATCGCTGTTGTGCAGCCCCAGGCAAGGTGTGCACCTCTCCCAACTCCACCCAGCGCAGCTGTCCCAGTCCAAAGCTGTGGTTGCTGAGTGGCTGGGGTTGACCAAAAAGCAACAGCCAGGAACTGTGAGGGGGAAAGAGTGGGAGCACTGGGTGTGAGGAGGAGCAGTGGGTGGTACAAGGGACCAGGGAGAAGGAGGGAGGTGGTGGGAGAGTTGTGCTTCCACTACAGCATTCCGGGGATGCTTCCAAGGGACGTTTCCTCCCTGAAGGAGGCATTAGCAGCGTGCTGGGGCATCCTGAGCTTGGCTGTGCCCGTGACTCGGCTTTCAGGAGGAGACAGTGCTGGGAACAGGCGGCCCTACGCAGTCTCTGTGAAGGGCAGCATCCTGCAAGGCCCTTCCCAGGAGAGCTGCAGAGGCACAAGTATCATCATCACTGTTTGTGTCACAAAGCCCTTAATGATCCTAATTAACATCTGATGCTCTGCAGCACTGAGTGTCCCCAGGCAGAGCCTCAAGGAGCTGACATCAAGCTGAATTACAGAGAGCTCTGCATGAACTCACCCCGCCTGCTCCCCCAACACTCTCCCCATCCCATGTCCTGGTCTGGCTTCCTGGGCCAGGATCCCCAAAACTGTGCACAGGCCACCAAGGCTCCTCATCCCTCTCCACACACCCCACACCCACCAGCTTCATCCACAGAAATCCATTCGATGCCCAAGGTCTTTGCAGAATCTGGGCTCTCTGAAGTGCTGTGTCCTTGGCACGAATTGCAAGGGGACCTGGGGATCCCTGTAGGCACAGCACAGCCATGGGGCAAGGCTGTTTTCCCACTGATAGTTTAATCTCATCTTCCAGCTCCTCCTGCATTTCTCAGCTCCCAAGGTGTGTTTTCCCTGAGACCACTTGTGCCTCTTCCTGGGTATTTTCAAGCAGGAGAACATCCTCATGTGCATGATTTTCCTGCATCCTTAAAAGCAGCAGCAACAGGAGCTCCTCTGGGAATATCCCTCCCATGCCGTTCAGGAACCTCCAGCTCCCTGGTGCCCCATGGAAGCCAGCCCCTGGCTCAGCAGGGGTGGGGACAACCGTGGGGTCAGGTGAGGGACAGAGAAGAGCAGGCGCAAAGTCTGCACCTCTCCTGCTATTTTAAAAGCAAATACAGGCTTGACAAAACCACGGCTACGTTTCCATAGAAATATGCCAGGGGAGCTGTGAAAGATACTCTGGGAGCACGGCACAACTGGTGAGGTAATTAATGATGGAACTGCAGAACAGCAAAAATATAAACCCAGAGGATTTAACTCAGACTTGCTCATGGCTCAGAGCAGGGCCAAATTTTCAGCCTCATTTAAGTGCGGGTTGGCACCCCAAGTGATCTGCAGGAGCAGAAAGAAGAGATGGTGCCTGAAGTGAGATCTCAGCAGCAGCAGCAGCATCTCCCACTTTGGGAGGTTTAGGTCAGGATCTTTAATGAGACAGAATTAACAGAAATGTCGTGATTTAAACGACAAAAACCTCAAAGCATAAGGTTCCCAAAGGAAAAACATGCCGAATTTCTGGGCATCTCAACACAGTATCAATGAAGCTGAAGCCTGCCTCCAGCCAAACCTTGGGTTTGAATCCCTTTAGGATCAGTGTTTTGGGGTTGGATCAACAACCCACCATGTGCAAATCACTGCCTGGCCCCACAGGGCTTGCAGGCCAACAAGCAATGGTGCCCTCAGTTTGACATCAAAATGATCCATTTTGGGGTCCTACCAAAATGGTAAGCAACCCAACAGCCCCCTGAACGGCACCACAGGTGGATTTGGGCAAACCTTGCAGTGAGCTGAAGCTGGAACCATCAGCACTGTGTCAGAGCAGCTGGGTGTGCGTGACCCACGGCAGGCGACAGAGCTGTGGTGGTGAGATGGATTTTAAAATACCAAATTCTCCTCCAGTTCCTCCCCGCCATGGTCAGGCATGCTGGCACCCCACAACCCAGAGCTCAGAGGCATTTTTTCATAGCAACTTTTATTGTTTTGGAGTCATTTTCCATCCCAGTCCTCCCTTAAGGTGTCGCGGTGGCTGCTCCCGTAGCAGCCTCATCGGTGCCATCTCGTGGAAACAGGGACAAAGTCCTCCTGGAACAGCTGCCAAGCAAGGAAATCCAGACCCACGTCCCTGATCCTGGCAGGCAGCACGTCCAAAGCAAAAGGAATAGCCTGGGGAGGTGCAAAGTGCTTATTGTCATTTCTTTGGGGACCAGAGTTTGCAAATGTGATTGTATTTCCTGAAATTTAAAGCTGGTGGGGGAAAATTACTCGAGGTTGTAGGAAAGTCAGAAGCCATCAGGCCTGGCTCCGCTGTACAGCTGGGGATCAGCTCTTCAAGAGAAGAGAACCCAATGGACCTGGAAGAAGAGGGAAGAAGAGAGAGGTGCGTGGGGGCTGGACGTGAACCAGCACCCAGTTTCCCAAAGGGACATCATCTCCACGGTGCAGCACACCCCGTGCACAGCATTGCACCGATGCCTTGGTGGGGGTTTCTGATGGAGGAGGGAAGATCCCACAATGGGACCATCCTTTAGGTGTGAATGGACACCTCTCCCAAACCCCAGCCCTGTGCTGGCTGCTCTTGTGGCATCCACTGGAGATGAAGGAATGAGTGCTTCTCCTTTCCCACCTCTACCCTCGTGTCTGGCTGTGTGCTGTTAATAATTTAAGGTAAGTTTTCTTAATCCATCGGAGCTGATTGGCCGACTCAGCAGGCATTTGGGGCTGCTCTAAAAAATTTATAAGGCTTTTGCAAGATTGCAAGTGGAATCCAGGCTGCAGATGCTGAGCTGGGGGAATTTGAACCTCCTGCTGCCCTTCTGCACTTGGAGGGGAGGTAAAGCATCAGCCACAACCCCTCGTCAGCCTTGGCAGGTCCCTGCAGAGACCCATCACAGGCCACACATCACTGGCACGCAGAAAACCTCTCCAGTCGGGGCAGTTCCTCTCCCATGGCTCCCTTCATCTGTCACCAGATTTTGCTGAACCTTAACCCCACGCAGGCAGTGAGGTCGTGTCTGTCTCATGCTGACTCAAAAATCTTGGTGAAGCATTTCAACAGCATTTGAAAACACTCCCCACTAGGGGACAAAAGCAAACGAACATCTCCTACCCTCCCATTCCATTCCTGCTGCCTTGGAAGCCAATGCCACTGGCTGCCAGGTAGGCGAACGTGCCCTTCAGCCCAGAATTCCCAGAGGACATCACCAGGGGGTCCTGCTATTGCCTGCTGGTGGTGGAGACACTGAATCATCTGTGGCAGAGGTGGGAACGACGCACACACAGCACAAAGTGACTACACCACCTCAGAAAGTGACTTCATCGCCGACCAATGTCTTTCCTTGTGTCCCAGCAGGTGCTTCTCTTCCCCTTGGGCAGTTGCACAGCACATTCCACCTTGCAAAGCTGCGCTGCCAGTGGGCAGCTCTCCACCCAGCATGGGTGTGAATCACCTCTGCTCTGCTCTCCAGCCCAGATGTCTGGGCTTGGCCTCTTTCCTGAGCAGATCTGCGCAACGTTGGGCACCCAGGTCTGAGCAGATGGGGCTGGGGCCGTCCCCACAGCCTGGGCAGTGCCTGGCCCAGCGGGGATGAGGGTTCTCCCTGGGTTTAGCCTCCTTGGGGCTGGACACAAACCCCTCAGACTAAACCTTCTTAGGAACAGAGGGTGGGCCAGACCAGAAGTTGGGGGAAAAGGCTGATCAGGGCAGAGAACATCCCATGCCTGGGTCTCATCTCTCCATCCTGCTTCCATCACACCCCCTTCACAAAGTCTATCAGCCACCCTTGGCCCCAGAGGTACAAATTCAGAGAGGAGGGTGGCAAACCAGGCCCTCCCCTCTCCCCTGGCATTTTGTAACATGCCAAGGAGCAAACCTTGAGGATTTGGCTCATTTCACTTAACCACCTCCCTCTGCATTCCCGTAGTTTGAGATCCACATTTTCAGGTGCATCTGCAGCCAGGAGAGCACAAAGCAGCAGCTCTGGCCAGGACAGTGCACCACATCCCATCCTCCTCTTGGCCTGTGCCTTACCCTGTGCAGAGATATTGCTGAGCTGAAGAGAAACTGGAGCTGTAGCACAGCCCAGGGTCCAGCTCCAACCCTCCCTTCTGCCTCGGGTACCATTTGGCCACCACTCCGATGTTTTCTGTAGAGGTACTGCAGCATCTTCAAATAAGTCATTTCAGCTCTGTTCACAAACACTCCTTTGCTGCCTACAAATTTAGGACGGCCTGGTTTTGCTTAGTCTAAATGATTTGTAATCACCCCGTGTCTGGCACTATTCTCATGCCTTATATCTGCTAAATGTTCTCTGCAGTCCCGGCCAGCCACAGCCGAGCACTTAGAGTGATGAGTCTGGAAGCAGCCAGGCTCTGGGATGGGGATACAAGTAGGGGAAAGAGAAGAGGAGGGTCCCCAGATATCAGCTTTGTGGGGATGTGATGGCTGTGGCAGCAGTCACTTCTCACAGGCTGCGGATTTCTGAGCTGGGTTTTGGTGCAGGACAGGAGTGCAGGGGGCACGGGAGTGTCTGTGCCAGCCCTGCCACCTCTCACGCAGCAGCGGGATGGGAAGATCCTCTCCAACGCGTGCCAGCTCCAAGGACACAGCGTGGAATTCCCCCCCAGCACCGACCTGAAGGACTGCGGTGACAAGAGAGGGCGGCTCTCGCCAGGCGGGAGGTGGCTGTGGTTTATGGGGCCGCACCGGCCCCTCGGATGCTCCGAGTGGTTCCCATTAGAGCGCTGGCTGGGAGGGAAGCGCTGCCGCAGGTCCGTAGCTTTGGTGTCCTCTCCGCCCATAAATCTCCACGGGGACCACGAGGAAGGTGCAGGGAGCGGGGACGGGGAGGGGTGGCCGAGGCTGAGCACATCTCCAGGTGCAGCTGAAGCCCCTCTCGCGGGGTGGCCCGAGCAGCTGAGCTGTGCCCAGCTGACAGCTCCTGTCAGGGTACAGACACAGCTCAATTTTAAAGCTGCCTCCCCTGCTCTGCCCGCGCACGCAGGCGAGCACACAGAGATGCTGAGTGAGAGGTTTTGAGGGCACAGCCGGAGCGTCCGGATGCCCAGAGGACAGGAACAGCCTTTGGAGCACTGTGAGCAAGACAAAGTTGCGAGAACAAAGCAGGGGCTGCATGAAAACCAGGCTGGGAGTGAGGAAATGTCACCCTGCAGGCACAGCACCCGCATTTTTCCCTGGGGGAACGTGCCCAGCCTGCTTGATCCTGCCTTGTCCAACGCCCAGATCCTGAGATGTTTGGCAGGTGCTTCCCAGACAGGATCCAAAGTGAGCCCACAAAGAGGCAGTTTCATGATCAGTGGAACCAGGGGTGTCCGTTTTCACATGGGCTTATGTTTTGAATAATGTCCTGTGGCTTCTCTGATGCCCATTATTATTGTGTCCATGCATCACCATTTCCTGCAGTGAGGAGATTTCTGTCCTCTCTCTCATCACATATTCTCACTCAAAGCAACCTGAAATGTCCCCCCTATCTTTAATAAAGAAGATAAAAATTGCCCAAAAGCTCTGCAGTTATTAAAGGAAGGAAAGGAGATACAGATGCACATACACCAGCTTTCCTTAAGACCTCAGGTTAAAGATAAATAAGTCATAAACCCTTGCCCTTTCACGTTCTTTTGATTTCCCAAGTGTCCAGGCTGAAAGACTGAAGGAAGCCTGCAGCAAAAGCCCACGGTGCAGAGAAACTACGAATTTAGTTACTTCAAGAGTTTTTCTTTGCAGATGACACATGGTGTGCTGTGACAGAGGCAGGAGCATGGAGACAGCCACGTCTGCCTGGCAGCTTCCCAACAGAATACTTCCATTTTTTAACTTGAAACATGGATCAAAAGCAACCCTCCTAACTAAAATCAAAATCTAATATTCCTTTTTTAACATTTTTGGAATGGAAAAAAATTACATGGAAAAAATGGAAAGCAGATTTTTTTTTAATTTGGAAGGCTTTTTAAAAACCTCTCTCAATAATGAAGAGGTAAAATTATTTGCTTTAAATCTATTCAGTATTGTAGTAATTTGATTTGGTTTTCTTACTTGCCATATCTGGAGATCTTGACATTTCAGCAAGCAACAAAAAAAATTGGAAAAAAAGGAAAAGCTTTTGCAACAAAAAAGGAAAGTAATTTTTTCTCCATGCAGATTTAGAACTTTTGCATCTCCTCATGCTGCTCCCCTCCTGCTGGCAGGGACCCTCCCAGCCAGCGTCTTGTACCCCCTTTCCCTGCCCTTCCCTAGGGAAGACCCCATCCCTGGGACAGGATAAAATGGGATTATCTCCTTCACAGGATCCTTCCCTGTGATCCAGCACAGCTCCCCAAGTGCTGTAACCCCAACAGAGCTGGAATCCCCCTCACATCCTGCCCCAGCATCTCCAGCCCTATGCACCAACCCCCCCAGCACCTACCAAGGTGGGGCTCTAGAAGGTCCCTCCCAACCCAGGACACCTGGGACCATTTGGAGCCCGTTTATTTGAGCTGGTTTCCCTTCCCTGGCAGCATAAAGCATGGAGAGATCTGATGGGCCCCTCCTTGCAGAGATGATGTGTCAGAATCAGCTATTTCAGTATGGGCTTGTTTCTTTTGGATGACAACCTCCAGTCCCTAAATATTCATGCAGGTTTCGATTCAGCTTTGAAGCTGGTGGGAGGCAGGTGCGTGAATGGGAACAAAGCACCAAATGGGCTTTGTGGGACTGGGCCCCAGGCAGGATGCAGTTATGGCTCTGGAAGGTGCTTTACTGGGAGCAGAGCCAGTCCTGAGCTGGATTCCAAGCTCCTGAAACCAGGCAAGGCTGGGAGGGCTCCCAGGTGAGACCAAGTTTAGTTTTGTTGCTGTAAGTTGTGAACTGTGGAGAGCCCAGTGCTGGTTTGGAGACATGGGAAGGGGGCTGCTGGTGGGAAATCTTCTCCATCTCTGAGTGGTCATCCCCAAGGAGCTTCTGGTGGCCATCAGGGTGTTGGAGGAGCTCCTGGAGCAGCCTCGTTGTGGGGGGGATGAGGTCTAAGAGCACCAAGGTGATGGATATTTGACGGTGTGGCTTTGGTCCTTGTGGGTGCAGGAAGAGGCGAAAGCCCAAGGAGGTCAGGAGGAACAATGTGAGCACTGGGAGACGTGAGGGATGACTAAGAGAGCTAAATTTACAGAGCCTGGGAAAAGGAAGGCTCAGGGGCAACTGTGGTCACGGGCTAAAAATACCTTCAAGGTAACAGTATAAATGAAGAAAGGGAATTACACATGGTCCCAAAGGAGGTGAGGGCAGGAGATGGAGCTGGAGGGCAATGACGGAAGCATGGAGAGTAGAGATGGGGAAGGAGACCTGGCCAGTGGGGAATTTGCCAGGGGAAGGGTCTGTGGGGGCTGAGCGGGGCAGAAGCAGAGCAGCCAAAAGGTGACAGGGAAATGGGCTGGGTGCTGGTCCCTCTGTGATTTATTTTCGGCTTTGTGGGTGCTCTGAGAGTTAAGACAATTTAACTCAAGAGAATTCACCTTAATTTTGCTGTTTTCCACTTGTTTCTCCTTCCACATGCCCAGTCAAGCAGCTGTTCTTTCCAGAAGCTGGTTTTCCTTACAGTCAGGCCTCCAGAGCACAAATTAATATTTAGACCTCAGCAATTTTAATCACCCTTAGAAAGGAGGAATATAAATTTCTAGTTAAGAATGGAGTGTGTGTCTCCTAAGTCAGTTCAGTGTAACTCGGGGAGATTTCTGTCTGTACGGTCAGACACTTCCAGCTGCAGCTCAAGCTGATCTCATACAGCAGGATTTGTCCTGGGTTTTTCTGGAGCAGCCTCCAATGAGGTCGGTGCTGTCTAAGAACAGGGCAGGAAGATGGATGGTGGCACAGAAATTTTGCATCCAATAAATATGTAATATAAAATAAGCAGCTCTGTCAGCAGCAGGATGAAGGGAGCCTGGCTTCTTCTTATCAGCGTGTTGCTTGCAAATTCTGATTGAGGATTTTTTTAGTGACTGGGAGGGGTGGCCTCCTCATGGGTACCTTTTCCTGTGCCTAGTAAAGATGAGAAAACATTTTAAAATCCCCTTTGGAGAGGGAAGAAGGAGACATTGGGGAGCCTCTGTCTATCAAGGCTTCTAGTTTTGATGAAAATTGATAGAAACTTAATTAGCATTGAAACTGATGACTGTCAGATCTGATCAGAATGGGAGAACCATCTGGCGCATCTTCAGTTCAGGTGATTAAAAAAAAAAAAAGCTAAAAAAGTCAGTGGTGATACTGTGGTTGTGACTGATTGCCAAGAGCAGCCTTTGCTCTCTGCCCAGTTTGAACCCTCTTGCTCTCGAGGTGATCCTTCTGCACCAGTGTCCTCACCAGCCTGCAAATCCTCTGCAGCTGTGCCAACATCTCCCCATCCCAAATGTGGAAGCTTTGCCTTGTATTCTAGCCAGAAATGTCACACTCACCTTTCTCCTTTGGAAATCTGTACTTTAGAAAATCTAAAATCTAATCTGCGCATGAATTATCTTTCCTACAGGGTTTGGTTTTTTTTTCCTGAGGGCTCCACCTTATGCTGGAGAAGCATCCCCTTCCAGGTTGAGTTCCTCGTGCGAACCAATCTCTCTTGGGTCCGGGCTGCGGGTTTCAAAGCCAAAACTGATTTGGCATGAGCTGGGGAGAGTCAAGCAGGGAAGAGACATGAATAATCAATAGACAGGGGCTCTCTGGGGCTTTGTCCTGCTCAGAGAGGAGGATGGGGTGGTGGGAGGTGAGGGGGAGCTGAAGCAGAGCGAGATGGGGGGACACTGGGTGCAGAGAGACGGAGCTGCTCACGTCTTTTCCCTTGGCAGGTTAGCATTGCTGGGATGTTGCAGCACCCTGTACGAGAGGAGGTAAAGCCATCTGCTTTAGGGTTTGAAAATAGCTCTGGGAGAGAGCTGTGAGTGACAAAACCCGGGCTATGGGTAGCACAGTTCACACAAACCACCAGCTGGCTGGGGATGGAGAAAGGGCTCCCGTTCAGTGTTTCAGGCAGAAATTTATCCCTGGAGTCATTCTACATATTTCACACCAGTCATTTCTTACTACATCTCAAAAATTGCCAGGGGACGGAGCATGGACTTTCTGTATCTTAACACAGATTGATGGATTTCATCCTACCTTCAGGGTCTAAGCTATCTGCCGTGGTGTTTGTGTCTTAAAGCCATCAGCAGTGTTGAAAGCAAAGGACTGACTCAGTAATTCTGTTTGTTTGTGGAGACAGAATGTCCTTGGATCAGATAAAAGCACCTTCCCACTGCTGCTTTTATATATCTCATTAATTCCCAGTGTTAATGGCTGTGTCTTGTCTTCTGCCACCCAGCAGAAGTGGCACACAGGTGACTTCATGTCTGAAATCCCCTGCTGCAGGCTCCATGCAGGACATGGCAGCTCGGTAAGTGTTTGTGTCCCAGCTGCTCCTCTCAGGGCTGCAGCGGGCCAGGCACTGGAGACTGGATCAAGGGACAGCTCCTGTGAGATGGTGGGGTGGGAGGTGGGGGTGGAAAGGGGAAAGCCGTGTGCTTCTGAACACTCAACTACAACCGGCAGTGCCAACCCATGGAATATTATAAAAAAGGAGTTAGAGATGCCCTAAGAGTACAAGGTGAAAAGAAAGAAGGAGCAAGGCTAGAACAGGCCTTGATCCACAATTTCAGGCCTTTTCCACCTCTCAAGGACCACTCTGATCCCAAAAGGAGGCAATCCTGGATACCACTTGCTCTCAAGGCTTGTCTTTGAGGTTTTGCATCCCTCCCAAGCAAAGCAACAACCCCTGACAGTCCCTATAACCCCACCGTGCCTTTCCTCAGCCCACCCATGCCTTGGAACGGGTGAGATCCCATCCCTTACCTTTCCCACTCCCGATTTCTGGTGGTCTCAGAGATGCAGGATTCCCAAAGCTGTGCTGCAGTGTGGCACTGTGAATGACCAACTAATTAGGCAAAGAGGAGTGCGTTGAATTTAGATTCTTCTTTAGGGCTCACAGACTATTTGCAGTCTTGAATTTGTTAATTGAAAATTGCTTCCTTTGTTTGTTGTTGGCCTTTTTGTGGAGGGGGATATTTCCTGCTTTGGGACTGCGTCACTGGATCTATAATAACGCACTTTGTACATTAGTGCCAGACACATTTGTAATTGGCCACCCTATTAAAGAACACTAATGATCTTACAAGTGTTCACAAATAATGAATAGAATGGCCCCTCATTGAATTGAGCAATTTATTTGCTGACATACTTGCGGATCTGTTTTTCCAGTATTTAACCCAGCTTCAGTTTTCTGCCTGCCTTGCAGAGATGGCTTCTCTTTGAGCCATGTGTTGGAGAGAATATGGGTCACAGGAAACGTTCTGTTCATAAAAAATGTAGGGCTGCTCCAAGCTCGCTCTTCTCTCAACGTGCATGACAGTGTTTGGGGAGTGAGAGGCAGCAGCTTTAATCTCAGTGCTCCTCTTATCCATTAGTTCTCCCTGGGATCCTCCTGAGGAATTAGGAGAAGACCAAAACGCCAGGACTTGAGAAGTGCACTCTGAAAGGTTATGTTGATTTTCTCATTTAAATATGAATTTCAGGAAAAGCTGGCAACAGTACAGACTGGCGGGATTGGTTTTCCAATGAAACACAGTCCTGGGTGGCTCCTGCAGCCATAAAACTCGGGGCCACCATTTTGCTGCTTCCCTACTAACATTGTGTGGAGGTATTTGTGATGAAAGGAGTAGCTTCTCTAAGCCTGCAATTTGATTTACATACAAAAAGTTTTGTCCTAAAGCCTTGTTTTACTTACAAAGAACACGCAGAGGTGCGCAGTTCACAGACCACCTGTGATATTTTGGATTGTAAAGGATAGAAATGTCACTGGGAAGGAGTTGATGATCTTGGGCTTGATTTTATTTGATTCCAGGTCTTCCCATTGCATTGCAAAGAACCCTGTCCATGGAGGATAATTATGTGGGGCAGGCACCTCTGTCCTATCTTCTGCAGTCTGCATGTCTTCTCCTGAGTCCACTGAAGGTGTGTCAGGAGGAAATATTCCTTGGGGCAGAAGCAAGCTGTGGTGTAAGGGGGGAAAATGGTGCTACTGGGCTATAAAGAGTGGGGTGTTAACGAGGTCATTTGGGTCAGCACATCTGGAGATGGACTTTCCATGCTGGGAGTTTGGCTTCTGAACAGCTTGGTGACCACATCATGATGGGGTTTCAGTGCATGAAGGAAGCTGGATTTGGGTTTCCAAGATGATAGGCTGGGCCGTCGGGAAGCGTGGAGAGAGGGAATGACTTTGCACACTGGGATTTGTGAGAGGTTGAGCAGGTCGGCTGCCGAGTGGGCTCATGGAGATGGGGCATGGATTAGGTCCCTCCCGTGGCACTGTGACAATGTCTGCACCCACTGCCCGTGGCACGGTGGGGGTGGGCAACCCCCGGCAGGGTGCTGCCCAGCCCTTCCCGGGGGTGCAGATGGAGCCCCCTGCGTGGTGGTTTTGAGGGGGGTGACAGAGCCTGGTTTGGAAAGCGGACACTGGGTTGGGGGCAGGGGGAAGATGTTGTGTCTTGCTCTGAGAGTGGGATGTCAGAGCCCGCTTTAGGAGGGACCTGCACTGGGGGGAACAAAGCCAGACACTGATTTTCTTGAGGGCCGCGGCCGGAGCCGCTTTTTTTTTAAATTTTGGGAGGCGAGGAATGGCAAACCCTGATTTTCGGGAGTGGGGAGAGTGCGAGAAGCGGCTGCCGGCGGGGGATGCCAAGGGTTAAGGGGGCGGGNCCCCCACCGCCACCATGGTGCAGAAATCCCGCAACGGAGGCGTCTACCCGGGGCCCGCCGCGGAGAAGAAGCTCAAGGTGGGCTTCGTGGGGCTGGACCCGGGCGCCCCGGACTCCAGCCGGGACGGAGCGCTCCTCATCGCCGGTTCCGAGAGCTCCAAGCGGGGCAGCATCCTCAGCAAGCCCCGCTCCGGGGTCTCGGGCAGCGGGAAGCCCCCCAAAAGGAATGCTTTTTACCGCAAGCTGCAGAATTTCCTCTACAATGTGCTGGAGAGACCGAGGGGATGGGCTTTCATTTACCACGCATACGTGTGAGTAAAAGGGTGGGGGGCAAACCTGACGGCAGAGACCCCCCCCCGGTTCGGTGTGCCCTTCTCCACCCCCTCAGCTCCCCAAATGCGCCGGAGAGGAAGGATGCTCCAGCTGCAGAGCGGGTGCGGGGAAGGGATGCCGGGTGCCAGGGCTGGCTGGGGAGCCCCGGGGGATGCTGCGGGGGGCGGAAGCTGAGCCGCTGCCCCCCAACCTCTCGCAGAGCAGTCGGGCCGCCCGGCCGGGCCGCCGCTGCATCCCGAATCCCGCATCCCGCATCCCTCGCCCCAGCCCAGGCGGTGCCCGGGGACGGGGCGGTGATGGCCATCCGGGGAAGGGGGCGGGGGGGGGAAGAAGCTGCCCCTGCAGAGCTGGGGGGTGGCTCCCAGGAGAAGTGCGATGCAAGGAGCCCCTGTCGCCCCCTGCCCGCTCCTGCTTGCGGGGGAAGGGGCTGCTCATGCGGTCGGTGCAGGGGGTTGGAGCAGCGGGAGTGATGGGTAGCGACTGTTCCTCCGTCTTGCTTGAAATCACCATAGCAATGCTGTGAGCAGAGGAACAAAAAGCTCTGCTCAGGCATCGTCTCTCCTCCCCCCCACCCCCCAGCATCCTTCCCTCCCCGGCCCCATCTTTGCCTGCTGGGTGGCCGCAGTCCGTTTGGGGCCGGGCTTGGTTCTGGGGTTCTGTTCGGGGTTCTGGAGGTATTTCTTGTCCCCCGTGGGAAGCGTCTGAATGGGAGATGTGTCTAGAAAGAAATGCCAATCAGTGTCTGGGGTTCCCTGCCTGTACAGCCGAGCGGTAAACAAAGGAGCATCCCTTGGGTGCACATCTCCCCCCTGGTACCCGGGTTTTGGGCAGAAATGGCCCAGCTGACCCCCGTTTGGCAGAAGGATTCCCGTCTCTGAAGCATTGCTGCATAGGAGAGCAGATGACTTCCCGTTGTTCCCAGGATTGCAAAGGGAGGGTCAAGATAAATCTCGGTGTTACTGCAACTCCCTTCCCTCTGGGACTTTCCACAGTCCCACCAGGCTCTTCCGCAGGCCTGGGCTCAGGCTGAGGTGCTCCTGCCCTTGGTGCCAATGGGTTTTTTGTTTTGTTTTTGTGTTTTTTTCTCACGGCCAGGGCCTCTGTCAGCCACGGCAAAAGGATTTTTGGGGCCTTTTCTGTTTTTTTTCCCCCTCCATCCTTTTGCTGTTATGCTGCTGTAAGATAAGGAGTTGGGATGTGCTTTCTGCTCCTCAGCCATTTTGTACATTGAGGCCTTCCAGGGAGCTGTTGGTGGGACCAGTCGGAGAGGGGAGATCCTGGCTTGGTGGAAGGGGCAGCTTTGCTGAGCACTGCAGCGAGTCGGGGTCCTTGGGGAAGCTCATACCCCCAGGGAAACAGGAGAAGACAAGAGAGAGCATCTGTGGAGCTCAGTGGCAGCTACGATGAGGAGTGTGAAGTCCAGCACTGGGCATCCTGAGCAGCCTTCATGCTCCCATCCATTCTCTGGAGTTGTGGGTGGTTTGTGTCACAAAATCTTCCAGAACCATGTGGATGGGCCAAGTGTTCAGGTTAGGAGCTGGGTTATTGCCCGTGTGTGCACCGAGGGTGGGGATGTCGTGTGCAACGTGCACTGCGTGCTGCTAAACACAGGTGAGACCCCAGCCAGGGGACACTGGGGTGGCAGTGACAGACACAGAAGGGGCTGAAAGCCAAATGATGAGCAGCAGGGGTAGCTTGTCTGGGAGGGCTTTACAAACATCTTTGGCTTCTTCAGCTGCTCTGTCTTAACTTCTCACCGGTTTGGCTCTCTGCAGCGGTGTTTGCTTGGGCATCCAGGAATGCTCCCAGGGCAGGAGCAGGGTCACCCCAAAGTGCCCTGTTCCCAGGGCCAGGCTGTTCCCAGTGCCCCCTGGCTCTCGCCATGTAGCTGCATCCCCCCCAGCCCAACCACCTGCGCTTGTTCTGGGCTTGTGACTCCACTTGTATCTGCTGTGACACCACAGGGAGCCGTGCAAAACCCGCCTCTGCCCCTTCCCCTCATGCACCTGCTGGGAAATGGAGGCTGAATTCGGGGCTGAAGTGGTAACTGCGCCTATGTCTGTGAAGCGGCGGTGATATCATTATTTTTTTACAGTGTATTGGGAAGTTCTATGGACTCCAGTTTCCTGTACCATACACATGATAGGTTTAGCCCTGGCAGTTTGCTGTTACAGGGTTTGTAAGAGCTGAAGGATATGGGAAACTTTACACAAAGCTCCCAGGATAAGCTCCTGCTTCAGTTATCCCCCGTTGCTGCCCGGGTGAGCCTGGCATGACCTGTGCCAGGTCTGTGAGTGTTGGAATGGGTTTTGTGACTGGAAGTCAGTAATGCAGACAGGCAGGACAGATAAAAGGCTTATTCAAAGATGTGGGAGGATGACAAGACTGCCTCAAGGTCATAAAGTTTGTATGGAAGAGCTGGAGCCATTCCCATGTCCCAGTGACCAGTTCAGTGCCCTACCTGTGCTATCAGGGGTGACTCTTGTCTCCTCCTGCCCCAAAACTCATTTTGTGCCAAAGCCTGGAGCACAAAAGCACCTTTAGCCCTCATCCTGCAGGAATGGGAGTCCTGAAGAAGACTGTGGATGAGGGTGCCCTGTCCTGCCACTGTCTTGGGCTCAGTCAGGCCCCCCCTACTACCAGCACCCCAATTTCCCTGCTCCTGCTGCTCACAGAGACTTCCTTGCATGAAGATTTATTTCCAGTATGAGTGAGTTTGTGATGCTGCAAGGCTGGGGTTTAGCTTGTAGAGGTGCTCACAGACCCAGCTGCCTTTCCAGGCGTGGAGCTGCTCCAGGGCTGCTCAGGCAGCTCCCTGCACCCAAAGCCAAGACAAAAACTATTGAGACTCCTAGCATGGAGGAGTTTTAATTAATATGAGAGGTGCCTCTGGGTAAGTACCTCTGATAAATTCCTGCCTGCAGAGGCCCAGGCTGGTTCTGCACCGGGCCATTGATGCTCTGCCTGGAGATGCCTGTGCAGGTTGCATTTATTTCCAGTGCTGCATCCCAGATCCAATCCATCTGATTTCATTCCCCACCTCTTCCTGCTGTCGATCATTCCCTTTCGCACCATTTCATGCATAAGAAATCAGGGAAATTCAAACCAGGGAATCTCTCACTCCCCCAGCCCCGGTCTCATCTCAGATGTTGCCTCCCTAAAAGCGCCGTTACCTCTGTGAGCAAAAGCACGGTTTTATATTTCTGTGTTATGATTCATTTTTGTGCTTAACTGCTCTTCCTACACTGACACAACTGGGTGACCTGCTCTTGGGGGCTGTGTATATGATATATGTGATATATATGATATATTTTGCACAACCCTGAGCCTGGTGGGCCCCATTTTTGAGTGTAGCTAGGGGTGTTCTCTGGCTCCTAGAGGTCTGAGCCTCCCTTATCTCTCACCTCCTCCCAATATTTCTCTCAAAAATCTTTTTTTTCTATTCCCCCCCCCTTTTTTTTTTTTTTTTTGACAGATCCTTGACAATGCAGCACATGGCTTCATTCTGTTCAAGGCTGAGCTGAAACTTGAAAAGTTGAGCTGTGTCTAAAGAGCAGGTCAGGCTTTTTGAGGGGTGCAGCAACACTTAGATCTCAGGGTAGTTCTCTGTACAGGTGGGCATTTGGCTTCTGAAATTTTTCCATTTTATTACTCTGAATAGGTTTTTTTTCCATCTAGTCCTTTTGCCTTGGTTTGCATAACCCATCCTGTGCTCAGGAAGGGCTGTAATACTTGAAAGTGATTTTTGTCCCTACCTGCCATCTTAATTCAGGAGGGATCACTGTGTTCTGTGCCAGCCTAAGCAAGGTACTCGCACTGGGTCTGAGGTGTCTGGAGATGCATTCCTTGATCCCTGGGAGAGCTGCTCATGTTGGGTCCCTGAGCTGAAGATGGGGCTGCTCTTGGAGCAGTGGCACGGAAACAGCCTGGATTCAGGCACTTTAAAAGCTGTGTGCTCAGGAACCAACATAATTCTTGCATTTCCTGCTTAGAATTTACAACCCTACGGTGTCTCTTTAACTGTGTTAAAAATAGTTTGAGTGCATTTTTCATCTGCATACTGGGCACCATACATTTAGTTAATTAAGCAAGTGCATGGACTTAAATTATAATAAGGAGGAACATTTCCTCCCTGTCTAATTCTATTAAAATTTCCTTGTACCATCCCCATCCCATTTGTTCTTCCCTTTTCACCCAGACAAGCCACCTCTCTCTCCAGTGTCCTGCCTGCATCCTGGCATGGCCATGGCTGGCACGGAGGGAGCATGGAGAGTGGATGAGGCGCTTTCCTGGAGCTCCAGGGTTTCTCTTTGCAGAAGTGGCCTCTTTTGTGACACCTTTCACTCCTCAGGACTGATAAAAACATGGTTATTTCACATAGATCCAGTCCCAGTTAATCTCTTGCACCAGAATTCGGGGTGAATGTGGTCTGACAGTTTCGACTGTCTATCCCTGAGCCCTGAGGAGTGGTGGTTCATGGCAAGCCCTCACCCACATCCAGGGTTGTTGTGGGTATGAACCCACCAGAGTCAGCCCATCCACCAGCGACGCACAGGGACCTCTCCTGGCTTCTCCTTCCCACCTCCAGGCTGAGTGGGATGAAGGGGCCAGTACAGCTCTCCCCCAGGGGCTGAGCTGAATGGACCTGCTGGGCTCTGGCCTCCAGTGCTGCTGCCCGGAGCCGTGGGGTCGTGTCCACCCCAGGGACCAGGGGACCTCCCTCGTGGGACGCCTCAGGAGCTCCTCTCCAGCAGCTGAGTCAGAGCTTGGTGGGAGCAACCTGATTTCAGTCGCTTTAATGTGTCACGTTCCAGCCGTCACATTCACCCCACACTGACATTAAGGAAATGAAAAACAAGCTGATCCCCTGGGTGACCTCCTTTTTGTGCTGCAACACACCTCAACCAGATGAGTCTCGCTGTGGCTCGATGTATTAAGAAAAGGAATAACCCAAAATGCAAGCCCCAAATCCTGTACTAAAGGGAAGATGGGCATAGCTCAAAGAGATATGGTTACAAAAATCAGGTTTCTTGATTTTTTTTTTTTTTTTTTTGCATCGCAGCAGAAGGAAGGGATGACAGGGTGAGACACAGTGCCATTCCTTTGGCAAGGCAGGGTGAGCAGGGCAGAGGGTTTGCCTGCCAGGCATCAGTGGTGCTCACAAGGATAAAAAGACTGTAAATTTAGTGTTTGGCTTCTGGGACTTAAGTAGCAAACACTTAGCCCTGTGTAACCCTTTTTAAGGTAGCCCAAATGCTCAGCTGGTTTCTCAGTTCCTGAGGAACAGATTCTTCTTTAAATTGTGGTGACAGGGAGATGTGCCAGTCCCTTTTCCTGCCATGTGATCTCCTGTAGAACAGATATGGTAGAGCTGAGAAAGGTGGAGAATGGTTCCCACAAAGGATTAATGGCCTGTCCCTGTTGGTGTGATGGCCCTGTACATCAAAGAGAGGAGTCTCCAGCACTGAGATGCACATTTCCTTAGAATAATGCGACGATTTTTAGCCCCCGATGATCCAAAAGAAACCACATTGCAAAACCAGATTGTTGTGGTGGTCTGAACTGAGTTTCATGAATGTATCTAGAATGCATTTAGAGTGTATTTCGATGTACTTGACTGGTGAGCACACCATGGCAAAACCAGGCAGTGCAGAAGGACCGTGGGTGCTGGGTCCTTCACTACCATATATTTAAATGGCTCCTAGTCAGGCTGCAGGACGAAAAGACTTGGGCTATTCTGACAGTCACCTGCGACAAAAGGTGACTCCACCAGGACTGCAGGAGCAGATATTTCAATGTAAGTTTTGTTTTCCAGTAAGAGCAAGTTGTGTGACGAGCAAGTTGTGTGAACTCGCTCGGTTCCCTGAGGCTGTGGTGACCTCGGCTCCCCACATGGCTCTCATGGCCTTATCCTGGGTGAGCTGCAAACGCAGCCTCCCGTGACACTGACAGCGGAGGTGTCTTGTGGGCGTCATGTGCATTTATTGTGAGGCACTGAAATAATTACTCTCAGTGTTTGATGGGGAGTATCTCGCACAGGGCACTGGCTGGGATGGCAAGAGCTGCTTCGTTACAGCCTCGGGGCTTCTTGGCTGTACAACTGCCAATAAATGAGGGAAAGCAGAGAGTTCCTGCAGAACTCTCCGGTCTCTCTTTGGCACCACTCCAGGCTCTTAATGTGCTTTTTAGATGTGTGGAAAAGTTTTGGTGTTGGTAAGCATCCATACAGTGATTTTTTTGAGTGGATTGGATGTCAAAGAGCAGCCTTTTCCAAGAGAGGAAGCAAGCAGACCTCTGGAATCTTCTCACCTCGCACTCTTGCTGCTGTAGGGAGGTGATTTAAAGCTACATAAGAGTAGCTGCTGGGTGCAAGGCCTGTGACTGAGCAGTCATTTGGTTTGTCTTGGGACCTATAACGTCCAGATGTTTAAGGTGCAGTGGGCTTTCACAGTGAATTTGGTGATGCTCAGATACATGCTGGGCTCCTCGTGGAAATCCCACAGAAGCCCCAGTGCAGGCTTAGCTGGGCAGGTTTGCCTTCTGGAGGTGCCCATTTCTCTCTGTTGATGGCAGAGGGAGCCTAAATTCCCTTGCAGACCTTAGTGAGAGCTGGGTGGGACCAGTCCAGGCAAGGAGGAGAGAAGACAGAGCCTGGCAGGATTTCAAACTGACAAACAGGAGTTGAGTTGAGGCATCTGCCACCTCCTGCCACAGCCTGTGGGAGCTGGGGTGTTCAAAGCCAGAACTATGCTGTGGACACCCCAGCAGGTAAGGTAAAGGGGAGAGATGAGGCTGATCCATATTGAAACAGGATGACCTGGATCTGAGACCCACCTTTGAGAAGTGGTTTTGAGAATGGAACCTTTGTAGCAAACCCTGATCAGCTCTTGTGGTCTGCAACACAAGACTGGGAGAAACCAGCAGTAACCAGTCCTTGCTGATACTGCTTGTAGCTCCTAAGGGGCTCCAGCTGTGTTTCAGATTGAAGTGCCCAGTTGCCATCTTCATTCAGAGATCCTCCTTTTTTTACTGCCTCCCACGGGAGGGTGGGACAGGGAAAAGAAACAAGAGGACAGGCAAAGGCAGAGGGAATGGCTGGGTTAGGAGGCAGCCACTCTCCTTCCGACCTTCCTGGCAGTCCGTCGTGGCTGGTGCTTGGTCTCTTCAGGACAGATTCTGCCTTACGGAGGGTCTTTCCCAGGCATTCACAAATTCTTCATTTGTAAACAAACCCTGATCTTCCTGGCAGTCCTGCTCTCTCGTTTAGAGCTCTGCCAGCCCTGGGGAGGTGACAGTGTGGGAGCAAATTAGGGCTGGGGTGGTAGTGGAGCTGCTGTCACGCACTGCAAGGGATGAGCACAGCAGGGCAGGCACTCCTGACGCAGCTCCCAGAGTGAGCCTGTCACTCTCCATGAAGTTATCATGATGCCCAGGAAAAAAATAAACTATCAGAAACCCTGACTCAAGGGTAACTTGTGTACCCATCGTGTGTCTCTTGTTTGAGGGCAGTAGGTTGTGTCTGGGTACCTGCTGTGTCTGTTCCTTGCAGATTTGGGTTGATGTGGTGGGAAAAACTAATAGGGGGTACAAAGGAAAAAGAAAAAAAAAACAGTCAAAAGTAGTTAAAATGAATAGAAAGGGGAAAATATTGTTCTACTAATATTACAGCAGTGTGCAAGCACCCCCTAAACCGGACTAGAAGTCTACAAGCTTCTGTTCTGTCCATCAAGTCAAAAAGAGTCGGTCCCTGCTGGAAGACTTGGTGTATTGAGCAGTCAAGACACAGAAAAGGCATAAAATAGCTGTCAGGGCATTGCTGGTAAAGGTTCTCTTTGCTCCACTTTTCTTTTTAACAGCATTTCCTGTCACCTGATTTGCTTTTTGATTGGTGTGTTGGTTCTGTCCGTGCTCCTTGGGTTTGCAAAGGAAGGTGGGGTTGGCTTTGGCCAACCCGTGGTCTGAGAACCTCAGCGGGGCTAACGTTGGGCTGGAAGGATGAAGGTGGCATCTTCCCAGTGACATGGATCACCCACAGAGGGACGCTTTGCTGTGATCTCAGTGCTCATTACAGATGCAGCACGTAGAGGGCTGTGAATGGGTCTTATTGACTTTCTCCTGTTGGAGTGTTACATGTGGCAGTGAAATGACAGCTCTGGGAGACGTTCTCCTGCATGTTTATGGGTTTGTGCTCAACTCTGAGTCTCCAAGTGGCCATTCATTGAGTTCATGCTTGCTGGGAGGTTCGTGACCTGATCTGAAGAACGTAGTAAGGGATGTAAGAGCATGCCATCTTTCACTCAAGAGGAGAGCGAAAGAGGTAAATATAAATATCTGTATATTATAGCTGGACAAACAGGGAGTGAGGCTCTGTTGCCTCCTGCCACTTCAAGCATATGGTGGCTAAGCCTGAGTGCTTCCAGGAGGGGCAGTGGAAAACAAAACTTCTCCCCAGTAACAAGGACTACTCAGTGCTCTCGAGGCAGGTAGACTGCAGGAAGGGCTTAGGCTGGTGTGACCATTGCTTCAATGCTGGTCACTGTTATTTTTTCAGTGGTTACTCACCCTTCCTTTATGCCTGGCAAGGCTGGAAATGCCAACTCTTGCCCAGCTGACCTCTTGCTAGACCTTCCTCCAAGCTTTCTGGGATTTATTAGCAATGATTGGTGCTTTAAGGACTAGTGAGATTCCTGAGTCATCCCCTTAGGCAGGGAGCTATTTATTTCAGTGTGAGTGTTACACTCCCTGGGAGTGGGTGTCTCTCTTCCGCTTTTGGATCCTGCCCTGACACTATATAAAGACTCCAGGCTTGAATGAGCAACAAAACCAACCCTCAAACTGGCTCCATCCTTTGGACGATCTGTGCTGCTGATCCCATCTCTCCTGGCTGAAGGAGCTTGGCCGTTTGGAGCATGGGTAGGAGCTTGCATGGGATACTTGTCCTTCTTGGGGTGTGGAGCTGCTGGGACATCTCGTGGGGACCCAGCGCAATGTCTGTTCTTGTCCAGGAGAAGCTCTTGCTCTGTGGTGGCTCATGGCTGAGGGGGAGGTGGGATTTGTACCCTCTTTTCTGCCCAGAGGTTGCTTTGCTTGTGTTGTTGGGTTTTTGATCAGTGGGAGAAGGAGAGATCAGGTACTGAGTGTCTGTAAGTCTCTGCTGGTATTGGAGCAGGGACTGGAGGTGCCACGGCCAAACGTGGATGGGCTCCTCTGAGACACTGCCAGTGCAGGGATTTCACTGTGCCATTTTCCCCAGGATGGGCCTTTTCGGACACACCCCATGCCTGCAGAAAGCTGCCCTGCTGAGAATTTGGGGGGGAAGGAGAGCCCCTCACGTAGCACCTCTCCGGAGCTGCACAGAAGCCAGCGTGCTAATGGCAGTGTTCATCCAAAAGCTGACTTCACACCCAATTAAGCATCACCCTGAGCCAGAGGGACAAGTCCTCATGTCATTATGTCTTGAACTCAATTGCTGGCACTTCATGAGGGCTGTGTCTCCACAGCCTGAGGGAACGAAGTGTTTAATCCGTACCAGCACTAAAGAAACTTGGTTAATGTGATCTCATGGTTTGGTTCTTTTGGGTAGGGGATGCACATCTCTGTCATGGTCTTTTTCTTAGTAATAGCTATTCCTGTAAGGAAGGGAAAAGACTTAGAGAGAAGGAAAATTTCCTGAGCTCTCTGTCTGTAATTTATCAGAATTTTGCACTGAATTTTTCTTTTTCTTGCCACATTTTCTTCTGTTAACATCTAGGTGTTTTTAATGCTATTCTTAATTAGCAGCTTCTCGCTTATTGTGCCAGCTAATGAGCGATAGGAAGAATTTCTGCACTGACCTTTTGTAGCTGATGATGTTTTTCTTTTCTGCAACAGAAAACAGATGTAATTTGAAGCCTTCTCTGAGCTGCCCCTCCAGGCCCAGAGCCTGCCCTCCCCCGAGGCAGTTGTGGGTGGTGGGAGCATCTCAAGTTGTGTTAAATGACACAGAGAGAGCTGCTGAGGCTTGGTATGAGGTTCAGTAGATTATTGGGATAAATAGAATCATAGAACTGTGTTAGAAGGGACCTTAAAGCTCATCTCGTTCCACCCCTCTGCCATGGGCAGGGACACCTTCCACTATCCTAGGTTGCTCCAAGCCCTGTCCAACCTGGCCTTGGACATTTCCAGGGATGGGGCAGCTTCTCTGGGTACCCTGTGCCAGGGCCTCACCGCCCTCACAGGGAAGAACTTCTTCCTAATATCTAACCTAGTCCTGTCCTTTGTCAGTTTAGATAACACTATGTAGGTATGAAACTTGGTTTTAAATTGGTGATGGTTTTAATCAGTCTTAGTATGGGGGGAGTAATTCGAGGTTGCAATTATAGGGAAAGGGTCTGAATAAGACAAGGGAATGAGACTCTAAAGTTGTTTCCATCCTGTTTTTACCAGGAGGTGGGGATGTAAACATCTACAAGTAGGTGGGGCATATCCCAGTCTCAGGTCTCCACCCAAGAATTGGAATAGCCAAACCTAGGAATAGCAAACCTGCTAATAATTCAGGGTTAGATGTTGGATGGGCTTGACCCATCCAGCACCTCCATCAAACCTGCCATTTTTGCTGCCCATCTTTGCAAACAGCCTTCTGTGGGTGTGTGTTTGGCAGGGAGCATCTGCCCAAGCCCCAGCCCACTGTAGAGAAATGGGCTGAACCTCCGTGAAGAAATTCATGAAGGTGATGTGTTCCCTCCCCATCTGTTTCTGGGGAAGCCCATCTACCCTGCAGCCACATCCCTGTGGGATGTGCTGGGAAGAGTGGCCGGAGTCAAGCCTGACTCTGTGATGGCATTCCCTGCTGCCTGAAGTGGCCTGGTGCAATGTGCATCCCATCTGGGAAACACAAGGGCTGGTAAAGCCCAGGGAAGCAGCACAGGCCTGATGGGCTTGCTCACTTATTTTCCATTTGCTAAAAGACAGCAGGAATTAAATGAAGATTAATTAAACTTTTTTTCTCCCCTCCTTCCTGCTTCCTCTTGCTCTTTGCTGTTTCTAGGGAAGACTGAAAATATGTGCTGGAGAGGAAGCTCAGCTCTGAGCATCCTTTCACGAGTGCAGCATATGGCCCCCATGGGACTGCAGGGAAAGGCCCTCTAATTATGGGGAATGTCCTGCGAGGCCAGGTTACACAACCAGGATGGAGCTGCTCCTGCCTTGGTTTAGCAGCAGGCTGAGGATGCCGTGACTCCAAATACTACCTGGCTGTTATCCATTCATGGCTTTGTGTCGCTGTCGGTGTCCTGAGCGCACAGCACAGAGCACGCACGCGGCTCCGAGCCAAGCGGGAGGTAGCGGGAGCGTGCGGGATCATAAAGGGGCCATTGGATATTTACAGTGCCCGCTGACATAATTCCCAGACAGCCTGAGCGTGTCTTGGAGCCGGCTGACGAGTCGCCAGGGAGATCTGGCTCCGATGGCACCGAGTGAAGGTGACTCCTGCGCGGCTCTGGCAGGAGCAGGGTGCCCTGGTGGGGCACTCGTGCTGCGGCGTCTGCTCGCGGGCTCTGCACCGGCTGCTGCCGCTGGCTCTGGAGCCAAGGCAGCCTCCGGGAAAGGGGTTTAGGACTGTTGCAACTGCCTTGAGCTCTTACCTGGGGGAGGACCAACCCCTTGGCTGAGGTGCTGGGCATGGCCTGCAGTTGTGTGCAGGAGGACACTGCTCCTGTGAGCTCCCGGGTGGCTTTGTGCTGTCGTTTAAGATGCTGTGTTGGCTCTGGCCCACGTGAGCCCTGGTTGCTGGTGTGCTTTGCAGTGGTTTTGTGCCAGGCTCTGTGCTACTCCGGAAGGATTTATTGCTTGCTGAGGGCCATGGACATGTCTTGAGCTAGACCTGGGCTTAACCTCAGCTGTGCCCCTGTGTGCTGGGGGGAATCATCACCCCGTTTTCCAGTTGGGAGCTGAGGTACAGAAGAATTCAGTGACACAGGATGCATGCAGCATAAAAATCCAGCATCCCTGCTCCCCGGGCTGTAACCCTAGCCTCTCCCTCCTCCAGCTGCAATAACCATTTCCCACACAGACAAGGAGCCTTCAGGATGTATCCTTGTCCCATCAGGCCTTCCTAGGTTTTGAATTATTAAATATTGTCTCTTATCTCCATTATAAATGTTTTTAAGGCATAGTTACTTATCAGAATAGAAAATGCTCTTGTTTTGGCTTCATCTGCTTATGGGATTTACAATAAATGGGAACTATTTAAAAAAAAAGGGGGCTGGAAGTGTTCAAGGCCAGGTTGGATGGGGCTTGGAGCAATGTGGTCTAGCGAAATGTGTCCCTGCCCATGGCAGGGGGGTGGGAACGAGGTGATCTTTAAGGTCCCCTCCAACCCAAACCATTCTGTGATTCTATTAAAAAAAGATCATGAGAGGCTTAGGTGGCAGGTAAACACAGAGACGTAACATCTTTGCAGGAGGATGTCCAGTTTTGTCCCAGTGGGCACTGGTTTGTGTCTTCTGTTTAAAACAAAATCCCATGCAAATTCATTAGCGTTAATAGGCTGAAGAGTGTTGCCGTGACTTCCACGGTGCCAGATTATAAATTGTGCTCTGGGAGTGCTCCTTCCCACATCCCCATCACCTCCTCCTCCTCCTCCTGCAGCTGACAGAGGCCCCGGCAAACCAGCCTGGCCGTGTTAGAGCAAGGACTGTACCTCTGGCTTAGAGGGAGCTGGGAGAAGGTGCAGATGCAGAGCAGGACGCCCAGGGCCAGCTGCAGATCCAGCCAGCTGCTGAGCTCAGCGCTGGTTTCCCGTGGCTCCTGGAGCCTGCAGTCCTGGCTGCGGATTGCCGTAATTCCCAAGGTCAGACCCGTGCTCGCCGCTTGTAGGGAATGGGTGGTACCTGCAGCTCTGCAGGAGATGGTTTGATCAGCACAAACCCAGCCATGGTCCTGCTGTTGGTCATTCCCTTGCTGCAGGAGGGCCTTGCCCCACCACTGGGCACATCTGTGTGTGTCTGTAGCACAGCAGCACCTGCAGCATCCCTGAGTGGAGCTGCTGGATGTGACCCAGGTGGGTGATTCCCTGTTTTTCCGGAGTAATGAACTGTGGAAGCTGGCTTGGGACTAAGCTGGGAATTTGACGTGGGCTCTCACTGCTGCCAGGCTGGCTCTGATTTCCTCTGGACCCCACGGGAGAGGCACCATCTCCTACTTGTATTGCCAGGCTAAGCTGCAGCAGCTCTCCCAGGCAGCAGTACAGCTCGATGCCGCAGGGCTGGGGGAGCTGCTGGGGGACTTGGATCATGCCTGAGAAAAGGGGGTTAAAAGCAGGTTTTTGCAAGCCTTTGCCTGCCATTTTAAATGGGAAGGATGTTTCCCTGGCAACGAGATGGATGCTTCCCAGCAGAGCATATGGCTTCCATCGACTTTGATTTACCAGCGTGTTGAAATGGCAGCTAGATAATCTCTCTTCAGCTTTAAAGTGTCCATGCCCTGTGTCCCTGTTCCTTAGGAGTGTTTAAAGGGTCCAGCCCCTGCAGTGCTGCCCCTGCTCCTGTCCCAGGGCTGCTGGGGTCCCGTGCCAGGGCTGGATCTGGGGACCTTTGCAAAGAGGGACCTGCACAGAGGACCTGAGCATCACTCAGAGCAATGAGCTGCAGGGTGGGAAGGAAAACCTTCCCTGCCTCTGCTGCCTTTCCCCAGCCAAGCAGCTCCTCCTTCTCCTCAGAGATTGTAATCCGCAGCCCTCTCTTCCTATTCTCCTCCCTGCTTTAAATCATTTTTAGATGTTTTCCACCTTTCACCACACAATCATCTGCCTCCTGCAGCTTGCTATTTATTGTTGTGTTTACTGGCACAGGAAAATAAGTAGAGGGAACAAACCTGTCATTTGCTGTGCGGGGGAACATGGGGGAGCTGCTTTCTGGGAGCTCGTGGCTTTCCCAGGCTGGCTGGTATGTGCCAGCCCCATGGAGCTCACATGGCAGACTCCTCTGAGGGGCAAAAACAGAGAGGAAGAGGTTCTTATCCTCACTGCTGCCCATCGCTTTGGCAAGCTTGATGAAAATCAGCCAACACTTCCAAATTTTTGGTAGAGACAGGGAGGCAGCCAGACAGCGCAATCATGTGAGGCTCATCCACTGCCTTCGGAGTTGGGAGATCCTCAGAGGTTTGGTCACCACCAGATTGGTGCTGTCTGAGCCTGATTCCCATCTGCCCATGTCACAGCAATGAGCAGCAGTGAGGAACAGGCGTGGGGTTTGGGAACTGGCTGGTAATGTAGCCTTGACTGAAATGAAAAGGTTGTGCTGACCTGTGAACTGCTGTATTGCAGGGATAGCTGGGGGAACGCGCATCACTCCTCCCCTCCTCCACTGATGGAACTTTTGGGGGAGCTTTGGGTGAGGTATTGTCACCTCTTCTGCGAGTATCCAGGCAAGCACAAAAGCCCTGATCTGCCCATGCTGGCTCCCCATGCCCAGCCCTGCTTGCAGCAGTCCCCCAAAGCTGCCCAGTTCAAATGAGGCTCCCTCATTACCTGAGGTTGCCTTTATTTCATCTGGCAAGGATCATGGCTTCCCTCCACTTCCTGGGATGTTCAGCTCTCTGGGCAGCCTCTCCCTCTGCAAAAGGTTCTCGATGTGTGAGCTGTGCTCACCTGCTCCCATCCACACCTGGCCATCCACCTGCAGGATTTGGGTTATGCCGGGGAAGAAGCGAGAGGTGATGGAAGTGATTAACTGCCCTTTGGTGCTGGGGTTTAATATATCAGGTGCAAAGAGAGGCTGTGCCTTGGCAGAGCTGGCACCGTCTGTGCAGGTGTCACGAGCTGGCCGTTCTCTGCCGTGAGCCAGGGAGATGCCGACGTGGGTGGTGGCAGGATGATGTCCCCATCATTCCTGGGGAGCCCACAGCCTGCATGAACCCGGCTGCTGCTCAGGGAAACTTTGCTGATGGAGAGGAAAAGGTGGAAAAGGACTTTTGAATTCAGACTTGCAGCTCCTGGGAGACCCAAAATAGTTCTGTTAGTGGTGAAGTTAAGCAGGGATTGACTGGCAGCTGGCGTGATGTTCTCCCCTCCCTGCGGCATAACTGGGCTGGTTCAGCAATTTTTTAGGGCTAAAGAGCTCTGCCTTCTTAATGCTAAGCTCTCCAGGGATCCAAGTTTGTTTTGCATTCCTTCAGCCTGGGCAGCTCCTCTGGGCTGCTCCTGGAGAAAATGTTCCCATCCTGACAGGAGCAGCTTCACAGACATGGAAAGCATCAGGGCTGTGTTTTGCCACCTCTGCCGTGGAGAATCATGGTATCCTACCAGTGTGGGGATGGGATGCAGAGCTCCAAAACTGACCACTGGCCTTTTATATCTGATGCTGCACCTAATCCTGCATTTTCTTTTGTGCCAAACTCAGGTGTCTCTCAGGCATCACAGGGTTTGGACCCAGCTGAGCTGGATCCTCTCCCGTGACAGTGCAGCCCCCTTGGCTTTCAGGGGATTATTCCTGATTTGTGCTGGAGTGGGTGAGAGGGAACATCAATCCTGATTATTGTGGCATTCCTGTTATTCCTCAGGTTACTTTTTTTTTTTAACCCAGCTTGGGGGTCATAATCTTTTGGGGACTGAAACCAGAAGGCTGTGAGCCAATTCTTTCGCACCTTGGCTGTGAGCTCCTGCTCGCTACCTGGGACAAGAGAGGTAAAATTAAACAGATGTTGAAATTACCAACTTTTAGGCACATTCTATAGGCAGTTTGCAAATACTTCCTTGTTTTCCCCAATACTCTGGTAAGTAAACAAACCAATGAGCAAATGAAATTAGCAGGGCTTTGGTAATCCTTGCATTTTACTCTTTGGTGTTATCCATTAGCCTCTGGTTCTCAGAAACCACATCCTTGTCTTCTAATTATCCAGGAATATAGCTGGGAACAGACCCTGGGAAGTGACTGGGGCATCTGAGTGCCAAAATTTCCAGTATCTCGGCCATTCTCCTTCACTCCGAGCTGGAAGGGAGCCCAAGAGCAACAGTTCTGGGGTCCTGCTTTTACAGGAGCACAAGCCACGGGCCTCACCCATGGGGAAACTGAGGTTTTTAAAGGCAACACAAGGATTTTGAGCCATTTAGTTGCCTTCTGTGAGTCTGGGACAGCTCAGGTGGCTGCTGAGAGCTGCCAAGCCCCTGTGGCAGCAGCTCCCTGTGGGTGCTCTCACAAAGGATTTTTGTTGCTGAGGTGCTGGAATTCGTGGTGCAAAGTCAGAGATGGGGAAGTGAAGCTGAAGGAGCTCAGGGGGATGGAGCTCGTCCTTCGTGGGCAGGAAACCTCAGGCTCCAGCTGAATCTCTGCTTCTGGGACAGACCTTTGAAAAACCAGCTACTATTCCTGTCTGCCGCGGGAACCAGCCCGATTGGAGACAATCTTCCTATCTGCAATTAGACCAGAGCCTATTTTTGTATATCACATTCCCTCGAGGAATGTTTAGATGAGATGCAGCATCACATTTTATAGGGACAGCTCTCTTTTAACCCAGTTTTAGAGCTCACTTAAGTCAGATCGAGTGACTTGCCCGGGTCAGTCAGAGGAGCTTGACCTCAGCAAGAGGAATTTCAATTCCTGCATGCTCCAACCATGCAGCGTTTCCTTGGCTTCTGAAATTTATTTTTCTTGAGGTGTTGTGGAAAAGCAAGGCTTAAGAAACAGAAATAACTTGATCTTCATGTAAGGAATAAAGGTTGGATCAGGAGGGTTTGTATTCCTGTGCTCACTAGCAATGATTTCTCCAGGGTGGGGAGGAAACAGAGGCTCTTTTGGGGGAATACCCTGTGGGATGAAAGAGAGGCAGTGCTCAGATTTCAATCTGAATAATATGGGTATTGCATGAGACAGCAACTTTCCCTCACATTAAAATCAATGAGCATGATCTGAATAAATGCCTGCACATACATTTTAAGAATTACTTAAATGTCCAATATTTTATACTCTTAATTTACCTCCCAATGCACTGTAATTGCACTGTGGGCTTTAGGATTCTCTCCCAGGAACCATTTCTGCAGCTGTGTGAATATATTTCTCCCCACCAAATTTTTTGAAAGAAAACCTCAGCCCGGCAGAGCTGAATCCCAGCAGGAACAGACTCTTCTGGCAGGTGCACGGGCTTGATTAATACTTTGGGTTTTCCTCCAGACATCTGGCTCCTCTGAGGCTGCGTGTGCAGGGCGAGGAGAATACGCAGACAAGCATTTCCAAGTGATTCATTCTGGGTGAGGACAGAGTGGAACATTGGAGCTAGAACTTTGCATGCAGTCATTATTATTAATAAGGCTTTTATTCAGCCTAAGTTAAATGATTAGAGCCAGCCTGTAAAAAACCCAAGCAATTCCTTACATTTAACTCCTTTTCCCACTGTTCAGATCTTGATCTCCATTCCCTGGCATTTCCAGATGGCTTTTGCTCTTTGAGGCTTCAATCCAGAAAAGCTCTTAAGCTCACTCTTGCTCCTAAGTGTGAAGATACACAATCCTTTGCTGGACTAAGGACAAGTTATGTCATGCAAACCCCATTTCTGCTCAAATTCCCGCAGTCCATGGATCAGGACTCTGGAACTCCTGTTACATGCAAGGGCAAAAGGCTGGAGGAGCTCTTGCATTGAAACTGATTTCAGAAGTCGTGGATGTTAAAGGAAAAATTTCCTAGATCCTGCTCTTGTTTCTGAGAAATGTGCTGCCTAAGCAGAAGGAAGGCAGGGCAAGATGTTTTCTTGTGACTTGGTTGTGCAGCTCTGCCATGCTCTTACAGGGGGATTTCACAGATGTGTGGATGTGGCACTTGGGGACATGGTTTAGTGGTGGCCTTGGCGTTGCTGTCTTGGTTGGACTCGATGATCTTGGAGGGCTTTTTCAACCTAAATCATTCTTTTCCTTCCCATCCCGGTGCTAGCCCTTTAACATGGATCTCTAAGAGCTGTTTCTCTGTAGCTGGATGAATTCTCACCTCCCAGCCACCATCTAACACCTCACTGGCACACCACAGCCTTCCCTGGAACACTGCTTTGCTCCCCTGGAGATGCTCCATTCAGACACTTGCTCCAGTGGAAGGTGTCAGCTCCAAGGCAGGGAGTTGGAGGGGATCTTTAAGATCTTTTCAACCCAAACCACCCTACCATTCACACCACAGTGCTTAGTGCTCTTTATGGCTTTGTGCAACCAGGGGGATTCTTACCAAGGCTGCTCAGGCATCACCTGAGTGCACTGAGAACGCACAGGAGCTGTAAATGTTGTCCCAGACAGGCCTTTGGTAATGATTTATTAACAAGCTTATAAACCATGACAATCCCTGCCTTGGAGACAGCCAGTGTGTTTACCAAGTGTTTCCTACCCGCATGGATGCTCAGGGATCCTCCAGGCTCTTCCAAGGAGCAAGATCTCAGCAAAGAGGATGGGGCTGGGCATGGCCAAACCTGCGGGGATTGAGATGCCATCAGCAGTTATTTTTGGGAAGGAGAGCATTTATTAAGGCACGGCACCAAAAGGCAGGACTCTCCACTTCTATTTCCAGCTCTCCTAGTGACAGAATTTGCCTTGGGAGATGATTTTGGCTGAGACCGAGGGATGTGGGAACCCAGAGTGAGGTATTTAGGCTTCTATTCAGCCTTGTAAATGAGCAGCCAGGTTGCAAGTCACAGCAGGATTGCTTACATGAATAAAGATGATGGATGCTCCTGGCTAAGGGTAGGTGCCATACGACAAAGTCTTTCTCCCTGGAAAATCATGGCTTTCTCAGCATTTTGCTTCTGACTCAATGGATGTTTAAATTGAGCAGCAAGTACTCCCATTCTGATTTTGAGGCTCTCTGAGCACTAAAAGGCATTTGCCAATCTCTTTCTCTTTGCTGTGGATGCTCTTTCACCTTCACTTATTGTCATTTCTGTATTTTCCTGGCTTTTGATTTACATCAAAGGTTTAGGTACTTGAACTGCAGCATTTTACAGAGCCCACAGCAAATGGATTTACTGGGATTGCAGCTGGATTGCACATAAGCACATAAGCATTTATTTTAGCACAAATATCAATGCCTTGTTTACATCCCCAAAGTAATTTTCAAGTGTTTTAAACATTTTAAGTTGCTTTTCATTGTGCTGCTCTCGAATGCCTGTAGAGAAATACTCCCTCCTTTCCAGCTTTGCCCCTTCTAGTTAAACAAATCATTAACATTCTTTCCCAATCCCAGGGAAAGCCATCAGAGTGGGCAACAAGCGCAGTGCCTTGTTACAAGCTTCTGTCACCTCCTTGTGTTGTATCAGTCTCCATCACATCCAGGAATCCAGTTGCTAATTAGTGGTGCTCCATCAGAGGAACCCCAACGTTTCAGAATGTCAGTGAATGTTATTTGAATATGAGTATTTCAGGAATAAATTTAGAGGCCTTTTAAAATTCTTATGTAAATGGGCATGTAGATTCCAAGGGGGTTTCTTTTGGAAGGCAAATTAGATGATTAACCTGAGAAGCTTTATGATGATTCCATCATGTGCTTTCACTGAGGAGAAGGGAAAAAAAAAAGAAGAGGACAATCTTTCCTGTTTCGTGCCATTTTAAGTATTTTATTTCCAAGGGGGAGTTCAGTCATTCCTTTTTCTGCTGCTAACCTGAAGCACAGTGGATATGAAATCTGGATATGCAGATTTTGTGCTGGGATTTAAAAATCGTAATAAGAAGCTTGCATGGGTGTTTTAAGTCAACATAACCTTTGGATGTAAAGTCAGACTTTGGAGGTCTTTGGATTTACTGGTATTAGCAGCAGTCAGATTTGCACAGCTGAGTCTTGGCTGAGCTTAAAGGTCTCAGCAACAGGCGTGGGGGATGTGGGAGCAGCAGAAGGTGCTGGGGGCCTGCAGGAATGGGTGGTGGGTGAGAAGATGCAGTGAGGTGTCCTTCTCCAGCAGGCTGAGGACAGATCTCTCCTTCCCATCACTCTGAGGAGGAGACAGTGGTCCCAAACCACCCTGGAGTTTGGGGGATGCTGGTGCTGACTCCAGCCATGCATCGGGCACAACCTGTCTGCTCAGGAGGAGGATATTGTCTTCCCTGATGCTCTAAGTAGAATTGGCATCTTTAATGTAAAAATCATTAGAGGGGACCTAATTAATGTTCCTTATTGCACATTAACATTTCCCAGAGTCAGGCTGCAGACGTAATTTTCTTTCATTAGATATGTAGCTTTAAAAATTAGATTCATCCCTACTGTTGCACTATTTATTGGCTTGTTTCCCTTTCCTTAGCTATCCATTATTATCTGAAGCCCTTTCCTGATCTGTCTGGGTAGATTAGGTGGAACTAAAGCAGAGTCCAGCTTCCTGTTCCCCACTGCCCTCCCTCTGTGACAGCTCAGAGGATACATGCCCTGGTGTGCACGTACCTCTCAGCTTCCCTCTTCCACTCCTCTACCCAGAGGGGATCTGCAGATCCCTCAAAGTCTCATGCAGACCTCAACTGGCCAAATTCAGTTTCCTTGCAGAAAGGTGTCACTCTCCCAGTCTCCTTTTCCAGCCCCCCAGAGGTTGGTGGGCCTCAGGGGC
Source organism: Machaerirhynchus nigripectus (assembly GCA_013397975.1). Lineage (NCBI taxonomy): Eukaryota > Metazoa > Chordata > Aves > Passeriformes > Dicruridae > Machaerirhynchus > Machaerirhynchus nigripectus. The sequence continues at coordinate 1,870,578 of VZRQ01001930.1, read as the reverse complement.
AAGCAGAGAAGCTGTGCATCACCGTGGAGCTATTTTGGGATGCGTGTGCAGCTCACCCTGTGCTGAGCCAGAGCCTGCATCCCTTGCTGGCAGGACTGCTCCTTTCCTGGTGGCTGGGACAGGGAGATTCCTTACCCATTGGGACTGAGCCAGGGAGAGGTTTTTGTCCCTGTGGGATTTGGCCATGGATCTCCCATGCTCTGCTGGAGAAGCTGGTGCATTCCCTGCTGCCTCTCGTGCTCGGCAGTGCTGTAATTAATGCCGGCCCTGCCAGCCTGCTCTGCATCGGGTCTCCCTGGCAATGGAAGCCCTGGGGAGCCCCGAGTGGAAATTACAGCAGCTCTGAGCTGGCCCTGGGGAGCTGAGGAGCGCGGCGAGGCCGGGGATGAGGCTGCAGGGATGTGCTGGAAGGGGGAGAAGCAGCACTCAGGTGTCCAATTGCTCCAGCAGCACCTGGAGCTGCCCCAGCTCTCCCCATAACCGCAGCTTGCACAATCCAGGCTTGGGATTTGGAGTGATAAAGCAACTTCTGTTCCTTCTGTTTTCCCTGTCCCATCTATATCTATCAGGTGACTACTTAACATACAGGAACCCTCTTTTCTTTGTGGTGTGTGTCCCTGCCAGGACTCATCATCTGAGAGTGACTTCATTCTGGATCTATCCAAGGTGATCAGCTGAGCAAACACAGTGTGGAAGCCTGCTCTGATATTGGCACTTTGCTTTCAGCTCTTCCTCAGGCATTCTACAGTGATGTTTGGTCACTAAAATAAATACAGCTCACGTTCTACTTCTTTGATCAGAAAATGTAGAATCCTCTTTTCCCTTGACCCCTTTCCATTATCTTTTTTTGTTTGGTTGGTTTTTTCCTCTTTCTTCTCTCATTTATTATTCATTTGTTTCTCACTTCAACATAGAAGTTTGCAGCAAAATCTGGGCCATCCCTGGAGTGGGGCAGCCTGACCCATTTGCAGCTCCTTCCCTCCTGTAGTGTGGGATTCTGCTCCCCCTGCCATGGTGTGGGCAGCAGTGGGGCCCCTTGTCCAGCTCCCACGGCATGGCCCCAGCAGTCTGGAGGATGTTGGGATGGATGGAGTCCCTCTGGCTGCAGGGCAGGTTGTGGAGGGGTTGTTTATGGCAAGGGTTTTAAAAGAGCAGCTTGGGGAGAAAAGATGTTGAAGTGGGACCGAGACAAGACACTGAGGGACATCGTGAGTGGGATTGCAAGTGAGGTTTTCTCACTCTCCTGAGGTTGCTTCAAGTGTCTGTACAGCAAACCTGGTGTGAGAAAAGGAAATTTGCAGTGAGAAATCAGGCAATTATCCTTATCTGCTCGGTGCTGGACTCATCTTGTAGCTGATAAAGCTCAGCCTTGGCTGAGATGGTTTTGAAGGTCCCTTACCTCCAGCAGTCCCTGCCTCACCACCACGTTTCAGCCTGTGGTTCAAATAAATACTGCAAATCTCCCTATTTTTACTTGTTACTGTGACATTAATGGTCACTGCAAAGCCACAAGCACGACCTGGTGGTGTGAAACTCCTTTCCTTTATTCACCAAAAAGCAACAGCCCCCACCAGCAGAACCAAACCTTATAAATATTCACAATGCAGTTTGTAGGAATGTGAGACAAAGTCAGACAGATGAATTATTTAATGCTCTTAAAGAATGCAGCTTTTAGTTTCTCCTTGCGCTGGCCTACTTGATTGTATTAGTAAATCGATCCCCAGTAAATTAATTTCCCTGCTTTTGCTGGAGCAAGCAGTGGGCAGGGGTGGAAGCCTCCAGCCTTGAGCAGATGCCAGGACACCTCAGCAGCTGCAGATTCAGGCACTGAGTGTCAGAAGAGAGTCGAGCTCCTGTCACTCATTCGGTGCCCTTTGATTTGCATCAGAACATCCAGCACTGGGCAGCCGTGATGGGGGCAGGCAGTGAGTGACAGGCTGGGGTGGCACTGCTCAGGCTGCTTTTGGGAGGCTGCCCGTGGATGTAGATGTCAATGAGAGCTGGGTGAATGCTGGGGTTTGAGCATCTCTCCAGTTTTGTGGTAAATTAGAGACTCAGAGAGCTGATATCGAAGTTGGGTCGGCCCCAGCTTATGACAGGATGAGGCTTCTTTTGTCCCTGAAGGGCTGGGACAGAGACCAGCCCAGCTCCCTCCCCAGTGCCCACGGCACCAAAGTCACATTCCCTTGGATGGTTCAAACCCCTCTTCTGTCCCATGTCTGGCCACAGAAGAGCAGAGTAACAACAACCCACCTCCCAGTGATGCTCCAACAAACCCAAAAAGTTACCAGCCTTCCCAGGCAGCGAGGAGTTAATGTGGAGTACCTGCCTAAGAAAGGAACATTAAATCCACCCAAAAATGTCCTACTCTGGCAAGAATTGCAGCACCACTTCTGTGTGAGCTTTTGAGGATGGAAATACCTAAGTAGAGCATGAGTGGAGCTCATGCTCAGCCCATGCTCCTGCTCCTCAGCCAGTCTGCTCCCCTCTTACCCCAGTTAGAAATGTCCCTGCTCATTTGGATGTTTTTGGAAGCATGTTGGTTAAAGACCTGGCACTTCCTTGGGGAAAAAACGCCAGATGTGTTCAGAGCTACCAGCTGGAAGGAGAACTGGACTGGCACTGGCCATACTGGGAACAGTCCAGTGGGTCCGTCCACACATAACCCTTCCAGTTAGCAAAACCGGGCACTGGACTTATCCTTTTTACAAGGTTGGGAGCAGCAGTGCAGTAAATACTCAGAGAGAAATATATCCAAAATTGCTCTGTGAGTTAGCTGGATGAGTATGAAAATTTGCTGCTGTTAAGACTGACCTCGTCTCTCTCCCCCTTTTTGTGTTCCGTAGTTTTCTACTAGTGTTCTCCTGCCTGGTGCTGTCTGTCTTTTCGACCATTGATGAGTACCAGAACAGCTCAGAAGGGGCCCTTTACATCCTGGTAAGTGGGGACTGACAGTGAGGTATTAAAATAAAGTCAAAACCACAAAAACCCCTGAGTCTGGGGGTGTTTGAGGCAAGAATTTAAGTCGTCACTTGTGAGAGGGGGACCACTGGGGCCTGTGGGTCAGAAGTGGGAAAAATGTAGGAAAAAAAATCCGGGGCTGCTGGATTCACCCGTCTCCTCTCCTTTTGCCTGTTTTCCTCTTCTCCATTCCTGCCCTACATCAAATCAAAAGGTGCTGCAGGCTAATTAGGGCTTCACCAGGTCTGACACATGAGAAAGGTGAGACAAGATCTCAGAGGGAAGGGAGCATGCACGGGATATTCAGGTGGAGATGGAAATGGCTGGAAAGAGCTCTCATGGCATCAAGGGATGGAGGATCTACACCACCTGTGCTCCAGATCGCCCAGCACACACAGGCAACCAGGCCAGTTTTCTAGGGAAAAAGCTGAAATCCCCTTTTGTCATCATCTGGAATTATTCCCATTCAGTGATTCCCATCTCTGCTCTTCCCTCAGCATTAACAGATCTGAGTCCTGGAGACTGATGGTAGGGGGACAACGAGGTGTTCATCAGTCCTGTGACGGGGGAACAAGCACAGTGTGAGGAGGTGTAAAACTCCAGTTCATGGCTGCAACGTGCAGCACCTCTCACCACCCTGGGGCGGGGGAGGGAACACACAGAAGCAGAGATCTGATGATCTTTCAAGCCTGGGCTCTCTGTTGAGCGGGGCAGACAGCTCGGTGATGTATTTTCTGAGGTGTGTTTTTCCGAGGTCGTGGGTTTGTCCTTGATTCCAGAGCATGCTCTCCATCATCCTTCTTTCCTGACTAATGGCGTTGTCCCCCTCACAGGAAATTGTCACCATCGTGGTGTTTGGGGTGGAGTACTTTGTGCGGATCTGGGCCGCCGGCTGCTGCTGCCGGTACCGGGGCTGGAGGGGAAGGTTGAAATTTGCCCGCAAGCCTTTCTGTGTCATCGGTAAGAGCCGAGTCCCTGCATGGGATTTCCCAGTCCAGGATGGCCATTCCAAGCACTTGCTTGCATGGTGCTCCAGTGTCCTGCTTGTATCTTGGGGGTTAAACTTCAGCTGCTTCACGGTCACCTTGAGAAAGAAAAAAACCTGAAGGCAGAAGCCCTAATCCATGGGCATGCTTTTTGTTATTCATCACAGGGCTCTCCCTGTTTTCTGCTGACCTGGGAGCCATCCCAGTGCCCTGCATACCTCAGGCATCACTGACAGCTGTCCACAGCCACAGGAAGGGGATTTAGCCGGGAGAAGCTGAGCATAGGACCTGGAATCCTGCAATCCTGCATCCAGCCTCCACACTGAATTGTTCCCAAGTCATTGAGACTCAGTGTCTCACTTTGCCTTCCCTGGTGCTGCCTCACAAGGGAGTTGTGAGACTTAATTAATTCTTGTTTGTAAAGTGCTCAGCGAGTCTCCTGTGAGAGGGGCCATCTGGGCACAGCAGTGATTTTTTCTGGGATTAGAAATGGACAGAGTGGCTGTGCCCTTCTCTGTGGAGACTGCCTTTGACTGTCCAGGAGCTGGCAATGGGCACGTGCAGGATTTCAGTTTATTCCACAGAAAAACACTCGTATGAAATTTGTGTAGCAAATCAGGGAAGAGGGAGGTTTATAGGATCTTTGATAGATATTGAACTAGACCTTTTTTCTTGGCCTATTTATTGGACTTTCTTTGTCCATAAGCATTTTAGGATTACTATAGATATGTATAGATTTTTATTCCCAGTTTAGATGTGGGAATTCCCTGCTCTTGGTAACAGGCAGCTATGGCTGATGAAGGAAGGGGCCTTTGGCAAGCTTTTAATCCAGTTTTAACACCGAATCAGATCAAAATTCAGGCTTTGCAGCATTTGACACATTTTCTATGGGAATGATAAGTGTGGAGAAGGAAACTAGGATGTTTCCACAAGCTGTGCAGTGGCTCCTTTCATCCAGTTTCAGATTAGTGCTGTGTCCTTCCGGCACGGGATACAAGTGTGGGAGATCCCTGTCACGCGCGGGCTGGGGCAGTGTCACCCCATTCCCTTTGGTGGTGATCCGGCAGCACTTCCTCACCTTTCCCTCCCTGTGTTCCCGCAGACATCATGGTGCTGATCGCGTCCATCGCCGTGCTGGCAGCGGGGTCCCAAGGGAACGTCTTTGCCACCTCGGCCCTCAGGAGTTTGAGGTTCCTGCAGATCCTGCGCATGATCCGCATGGACCGGCGCGGCGGCACCTGGAAGCTCCTGGGCTCTGTGGTCTACGCACACAGCAAGGTGAGCAAGGCCCAGGCGAGGACGTGGAGCTGCCCTTTGCGTTCTCCCCACCAGAGACACTGCTTTGGTTCAGCTCTCCACCCCAAAGTTCTCTCAGGCCTGGGGAGACTGGAAGGACACCGTGGGTAACACAGGGGAGCAACGCAGTCAGAGACACAAGGTCTGGTGGAGCACTCTGACCAGTCAAGGAGGGAAGGGAGAGAGAGATTCCAGTCATGGAACCAAGCCCTGGTGTAAGGGGATCAGTTTGGGAAGAGTTTGTTGGTAATTTTTTGTTTCCTGATGCTGCATTTATGATTTTAACATTTCTCCTGCTTCCTTCAGTTTCTTTTCCCCAGAAAAGCTTAGCCAGCTTCTCCAGCACTGTGTAAAAATTGTAGGAAATTTGTGGGTCTCTTTTGTCCACCCTTGCACTAACCTAATCCAAAAATGATCACTCCTGTGAATTCTGAATTAAAACTTCCCTGAAACTGGGGGATAGTCCATCCAGACCCCAACTTCACAGCTCCTCCTCTTTTAGTGGATTGGACCTGCCCTAAATAGAATTTCCAGAGATCTGGGGATTCCTATTTCAGTTTCAACTCCACTTCCCTATGTGAACGGGGGAAACATCAGAGTTTTTAAAGTCTCAGTTCCAGTGCTTGCAATAATGGAGGTCTTAACATTCCCTTCTCTCTTTGCTATGCATGTTTGGATGATTTGGTCTTCAGGCCTGGCAGAGCCATGGTCCCATCTCAGAAAGTGCCATCACTGATCCTCAGCCAAAGCCCCAAAACCTAAACAAATGCAGGGAAAGTTCAGATCCAGTAGCAAGCAAGAAACCCAGCGTTTGGAGATGCGCACCAGGACTGCAATTATTCTCTTCTTTCTTTTAATGATCTCGCAGGAGCTGATTACTGCCTGGTATATTGGCTTCCTGTGCCTCATCCTGGCCTCTTTCCTGGTGTACTTGGCCGAGAAGGGAGAAAATGAGCACTTTGATACATACGCAGATGCACTCTGGTGGGGTCTGGTAAGTAATTTCCATAGAGCAGCTGCTGGTTATTAAAATAAAATGTCCATTAACCCTCCATCTTCTATCATTTACGTGAGGTATTGACTTAGAGAGTGCTTAGTTAACATTTTTATTAAATGGCTTCAGGCTGTTCCATTTAGCTCTTTTTCTTATATAAACCTCACAGAAATTGTTAGGGGATCACATTTCTGAAGTAGCTGGAGCTGCAGGGGAACCGAGAGCTCGCGTCCTCCCAGTCGTGGGATTGAGCTCTGTCGTGACAGAGGCAGGTCAGAGAGAGGTCCCACGCCAAGGGGTACTTTGATCATTGTTTTGACAAGCATTGCTGCCCTTTAATTATTCAAATTGCACTTGGGCAAGGCGCTGTTGAACACGCTGGAATAAATTTTTTGAAATTAATAGGGCCTAAGTAGCAGAAAGACTCCAGCGGGGCGAGCACTCCCCGTCACATCTCTGCTGAAAGGGCAGTACTTGTGGTTTGCTCTGCGTGTGCGTGTGCATGTGAATTATTGGATTACCCGATTAACAAAGAGAGAATTAATGACGTTCTAATCTTCTTGCGTTATTGTTCTTCTGCTCCATCACTAGTTTGGCCTTGATTACAAAGCATGTAATGAAAATCCCCGATCTGATCAAATCCCAGTAACAGGCTTGGGGAGGAATCGGCTGATCAAGCAGCTCCTCCATTCCAACAAAGGGAAAGAGGCAGTAAATTGCTTTTAAAGCCCCTTAGTTAGGACAGAAAAATAAAAACAAAGCCCAATTTGACATAACGAGAAAATAAACAAGGAGGGAAAAGTGAGAGCCCAGATTAGAGCTCAGTCTGGGGAGAACCATGGGCAGGTTTATCCCTTCTGCTTCTGTGACTGTTGTGCCACTGCGAAGCTCAGGAAAAAAAATGAGCTTCATTAAAATAAATAGTTTTTGTCAGTGTCCAACTCCTGGGTCCAATACAGGCAGATGTTAGGAGATGGAATAAATCAAATATCAGGTCCAGAAAATTATCCCTTGGTTGATCTTCGTATATCCTTGCTGTTGTCTATAGAAATTACAAAAATATTGTAAACCAGCTTTGCAGTGATTATGGAGAGAGTCTTGCTCTGACTTTGTGTTTCAGTAAGGATTAGCCACATTGATGCATTTTTTAACCACTTGGTCAAAATAGCATCTAATTGATAAGGCTTTTAGTGGGCCCAGTTAAAAGGCACTTTGGGATCGTGCTTCCATTTGTGTAAAAGTGATTTTTTATTCTAAATGGAATGCATATTTCCAGTGCCACATCAGCACGGTGTCAGCTCCCATCCCTTGGGACAGCTCTGTCCATGGGGGTTGTGTGACAGGGACAGCCTTTCGAAGCAGAAGTCTCAAAGATGTTTCTAATCAGACCATCCCTCTCTGCCTTGCCCTGCCAGTCCCAGGCTCTCCAAATCCTCTTGGAAGCCTTGGGGGAATACCCAGCATTTCCCATTAGTGATGTCCATGAACTGCAGTGGGAAAAAGTGTCTTCCCCTGCAGTTTGAAATCCAGAGGACTCTGTCTCCAACAAATCTCTCGGGTCCTTCCCCAAAATACAGAGAGCAGCTTGCCAGCTCTCTCGGTGCACTGCAATAACACAAAACCCGTCCCTAAACGAGGTGGTGTGAAGGAGCCATAATTCATCCTCTCAGCCTAACAGGCTGTTTTTAAATAGAGGGGGGGAGACCAGCTGATAGGCACTGCTGGGAAGATTGGGAATAAACAGCAGTAGATCTTTGAGCATGCAAATAGCTTCCCTGAGCTGCCGAAAGGGAGTTTGGGGGAACGGTGCTGGTTCGCTTCCCCTGCCGAAGGCACAAGCCCTCCTGGGGGAGGTTCCGAGCTGCCGCCAGCCTCTGCACCAGATGGCAGCTCTCTCTGTGACAGCAAAAGGCACCGAAACGCTCCCAACTGGTGTGAAAACCCAGCATGTGAGCAGGGCGGGTGGAGCTGCCCATCCCTGCTGGGTCCCAGGGTCCCCCAGCTGCACCGTGCCTTGGACAGCTCAGGGCACGCAGTGACCCGGCTCCTCTGTGTGCCACTCAGGCGTTGCAGGGGTTTTGGCTGCATTGTTTCAGTTTTAAGGCTGTCTGACCCAGGGCTTGGCACTGCTCTCCTCCCTGCAGATCACTCTCACCACCATCGGCTATGGGGACAAGTATCCACAGACCTGGAACGGGCGGCTGCTGGCGGCGACCTTCACACTCATCGGCGTTTCCTTCTTCGCCCTTCCTGCTGTGAGTGGAAGGGCTGAGCTCACCTGGGCCTTGTCCCCTTCCCCTGGAGCTGAGGGCACTCTAACAGCTACAATGGGATGCCCTCAGAGATCTCTGGGTTGTGATCTCTGTGGCTTTTGAGTCAGAAAATGAGGGAGGAAAAGGGAAAGCCTGTTTGAATATCAACAACTTGGGCATTGTGTGCATGAGCAAATGGGATGGCAACTCTAGATTTGGCTCTGCACAAATATTTATGGAAGCAATAAAAAGCATTTTTTTCCCCAGAAGGCTGTTCCTTGGGGTAATTAATGGCTTTAAGATGAAAGAGGGTTGATTTAGATTGGATGTTAAGAAGAAATCTTTCCCTGTGACAGTGGTGAGACACTGGCACAGATTGCCCAGAGAAGCTGTGGCTGCCCCATCCCTGGAAGTGTTCAAGGCCAGGTTGGACTGGGCTTGGAGCAACCTGGGGTAGTGGAAGGTGCCCCTGCCCATGGCAGGGGGTTGGAATGAGATGAACTATAAGGTCCTTTCCAACCCAAACCACTCTGCTATTCTGTGATTACACCATTTCAGCAAATTCCCCCTGTCCTTTTGGCAGTGCATTTCAATGTGTTGCACAGATCTGGATTCCTGTGGGGATAATCTGCTGAATGCCAGCACGTTGGGGTTCTTTTGTATTTTATCAGTTGGCTGGAGGTAGTTTGGGAAAATTTGCAATTCCATTCAGTGCCTGCAAAGTCTGCTGCCCCTTGGAGAGTGTCTGCCGTGGCTGCTGGGATGGAGGCTCCTTCCTTCCTCTATGTTTGAATCAAAAAATGAGCCAGGAAAAAACCTTTGGAGGGAAAGCTGGCCACAGTTTTTAAGTGGAACCTTAACTAAACCCCTGCTAGCAGCAAATTGTTGTTCTATTCCCCAGGGCATCTTGGGTTCGGGGTTTGCTCTGAAGGTTCAAGAGCAGCATCGACAAAAACACTTTGAGAAGAGGCGAAACCCAGCAGCGGGCCTGATCCAGGTGAGGGTCACATCCAAGGAGCCTTGTGGTTACATCATCCTGGTTTTGGGGGGCTTCACAGACTTTTAGAAGTTGGGGAGGAGACAAATGGGGCCGTGTGTGTAAGGTGTGAGACAGCAGCTGGTGACTGGTTTTGTCTGGGAATAAATGCCAGGAAATCAACCATGGGAAAATAGCATATGTGGTCGGGAATCTAGAGAGAAAAGGATGAAATTCAGCAAGCAGCCAGCTCAGCAAGACAAATGCATTAGGACAGTCTGTTTTCACCCTTTTTTTCTCCTCAAAGAGAATATTTATACTGATATAAAAGTACAGTTGGGAGCATTTTCTTCACGAGAACAGATGTCCGTGCAGAAGGCTGGCCTTGGTGTACGTCTTGGAGAATTGAAATTAGTCATTTTACATTCCCCTGCTCCTCTCTCTCCACATTTTTCACTCCTTAATGGGCAACAACACCCATTTCATCCCTGACCTCAGCCCAGCAGCGAATGCCTGGGACCCACAGCATTTTTAACTGGGCTCTCATGGTCAGGAGTATCATGGTGCCACCCCAATTTGTCACTTGCCGAATGAAGGAGAAGGCAGAATGCTGGATCCATCCCTTAGGACTTGGTGTTGGTTGAGGTTTATAAACCCAGGGGTGGTTCTGGCCATGCCTGGGTGCACAATCCCATTGAGTTTTCTCCTGCACAGGCGGCTTGGAGATTTTATGCCACCAACCTGTCCCGGACGGACCTGCACTCCACCTGGCAGTACTACGAACGCACCGTCACCGTCCCCATGTACAGGTACCTCCTCCTCCAGCCTCCTCCTCCACTGCCTTCCTTGTGATGCCACTGTCTCCATAGTTATTTTTGTTACCTGGATATATAATTTTGCTTATTTATTTACTTTTGGTTTTGGTTGAAAAAGTTTATTTTGGGCTCCTAAGGGCCGGTATATGCTTTTTCTTTTGGAGTTTTTTTGCTTTGTATTTTTTCATAGTTTTTCTTTTTCACTTGATTTTAATTTCGCTGTTGCTTTGTGTTTTTTTTTTCTTCCCATGTCTTTGTGTGTGTACATGCTCTTCTTTTCACCTTTATTTCTCCGCGCCTGCTGGTAGTTGCATTGTGTTGTGACAGTTGCCGTGCCCAGGTGTGAAGACCTCCCTCCAAGCTGCCCTGGATCATAGGTAAACACCACCCTCACCCTGCCTGCAGCTCCTCGTGCCCTCTCAGGCTCTCCTTGCTGGTCCAACTCTAATGGTCCTTCTGCCTTTCAGCAAACTTCTCTCCCTCCCTTGACCAGCCTGGCACTCTCCCAGGCGCATTTTCCCTGGGTCCTCCTTTCCTTTCTTTTCCTTTTTTTTCTCTAAGAGGAGGAAAGATAACTCAGGATTTAGGGAGCGTTTTCCCATTTCCTGTATCTCATTTATCCATCCCAGTGCGTTGACACAAGCAGGGAATGACGTTGCAGCTGTGATGGATGAGGCTGCTGAACACCAGAGTGTTTTAGCAACACCCGCCTGCCCTGCTCTACCTACAGTAAAACCAGGCAGGTTTTTAAGGTGAAATCATACAGGTTAGAGCAGTGCTGTGGGAATTCACAGCCTCCTGGGAGCTGGAGCTTCTTGGAGCTGGGGACAGAGTCCCTTGCCCATCTCCCAGCCTTCCAGGACATGGGGAAGCACCGCGTCCTTCATGTCCCCTTGGGGCCTGGTGGCTTCCTCACAAGCTAAAACGCACAATGTCCTATTCATTTTCACCCCACACTGCCCTGCATCCTGGGCAGGGCCATGCATCCCTTCCTGGTGTATTTTTAGGGGCTATCCATGACTCTCTGGGTTTGTAGAGTGGTTGGATGGGTTTGTTAGATATTCCTGTAGCTCTGTGGGGTTTTGTTGGGCGTGATGGGGCTCCCTGTGCCCCAGCTCCCTGCTTCCACACAGGGCTGTGGTCCAGCACTGGGATGTCCCACTGCAGGAATAATCCCTTCCTGTTTTCCCATAATACTGGTGCCTTCTAGCCCTCAGGCAGATATCCTGGGTGTATTTCCTGGGGTAAGCTTTAGCCTGTGTTTCAAACACAGCAGCCAGCCTCTTAATCCATCATAAAAACCTGTTGGAAGTCACATTGTTTTGGTCAGTAAGTTCTCATTGGATTCATTCCCAGTGTGTGTCTGATTGGTTGCTTTTTCCCTAGAAATTTATGAACCAACTTCAAGATTTTGTCTAAAAACCCCAAAACAACAACAACCCAACAGAACAGAACAAAGCTGTTTTCCAATAGCATTAAACCCACCCATTGAAACTCCCCCTCCCAGTACCTGACCTTCTGGCTGTACCTTTGCAGCACTGCCTGGGATCAGCTACTGGAGAGGATGAGGATGGAGCTAGGCCCAAAGCCCACTGCAAAATGCAGGCACTCAGGGCTTGTTTTCAGTGGACTTTGCCAGCTTTTACTGCTCTTTGAAATACTGAACTTACCATGCAGCCAGACATGCAGTGACACCCTTTTGATTACCTGGTACTCAACGCCCTTGTTAAAACCTGTATTTCCACTGAGCTAATGTGCAGGAAGAAATCTGAGCTAAGGCTCTCCATAAAGGGCTAAATAAAATCTCTGGGGAGGAGAAAGAGAAAAAAAAAAAGTAGTTTGAAGAGCCTGCTTTTTGAGTAAAAAGCTGGGACAGATTTGTAACAGGGTTGTAGCAGTTCTGCTGGCTGCTGCTGTGGGTGCTGCTCAGCCCCACACAGCAGTGTCACCCTGGGCTTCCTTAGACATGGATTTCTCTGCACTCCCAGCTTCTCCCTTAAATCCCAGCTCCTGTTTGTGGACAGATCAAGTGAACAACACCTGGCCGAGTGAGCCGGGTGCACCAATGGATTCAGCCCTCAGTGGAACTGCTTTTTTTACCAAAAAAGCAGTGAACCCCTTCTGAGTATATTTTGAATGCAGTCAAATAAATAAATAGGATTTGAAAACAAACCAAAGAAAAAGGGAGTAACTGTATGTTCTGGCTGCAGCTTGCATCACTCACACTGCCCATCTCTCCTTGCCTCCCCACTTCCCCAAGCTAGCTGGCAGGCACTGGCAGCCCTGTGCTGGCCCTGGTGCTGCTGCAGCCATAGCAGCATGTCAAACCCAGCAGCCCCTTAAGGCCACAGCTGCTGCCATGTGGCTGCAGTGCACAGGGTGGTTTGGAAGTGGGCTGGAGGAACACAAAATGCCCCTCTCTGGTGCCTGGGGCTGACCTGCAGTCACCACTACCCCGGCATCCTTTCTGCTCAGCACTGAGCTGCTTATTCCTCATAGCAGGCTCCTCTGCCTTTAGCTCGTCTCTCTTCCCAAGGCATATCTGGAAAGGCTTGGCTGCCTGACATGAGAAAATTGTTACACATGCCTTGGAGGAGCTCACATGGCTCCTGAACATCACTCCAATCACTGCAGTATAGCTACTCGGACTTGTTTGGGGAAAATATGGTGGCCTCTGAGAGAATCCCAGATTTCATCTTTAAATCCAAAATGCAGCAGAACAAAATTTTGAAATATTCACAAGGCTTCTGTGGGCGCAGGTGTGGTTTGGGTTGTGATGCACGAGTGGCTTGGTGCACCCAGACACCATAAATAACCTGTTCTGCATCAGCCACTGGATTTATTGGAAAAAAAATCTGCTCTTATTGTCACTCATGAGAGCAGGGCCTTGATCCGAACTACAATCATATATTGGTCTTCACGAAAAAATAACCAAACCCATGGGCACATCCTGCCCACTCAGCAGCCCAGCCCAGGGAGTCTCTGGCTGGTGGGGCCGAGGGCTGTGGATGTCCCATGGAAGGTCTCTGGGAGGCCCCCACACTTTCCCTGCCCCGTGGTGCCCATTTGCTCCCGGAGCAAGGTGCCAGCTGCCTGTCCCCGAGGGTGACACGGGGGTGCCGTGGCTCCTGAGCCAGCCACAGCGGGAGCCGGCTCAGCCCACGCTCCGTGCTCACCTGTGAGCCTGGCCACAGCATCTGCTCCCGGGGACACACTTCGTTCATATGCTAATTTTCTTTATTCTGTTTCTTTTCCCCTCTCCTCCACCCCAACTTTCCCCCCTGTTTTTCTTTCTCTTACCCCTTTGGTTTTCTTTGGTGAAAACACTTGAAAAGCACGCAAACGCAAACGTATGGTGCCTCCAGGTATGAAGTGCATGTGACTCTGAAAGTGTGTGTCATGTCACTCCTTGTTCTTCATTTGGGACTGTAACATGCAAAGCCTTGAATATAAAAAAAAAAAGAACAAAAAAACAAAACAACAAAAAACCAAAA
>VZRQ01001930.1:1701277-1856794 GCA_013397975.1 Machaerirhynchus nigripectus | reverse complement strand
CTTTTGAAGATGAGTTTTTTTCCGAGGAATGAGTGAAAGCCCAAAGCATACGCGCCCTCCTGCTGCTACTGACTAACCCCCTGCACCTCCATGTACATTTTAGCTATTGGTACACACAAGTGTTGGGAAACTCTGCCAAAAGGATGCTGTAAGGAAGGAGAACGGGAGCGCACTTGATAAGCTTGCTTTGTTAAGGATGATTTCTTGATGGTCTTTCCAACCTCCCCCAGTCCATGCGACACTTAACAAGAAAACATCCCCATTCATCTTCCATTTCCCTCTGCCCTCGCTCCCGTGTGTTCCCTCTCTCCAGCCCTCTTCTCCCATCCTTCACTGTGTCATTTATTTGGCTCTGTGCTGCAGGAGTTGTGCCCACCTGCTAACGCTGGCTTTGAGGCTGCTGGTGTGCTGGCACCACAGGGCACGTCAGTGGTAGCACAGAATAAAACCTCCATAGCAGCCATGGCTGCTTTTGAGGGTAAAACCTGGAGAAGAGAAAGATCTGGGATGCTAAACTGATATGATCATTCATTTCTTCGAGTAATCCAATCTGATTTTCGGGGAAAGAATGCTTCATCTCAGCTGGACTTTTCCATTTCAGTCTTTAGTTCCGAGACCCACCTGGAGCTAAGCAGTTATTAGCCACAGTTATTCAATCTGGGACTTAACCTTTTGGGATCAATCCAAATGCAGAGTCCTGGATATGGCTGTGCAAGATTTATGATAAATAATATTATCTCAGGTTCTGCAGAAAGGAATAGATTTGCAAATCACAGGCGTATTTTATGTGAGATGGGTATCTGAAGGTGTAGTCAAGTTAATATTTTAAGATGGGGAATAAATGACTTGCATTTCAAGACTGCAGGCCAAGCTCTGTTCGTAGAGCAGTTTAAATCCTCACTAGATGCAGTAATGCCACTAAAGCTGATGTGATTTAGTGTCTGATTTCGAAACCCAGTTCCAGTTTTCACAGATGCAAGTTCTACAGCCTTAGTAAATCACACTTACTGCTCTGTGTGCTTAATTTATAGCAAATTGCATCAATGAACTGCAAGTATAATATTGAGAATATATTCTCCTGTTGTGCTGAACAACAGCCTGTTTTGAGAATCAGACATTTTTCTGCTGCTGGGAGAGGAATAAGAACGTGCCACTTCCGTTCCATTTGTTGTAATAAAGTATTTTATGAGCTTCATCAATGTTCTCAGTCATGAAGAATAGCTTCAGCCAGAGACATAAAGTCGTGGTTAGGGCAAAAAATTGGCTGCTCATAGGAACTCCAGCACTGCAGGGAGGCTCATTTAGGCTCCCATCCCATTCCAGCACCCATCTCCTTGTCACCGTCTCCCTACTTGTTCATACTGGGACTGTTCAAAAAAATCATCGTGGTGTCCGCGTGCGTGTCGTGGTGTGTCTGTGTAGCTCCCACTGTATCGTGTGCTGCTGCCCTCCTCGTGTCGTGGGCTTCTGGTGGTGTCCTGGCCCGAGGCATGATCTCCCTCCTGTCCCCTGATGCTTGAAAGTTATCTGTGCTCCCAGGAACAGCGGATCTGCCTTTCCCTGTGGATGTGGGAGCCGGCACCCGGAGTTAGCGCGGCCTTTCTCTGTGCTGTACGGGGAGGGGTGATGGAGGCAGCTGGGGGGACCTGCAGCAGCTCAGAGGTGTTGCTGTGGTGGGTGGCATGAGCTGTGTGTGTCCCGTGGTGTGCAGATTCCTCACCCAGCTCCCCCTTAACCGGAACGCGCTTCCCTCGCTAACCAGTGACACACGGACCAGGAGGAGAGAGAGAAAACGTGAGGAGCCCCAGCCAGAGGTCCCTTTCTGCACCTGGCATGGAGGCACCTGCGTCCCCTGTGCCCTGGGCCCACACCAGGGCAGGGTGCCATGCATTCAGAATTCCACAGCAAAGCTCAGTTCAAGAGCTATGCAGAGTTCTGCTTTTTTTTTTTGTTTTTTAAGGTTCTGCAGAAATGGTGTGGTGCAGTAGCTGTTCCCCAAGCTGCCTTTGCAGTGACAGGTTGGGCTGAGCATTTAGCTGGGATTAAATTTCAGGTCAAGTATATGTATAGGTTTTCACCCATTTTGAATAATAATTATTTCAGTAAAATACTGCTTATTTCCACCTCATGTGTACCGGGCCCATGAGCCAGCCACAGAAATGGTGAATTTCTGTGTTTGTTGTGTGTCTGTACCTTCTCATGGAAGCATCTGTGGTGGCCCAAGAGGTGGCCACCTTCAGCACACTGCAGACCGTGGGCTGATGCAAAAGAAACAGTTCCTTTTGGAATCCTGGATCCTTCAGTCTTTTGAGCTAATGAGCTCCTCAGCTGAGACTTGCACCAGTGAGATCTCTGGATTTGCTATCCCAGCTGGAGAAAGTGGGGCAATTGTCCTGTGTTCTGCTGGGTTAGACCTCTGCGAGGAGTTAATTCACCAAAGAAGAGTTGTGCACCCTTCATTACCTGCTGAGCACACTCTGTGCTGGATTTTGTGCACCACCTCTCCCATCCTGGGAAGCATCTCCAAACCCTACGGTGTGTCTGAAGGGAGGTGACAGCCCAGCACTCGTGCACGGCTCCACTGCATCAAGGTCAGCTTCTTCCTGATGTCTGGAATGAAGAGGATCATTAATTCAGCAGATCAGGATGTGCTTTTCTCTGGATGGAAGCGACTGGGGAGCCGAGCCAAAATTTTTCAGGCCTATTTTTATTCTTTTCTCCATACTTAGAATTGGAAAATTTTCTGATTGCCTCAATCTTGTGAACACAAAATCTCTGCTGAACCACTGTGGTTTTGAGGATAAGTTTTGTGCCTGCAGAGAAGCGGCTTTTCCAGTTGAGTTGTTTTTTTTTTTTAGTTAAAGTGTGAAACTACTGGTCTCATAATGGCTGAAAAAATGTCTGCCTTTATTTTATTAGAAGCCTCATTTCTTACAGTCTCCCCCTGACACCTCCAGCCTATGTTTCTCTTGCTTGAAAACCTGGCTGGGAATATCAGTGTTAAATATTTATGGAGCAAGCCCTGGTCTCCCAGGGTCTCAGGGAAGAACCCAAAAATGGATGTGAAGCTAATTTAATGGCTTTTAGCACAAAAGCAGGATAGGCCACAGGGTGTTTTTTCATCAGATTTTTAATTCTTAACCAGGATTCCCACTGTCAGGTTTTTGTTTTTTTGTTGTTTTTTTTTTTTAACTGAGAAAGGAAGGAAGCCCCGTGGTTCCTGGAAGGCAGTGGCACAAGATTTTCCCTCATTTTGGGGCAAAACCTGACATGTAGAGTAGGGAATTGGCTAAACTGGAGCACACTGCCATTTCTCCTGGGATGCTCCAAACCCCAGGTCCTCCTTTTCTGTGCTCCACAAGCTGCTCCTTGCCATGCCTTCCCACATTCCCAAGAGCAGCACGGTTGAGTTTTCCTATTTTCCCCCAAAGCTGGAGTTTCTCTCCGTTTAGCAATGCCAACCTGCCAGACTACAGCTCTGCCAAGACACCACCGGGCTGCCCAGGAACCCTGGCAGCTGCTTGGTTTTGGGGAGGTTCAAAATCCAGTGGTGCAGACAAGTTTCTCTCTCTCTCTTGCTGTCACTTTCTTTCTCTTACCCCACTGCTCTGCCTCAGGACACTGTCGGAAGTAGCAGCCAAACCCCTCTCCATCCTTCCTGAGCTGTCCCCCAGCTGCAGTTGGTGGCACAAAGCTGGTTCTGGTTGAAAGGATGGGGCAGCAGGGGAAGTTGCCAAGACAGGAGGCTCTGGAATCAGCTCTGTCTGGATATTAATGCTCTTTGTTTTCTCCCTCTAGACTAATCCCTCCTCTGAACCAGCTGGAGCTCCTGAGGAACCTGAAGAGCAAGTCGGGACTGACATTCAGGTTAGCAGCAGAGTTAAGAGAGTTTGGATCGCACACACTTTGCAGTATTTTTCTTTTTTTCCTTTTTTTTTTCCTTCCTGCCTTTTGCGTATGGACATCCTTGAAGATGAAAGAGGTTTGACAGCTGGTCCCCCATGGGTCAGTCAGTGACCTCCTCCCTGCCCCTCCCCCGTGCTCTACATGAATTCCTTCAGCCTAACTTGGCTCTGGAGCAATGTCACAGTGCTTGACCGACAACTCAAAGTCATATTCTCTAAGGGGCTGATGGAGGTAGTGATCCCAGTTTTCCTCTGACCTTTCTGCTCCTCACCACACTCAGAGTGCACTCAGGCCCATGATGTGTTAATTCATTCTCTGTTCCCTCCAGTGAGAGCAGGCAAGGTTGCAGCAGTGAGAAATTTTTGCTAAATTGGCTGTGGCAAGGTTTACATGAATCCCCCAGAAGAGCAGGAGTCCTGCACCTTCACCCTCTGCTTGGGAGGGCTAATTCTTGGGGTTTTTGAGCAGTCAAGGCTGTCCTGTTGGTGAACGGGGAGTTTGCAGACCCTGGGAGGGATGGAGAGGTGCCAGTGGGCATCGGGGCCAGCTGGGAGGTGTGGGCTGGGGCCTGCCCTGGGCTGTGTGCCTCTGCGAAGAATAGAGCCCTGGGTCAGCCTGAAAGCTTTAAGATGTGAGTATTTGAGCTAGTGGCTAAGGCTCAGCTTCTAAGCTTTCCTGAGCAAGAGGCAGACAGGAGAGAAGAGGTTTTTATTAGTCTCTCCAGGCTGCTGCCTTTAGCTGAGGGAGAGGGGTCGGGCTCTGTGCAGGTCTCAGTGGTCGCTGCTGAGCAGTGGCAGGGCCAGGGCTGGTGCAGCACCACGCTCAGAGGGCACCTGTATTAGGGGAGGCAGAGCTGTATCTGCTGAGAAGCACGGTCTGCTCCCTCTCTGGGGGGCTGCAGGGACAGGGCTGATCAAGGCCCCACACTAAACACCATTCCCGAGTGTAGGAATTGTGAATCGGAGCAGCTGAAAGCAGAGCAGGTTTCCCTCATTGCTGGAGGGCAATGCCACCATGATGCCTGGTCACTGAAGGTGAGGGGTTTTTTTCAGTGTGGCCTCAGCATGGCTTGCCGTGTCCTGGCTGCCCTTTTGTAGGTGTTCAGCTCACTTTGTCCTCAGTGATTTTTCAGGGCAATCCAGTTTTGGGTCTCTGTAGGAAACCACAAACATGGATTGTGGTGTCCCACTCCCTCCATATGGCCTTTGCCAACTACTTTGGGTAAAGTAGTTGCCAAAGGCTCTGGAGGCATAAACCCCACCTGAGGTGTCAGGATGCCGGGGCAGGGGTCCATGCTCCTTCCCACCCATGTCCGATCCCAGCACCCGGCGTGAATCCGCGCATTCGGAGATCTGACATGAGCTCTGTCCCAACAGCCAGGGGAGAAAAGCGAATGCAGCAAGGTCATGGGAGCTGTTCAAACCCTTCCCCATGTGCAGAAACATGAGGGCAGTGCATTTCCAAAGGAAGGGGGCCGCTCTCTGAGCCCACAGAAGTCCTCCTGTGCTCACACAAATCACACGACCCCCAGGTGTCTCAGTCGTGCGTAGGCACAAGGATGGGTTGGGATAAACTCTTCAACCCTGTGCGTTGTATGTGTCTTCTCTGAGGTTGTGTGAGTCTCCAGTGATCTCCTGTCCGGGCCAGAAACTCCAGGAATTAAGTGCTCCTTTCCCTTTCTTCTGTCCACAACTTCCACTTAGTTGTATTGTTTGGTATTGTCGTTTCGTTATGTTTTAACAGTGAAGCAGCAACATCTTTTGCCACCTGACACCATGCTAATGTACTATTGCTTCTGTTTAAAGGAAAGAGCAGCAGCCCGAACCATCGCCAAGGTCTGTATCACTGCCAACACGCCATCCCCATGCATTCCCTGTAGATTTCTATGTGTGTGCGTGTGTGTACCATGTCGTGGCACCATCGAGGGAAGCATTCCTAGGTATTACCGTGCTTTTCCTGTGCTGTGCAGTCCGATGTATCTACGTGTATGCTGGACCTTAAATCATATCTTCCTTCCAGTCTGCCTCGGGCTGGAGCTGCAGGGTAGCGAGGCCGGGGGGGAGCAGAGAGTGGTGGCAGCACGGGCAGAGCTGGCAGACACTCACCGGGGTGACAGCAGAGGTTGGGTTTACGTTTCTCTGTTTTATTTCTTTGCTGGGGTCGCAGCTGAGTGACTCGGTGTAACGCAGGCTCAACACGTGCCTGGGGCAGGCGGTGCTTTGCCTGTGTCCCTGTCACCCGTGCTGGGCAGAGGTGACGTGGGGAACACGAAGCCATCGCCACGTCACCACCTCAAGCGACTTCTCCCGAGCTCCTCTCGCTGCAGGGCACCGCGAGGACCTGCTGCTCCGTGGGACACGGAGGGCTCTCTGGCACGGCACGAGGTGGCATGGCAGAGACACCCTTTGTCCACCCCGTTCCCTGGGGAGGAAGCACATTCCCTGCTCCATCTTCCCTCCACGCCTCGAGCCCACGGTGCAGAGCGTGCTCTGGATCGTGGCGAGCACCTTCCAAGGGCAGCCGTAAATCTCACTTGTGGTAGAGCTTTTCTCCGTTCACAACTCCCAGGGAGAGCGACAGGGCTGGTGTTTAGGATACTTTTAGGACACTCTTCATCCACTTAGAGGTATTTGATTCTGGGATTTTTTTGTCCTGTATTTTCCAGTTCTTTTAAAAAATAGTTCTGGAGCTGAAGCTCTTTTTTTTCTTGGCTGATGAGGCACAAACTGATGATCAGTGGAGATCATCTGCTTGGCTTTCAGATCTTCCATCTCATTCCTCAAAACACAGCTTACAGCCTAAATTGTGTAAACAATGAATGCATTTTCCAGAAGTACAGCTAGAGCCTGGCATTCTGCAGATGTACCTCTCTGCCATGCCTCTTAGCCTATAAGAGGCCAGAAACTAATTTTTCCTTGGCATAAAAGCCAACCAAAGATATCTGGGTAGATATAGTGCTGACTAAAGGGTGGAAAATTTCATCTTTCCTTCCTTCCCCCTCTCCCCCCCCTTGTTTTTCTGTCATTCATTTGAGCTTTTCTTTGCAAGCAGAGCCTTTGTAGCACTCCATCTACTTTCCTGCCAAATAACCCAAACCTCCAAGATCATGTTTCAGCTATCCAGATTTTTTTTTTTTCCTGCTTGAGGTCTTAATTGTAGCTCTACTGAAGTCAGCCTCCATCCAGCATTATTGAAGTAGAGAGCATTACTTGGGAAAGGCTCTCTGGGAGCAGACCAAGGCTGAAATCTTGGCCACCTGCCTGTGGCATCAGGAGGGTCAGAATTTCATCCCAGGGTCTGGCTGCTCCGCTGCCCTGTCTCAGCCAGTGATAAGCTTTGGATGCATCAAGGGGTAAATCCACATTTCTCACAACGCAATGAGACAAAATCCCTCTTCAGCCCCATCAGCTGCATAGCCAAGGAAATCTGAGGTCTGACAGTCCCTTGCAGGGTTAAACCAGCCAGCATCCCTGCAATCACAAGAAATAGTCTTTTTTCTGAGTCACTAGCCTTATTTCTAACTGTTTTTGAATCTCGGTCCTGTCTTGCAGGGTTCATATTTATTTACTTGAAATCTTAGGTTGTGTACAATATTTCTTCATAGAGGTTGCAGGTTTTCCCCTGTTCATTTTCTACTTTCTCAACCTTATGTCACAGAAAGAAGTAAAAATAGTCCTTCCCTGTCCTTTTTCAGAGTATTTTTTACTATATATAGGTCCTTCATGAGAGTAATTTCCCAGTGCTGTTTCCTGCTCCTGTGGTGCATCTGTTTCTTGTGACACCGATGGGTTTGGTTGCCAAACCCCAGCCCAGGAGAGCTTGAGCTGAGGGTCTGCAGCTGCTGTGCAGAGCTTTAGAGTTTATTCCATATCGTTCGGTTCTGCTGCCATGGCAGCACCAAAGCTCCTTCCTTCTGTTCTGTTAGGACAATACCAGTTCTACCTGCTCCCACTGTGCTTTTCCTTCTGTCTGATAATGTCTCAGACCTCAGGAAGGAATCTTGTGTTCAGGGGGGCCCAAATTGCCTATTTTCCCCAATAAAAATTCCTGGGTCTTTTACATTCACATCCCAAATCTGCCACCCACTCTAATTTCCAGCAGCCTCCTGGTGATGCTCAGTGTGTCATCCTGCCCTTAGAAAAGAGAACTCATCCTGTTTCTCTGCCCACCTGACAGTTAATCACCCACTTGCTGATGATGCTTCACTCAGGAAGCTCCTGGGGATGAATCGTCTCTCTTAGCAGACCCCAGCTCCACACTTGTACTGCTTCAGCTGGGAAAGGATTTGCCACTTTGCATTTCCATTGCTGTGAGGAAATACAGTCTTACACCTGGAGGTAGCTGCATCTTCCTCCTGTTTTAGTGATGTGTAGGGAGTGGCTGATTTCCTATATCCCTTTCTTCATAGCAGATACACCACAAAATCCTTGCAGAAAATGGAATAGAAAGAGCTTTTTCACTATTTTTCACCTTAATATATTTTAATTTAGAGAAGGGATGCTGGGAATGTGCTGTGCAGGACAAACATTGCCTTGAAAGGTCAGGGAGCACCCCAAGCATTCTGCCAGTGTGCGGGGTGGCTGTTGGGGGCCTGCCCTCTGACCCCAGTGCTGCTGTGGCCGTGCTGATTTCTGCCCACACAGCACTGGGAGAGCTGCTGCCTGGGCTGAAGGATGAGAGGAGGTGACAGGGTCTTGGAAGCCGAGACTTGGGGTCACCTGGAATTTCTCTTGGGTGGCTTTCGACTTAGTCTTGGCATAAAATGAGACAGCTGATCTGAGAGACAGGTTACGTCCTTTCTCTACGGTTTCTGCTTCGTTTTTCCACCATGAGCTTGTCTGCATCCACATCCGAGTGCTGGGAACGCTCTGTGCTGACCTGCTTGGGGGCCAGGAGCTCACCTCCCCCAGAGGTGGAGCCCAGGCTGTGATGAGCAGAAGAGACGCTGGCCTTTTCCTACGTGCTATGTACCTCTTCCTCCCTCTTCATTTTCTTCCCTTTAAAAACAAATGCTTTCAGAGCCTCCTGCTGCCCATCACTTTGGGTGTGGTGTCCACCCTGCCCCGGCGGAGCAGTGCCCCCTGCCCTTCCCCAGGCTGGCTGTGCTGCCGGGGCAGTGGTACCCATCCCACGTCTGAGAGCACACCGCTGCCATGCAGGGTCCAAATACAAGTCCACTCTCCCTCATATCCCTGGGGAAGGGGGCTGCTCAGTGCTGGGGCTTTTCTCACCCCTCCTGCTGCAGAAAGCCAGCAGATCAGAGTGGAAATGGCGGGGGAGTGATTACTCTGGTGTTAGTCAGGCCGGAAATTAGCTGTGGCATCTCGTTTCTGTTTGTTTTGCTTTGATTGTAATGTCAAAAAGACAGACACATGGTTAGCCAGGGCTATGGAGGCTCCTGTATGAAATGTGGGCTTCAGATGCTCTTTAACAGATGGTTTGAGAAACATCTGAAGGCATCCACAACCACATTTCTTCCTCTTGCGTTTTCCAAAATACAATTGGGTGAAAAGATAAAAATTAATGAACCAAATGATCATAATAACACATTCATATCAGAGAAAAAGAAACAGAAGGATTCCAGGGAAGTGGGAAGCTGAAACTCAGATTACTTTGTCCAGCATGAGTTCAGTGCTGTAGGTAATGAGAGGAACCTCTTTGGAAGGTTGTTCTCAGCTGTGCCTTGTCCTTGACCCCAGCAAGCTCAGCAGGACCTTGGCCATGTACTGGGTGAATGCTGGGCTGGGTCCCTTGTACCGTGTGTGTATATCTGTGTGTGTATCTCTCTCTCAGTGTGTGTATGTGTCTGTCTGAGATACACACAACCCCAAGACCTCTGTTCAGGGGTGTGATTAAGGCTTTTGTATGCACTGGAGGATGCCTTTGGTTGACTCAGTGGGCCCCTGCTCATCCAGCCAAGGATGTCCGAGGTGTCCTGAACCTCTTCTGCCCATGGAAACTGGGGTCAATCATAGGAACCCCATGGGCCACATGAGCCTGGGCTGGTGTTTGGCCTTCTAACCAGTTTAACTGGTGTCAGAGACTCATGCTGGGACTGACAGTAATCTGGAAATAATCAGTTGCCTTTAGGGGAGCGGATTATTTGCACGGAAGGAACTGCATCTTTCTGGAGGGACTGCAGAGGAGACTAAGAGGAGAGAAACCCACGCGTCTCCCTGAGGCTCTGCATGCTCAATGTCCCACTCCCACGCCAGCTCCAGGACAGCCCTGGTAGCACCACCGGCCCCTGGGGCTACCTGGGGACGCAGGGTCCCACTGTGGGCACCTGAGGAGTCCCCAGGATGCCAAGGGTGGTGTCAGCTGAGCTTGCATGGGGTGCTGTGCCCGCGAGCTCCTCCTATTGCCGAGCTCCAGTGTGAAACGAGACTGGGATTTGATGCCCTTCAGCCTTTCCAGTCTGCCCATGGACTTGGCAAGAGCTGCCTGCTGGTGGTTGGTGGCCTGGTGGGGTGCTGGGGGCCACGTCATTCCCCTTCCACAGGTAGAGGGCTGCTCCATGGCATGGAGGACCCTGGTCCTGGTGGGGCTCTCCTGGCAGGGCAGTGCCTGAGCAGCCATTTGGGGTGGAGCTGGGGTGGTGCCTCCTCAAAGTCAGCGACTCCCCAGAAGTGGTAGGGCCCATCTAAAAAGCATTACAAAAACCAGATGTGTGAACACAGATGTTCAACTCCCTTCCCATAAGGGACTGCACCACACCCTGTTTTTATCTCTTTTTTTTTTTTAATGCCAGGCTTAATATAATAGTATTTCCCATATAAAAATGCAAATAATTCACAGATTAACTAGCTCTCTTTGTGAGTGGGGTTTTTCTGGGGAAAAAAAAAAAAGAAGAAATTTGAGCTTTTTGGATATTATTTGACAAAACAAGTTACAGTTTTGTCTTTCCATAGTTTACACAATTTGAAAAAATGTATGGGTTTTTTTATATATTTAGAGGAAGAACAGAGTGGTTTTTTGTTTCCAGTACAGATGACAAACCTTCCTGCAGTTAATTGTAGATAAACTGACGCCACCAACTCAATGAGCAGAATGCCTCATGTCTAATAATTAAATTTACTGACCACAGTGAAACAAATTTCAGAAACCCTCTTGATTTTTGTTTTTTTTTTCCCTCGCTTAACACTCAAACAGAACAATCCTGTCATGAACCCGGCCCTCAAAACACCTGTCGTTTAAACCTAGAGTCCATAATCAAAAGTTTCCTGTCTGGCATTTGCTTCCAGGTCTAATTTTTACTCTCCCCTCATTTCCAGTAAGAGCAAACCGTGCAGAGAGTCACTATGCGGATGCTGCTCAGGAAACTCTAGGTACCACGGGAAATGCGTCGCACGAAACTAATCAAAAGCTGCACGGCTCATTCTCCCTCTACCCTGCTACCACCCGTTCTGATCACTTCTCTGCTTAATAGAGGTACTAGATGAGTAAAAAAAGGTGGAAGAGCCTCCCCACTGCCCGCCCCGAAATTAGAGCCTTCCCTGGCTGCCTGTTGTGCAGAGCACACGAAGCGAAGAGATGAGGATGGGGAATTCGGGCTGGGTGAGCCAAGCCGATGTCTGCTCAGCAAGGGAGGAGGCCAGGAAATGAAGTTTAACAAATGATGGAAAATTATAAATAAAAAAAAAAAAAAAAGAAAAGAAAAGAAAAATGAAAATTTTTTAATTTTTTTTTTCAAAAGACCCTTTCCTCCCTGTCGCTCCATCCCTCCTCAAGGTCCAGGGAATCCTTGCAAATTGACTTGCACTGTACAGCAATGTCCAGTTAGTAGCATGAGAAATACCAGCTTCCTGCCTCTGCTCACTCACCATTCCTTTGGCTCTCTGACCATGACAAATTGACCTTTCCTAGTCTGGTGGCCTTTGGAAGCCACAGCTTGCCTATCTAGCACCTCTACTACGCAGCTAGAGAAGGACTAATCTCAGCCTGTCCCGCCAGACGTAGGGGACATGGGCTCCCCTGAGCGTTGGCATTGGCCTTGTGAATGGTTCTGTTTCTAGACCCCGAGGGGGACAGACAGCTTTAGCTCAGGGCTTTGTACGAGCAGGGTTTGCATCTCTTTCATCCAGCTGACAACTGTTAGGTGTTTTCAGGGACTTCCCAACGAGCATCCCTTAGTGCACCCATGGCCGTATACACAGACACATAGATCTCATCTTACTCGTGCGGTAAATACTTCCACACCTGCACTGGAAGAGTCTCTGCCCCCACCCCAGCAGCAAACATGCACCTTCTTGATCTCCCACTGCCCAGAGTTTGCATGCTGTGAATGCTGGCAGGGGACCCCCCCGAGCTCCTCGCCCCGCAGCCAGGCAGGTGGACAGCCCAGGAGTGGCAGGGCACTGAGTGATGCCGCATGTTTGTGAACTCGGATTTTTGCATGCTCTTTTTTGGAGTCCGTTTTAATTCTCAAAATCACCAGTCTCTGTATCCCTCAGAAAGCCAACAAACGACAGCTTTGAAAGTACAAAACTGCAGCTCTAACAGTATATGTATCTCTGATTTTCTTCATTAATTGTTTCAACCTGTATCTTTTCTTTTCTTGCTATTTTTTGACCTGCTGGCTATTTTTATTCTCTGTCAGTCTAGAGGGTAGGGCTCATGGCTGAGGTTTGCGTGTACCAGGTGCTCAGAAGTAGAGTGGTAAATCCCATCTCTGAATGGGTAACAAAGAGGAATGGGGCATGATCTAGGGTTCATAAAAAGCAGTTTCTCCATGGTAGGAAATCCTTTACATCTGGATAAAAAGCCTGAACCTCTGAGTCAGCCTCCTGCTTCATATTTGGTGGTGCTGTGGCCTTCCTTGAAGGTTAGCCTTGAGAAGTGTGGGTAAATATTGGGTGATCATCAGCTGCACAGGCAGCATTTCAAGACATTTCCAAATGGCAAAGATTTGCTCAATAGTCTAGCTGAAGAAATGATCCTGACTTGTGTGGTGTTTCCATTTCCCAGGTGAGGTTGTTTTATCTGTGGAGGTGTAGTGTGAGCAGGGACTCCTCCCCAGAGAAAGCCTCCTCTCAGTTGCTTAACACTGAGGTTGTTTTTGGCAGAGATGAAAACGAGCAGTGCTGTTCATAATCTGTCCTCTCATCTGTCCATGTCTAGTTCTGTTTTCTGGAAAATCAGCCACTCTGATCTCAGTGTCTTCCTTGCATGTCTTCCTAGGCATGGATTTTTAATTGCTAAAGCATTGTAATTTTTTATGTTTTCTTCTGAATTCCTTCCCACTGTGGTCCTCATTTCATCTCCCTCGTCTTGAGTTCTGCAAGGGAAAGGGAGGATGAAACAGAGTTACCTCAATATCATCTTAATCTGCTGGAGAGCCTGAAAAGGAGGATGACAGGCTGTGGTTCTTCCAGTCAAAAAGGAGTCTTGAACTTTGGAGTAGCTACAAGTGTATCTTTGTTACCTGCATCCATCCTGAACGTAGTGTTGCACACCCTGTGCTTTAGTAAAACTGTGGGTTAACTGTGAAGGGACGTAAAAATAATTCAAATGTCTTGTTTCCCTGGACCCTTGGGTGCCTGCCAACACTCCCCACTGCACAAACTCCTGGGGCAGATGCCAGCACTTTGATGCAGCTCAGGCTGAGTGCTAAAAGCCTTCATCTAGGATGCACATAACGAAATAACTGCAAATGATGGGGCAATCATGGAAAACTCAGTGTAGGTAAATTAATAGGAAACTCCTTAGAAGCTGTGGTTTCTTAATGTACTAAACCAATGATCTTTAGTCAATAAATGCAATAACACATTCATTTTTAGACAGTAATGTAACTACACCAAGCCAGGTTATCAGTTCTATCATATTCTGCTTTGTAAGAGACTTTCCCGACACACTCAGAGATGAGGGCACCTCACAGTGGGAGGAGGTGGCACCCAGAGCAGTGAAGGAAAGGTGTTTGCAGAGCCCTGGACTGGCCTGTGGCTCTGGATGGAGCAGGTGCCTTAAAGGCTTGTTTGGGAATGATTGGCCAGCTCAGAGGTGCAACCTGGCTGCTTTGCTTCGGTGCTGAAACGCAGAACAGCCGAGCTGGCACGCAGCGAACAGCTGGGAGCAGAGGCAGGGTGTGGCCCATGTGGGGTCTGACAGCACTCAGCATCAGCTTGGGAGAAGAGGGCTGTGAATTAGGAAGAGAGAACAGAACGCTGCAGAATAGCAGAGGTTACAGACATGAGTCTGGCTCCAGTGCCCCCTTCACTCATCCGAGGCCCTGTGCTTTCCTCTGCTTCACTGGTGGCTGCAGGGATGGTGCAACTCCAGTCTTTGCCATCACAGCATCAGTGGCTCCCATCCAAGTCTAGCACCGTGGTTGTAGATGAGGAGAAGGAGAGGGATTACTCACCATGACTTGATCACTGGCTGATGTTTTGTTTCCCTTGCACCCAGGTTTCTCTGCTTCTAGAAACTCCATTCTCTGGGCTGAATTCACCTTTCAGCAATGGCTTTTCTGAAATCACTGGAGGCAAACCGGGCTTGAGCCGGGCCCTCTCTTGATTTCTGCTTTAGTCTTGACAAATTTGGCATACACAGTTTTATTTTCCTTTCCTTCATGCCTCCAGTAATTGGTTTCTGCTTCTTACTCACACCAGCAAGCAGACTGGAGCTCCGTGGTAGTCACAAAGGCCATCATTCACTCCTGGCACTCCTGCCTGGTTTTAATGAGTTGTTCTCATATGCCATGAGCTCAGCACAAACTCTTGATTTAAAAAAAACCCCTCATTTACCAACAGGAGACAACCTTTTTCTCCTGGCCACAGCTTCTCAGAAGAATGAGCACTGATACTGGTTGAGTTTGGATGCAGAGGTGGATCTGAGTCCATGCTAATCCGACTCATTCTGGCCAGCTGAGAAGAAAACGAAGTAATGGTTCAAGCATAGTTTAAAATCAATGACAAGACCTTACAACTGATACTTTTATTGATCCAAAATTACTGCTAATGTAATGAGTCCACATTGCTTTAAAAGTGCTGATTTAATACTATAGAGAACTGGAATGAACTCCAAACCACAGGGTTTCAAACAGGAGCTTAAACCCCTGGCATCCTAAGGAGGCTGATGGCAGCTCATTTTGAAGGTCAGTTCTCTTCTGAGTGCTGGGCTGCTGGACTTTACCAAAATGCAAATCAGTGAACATCATCCAGTTCCTCCAGCATGGACTCTCGTTTTTTGACTGGCAACAGAGAAAAATCAGATCAGTTTCTATCCTTTGTTAAATTCAAGTCAAAACCTGAATATTTATAAACCTTCCTCAAAACCAGCCTGGAAAGGTAATTTTTTGCTATCAAATCTGTTTTCATAACACCACCTGGAGTGGTTATGAGGACCTAGAATTAAATCATGCCCTCTTAGGCTAATTCCCCTAATCTGTGCCTCTGGTTGCAAAGACACAGTTCCCTTTCCCTTCCGTCCCCTGGCACAAGCAGAGCTCCTGCCCCGTGCTCGCGCCGCTGTCGCCCCTGTGAGTGTCCGTCCGTCCCTGCTGTGTGTGCCTGGGTTCCTGCTGTCCTCACGTTCACATCACCAACCCTCCCCACTCAACTGAGGCTCATTTGCCATCCCGGAGTGACATCCAAACACCACTTCTTTGACACACTCTGCGTCCCTCTGCATGACTTTCTGGTTGAGTGAGAACATGATCTTGGATTAGCTGACAACATAAATCCCTATGTATGTCTGTATTTCTTTGGGATTTTTTCCTACCAGCTCCTGCAGACCCCAACAGCATCCTCCTCTGCAGGGATTGTACTTGCATGTGATTCCAGGTGTCGTTTCCAGTGAGGGAATTGCATGGCAGCAGGAAAAATTCAATTAATTGTTCGTGGTGTCTCATGTCACCTGTGTTAAAACAAAGAAGTTACATCAAGTGTTGGGTTTTTTTCCTTAGTGAGTACTTGGGAACAAAACCCACCCAGATCTTAATTGTTCATCAGATTTCTATGAGATTTTTTAATGTGTTGCACCTCATGCTGTCAGGCTTGAAACTCTTTGCTCGTATCCCTCACCAAGTTCAACCCTTTCTTTTTTTGCTTTTTGTGATTCCTGCAAACATTTGTAGCACATTTGTTGTGGGAATGGAAAAGGGGTTCCAAGAAAAAGGCCCTGCTGTACTCAGTGAAAAGCAGCTGGTTTTTTGCTGGGACTGGTGATGGGAGAAACTCAGCAGGGGATAGGGCACAAAGGGATCACTTTGAATCCTGATAATTGCTGTGTTGCTAAGGCATTTTTATAAAACTTACTTCTGAAAAAGGTAAATTGAAGTAATAGTACTACTGAAACACAGTGGATTCAAGAAATATTATCCTGTAAAATCAACAAAAGTAAAGAAAAAAGATCCACTTGGCCTACTTAGAATCAAATGATGAAATTTCAATCTGGTTTCTAATCGAAGAAACTCAGAGTGAGAATTTCTTTTAAACCTTTGGCTCATTATGTATGATGGTTTTGGTAGCATTAGTAATTAAGGCTTACATCCAAAAAGGTGTTTAGGCACATGCTTGTTCCCAGATTCCCGTGTGGATTTGCACCTCTGACCTGGATCTCAGCTCTGCTGAAGGTCTGTTGATCCCATGGCTTTCAGACAGACCCTGCAGATGGGTACTACACTGGAAATTCAATCCCCAGCACTTACCTGAATTAAAATTCATCCTTAATTGGAATAATTCAGCCTTTTTTAATTTGATCATGAGCAAATTTTATTTTCTCTCCAGTTCCATCTTTCAATGTGAAATTGCTGCTGAGCTCACGGCCTCAGCCAACCCTGCCCTGCAGCCCAGGGGATGCCCTCCCCACACAACTCTGCAAAATGCTGCCTAAGCACCTTTCTCTCCCTGTAAATGTTTGTTGTCTCGCAATGTGAAGTGACTTAGTAAAAATAGCACCTTCTTACTCGACAAATCTGCTCCCTGAGTGTCCTCGAGTCACATCTTCTTCCCTTGCTGGCCGGAGCTGGTGTCTGCTCCTGTCAGCAGGGAACAGCCGGCGGCTGGGAAAAGGGAGCAGCGTCTTGCTTTGCTTCAAAACCAGCAGCCAAGTTCTGATTGAAGAACCTCGTGCCAGTTTTGAAGGCAAAGAAGGGCTGCGTGGCTCTGACTTTTAAGTTGGTGTTGCTGAAAGACACACCAAAAAAAGCAGGTCTTTGGTTGGTGATGTAAAATTTCTGAAATGATCTTCCTGCAAATTGAGGCGGAGAGTTTGCAGCAGAATGATAAGTGGCTGCTGCAGTGGTACAGAGTGTTGGGAATTAAATCCCTGTCTTCACTCAGTTTTGATATACCTATATATAAAATATTGGCTATTTGTGCAAGTACTTTGCACTGATTGTCCAGCCTCTAATGAGTGGAGTTTAATCATCGATTGCTATTAAGAAAATATGAAATGATCCAAAATGATTTGCAGTCTGCTTTCCCCGATGCTGCCTCTATAAAGTTTGTGGTTTCATAAAGATTCACAAAATCCCTTTGTTCTTAAATTTTCACATGAAAATTCCACATCTTCATTTGGGTGAAAGGCTTTAATTGCAAATTTCAGAATTTGGAAACTAATTAGAGCTGGGTGGTCACTATTTCCCAGTGCATGAGATCATCTCTGTTTCCAGAGAGAGCTTCTTTTCCAACCATAATTGCAAGGATTCTAACAGGAAAAAAGGCAATAAAATGCCATATTCTGGAGTTTTAAAATTTTGCTTTACATGTTTATGACACCCATAGCAGTCCTCCAGGGAGATGGCAGATAGCTTTTAGATGGAATTTTTATAGGATACAAAGGAGTTGCACAATTCAGTGTTTGTATTTATGTGTTTCAATATGTAACTGGATAAAGAGGAACTCTTTGGAATATATAAAGAGGGCAGATCATGTTTTAAGAGGGAGGAAATACAGGAGCTGAAGAAAGGGAAAGGACAGATCTGAGCACCAGAAGTGAAGTGTTTACACAAAAGTTTTAAGATAATGGTTTGGGGTTTTTTTAATTGGTATTTTCTTATTAGTCATAGTGTTTTGGAAGGCAGTTGTGAAAGAAAAGCTTCCTAACTCGTGATCGGAGTCGATCAGTGATTTAAGGAATCATAACCTCATTGTTAATGTCATTCTGTCCCGCCAGCCCTGGCATCCCATGAGGGGCTTCTGTTTAAGTCCTCATTATTTTCTCTCTCTTACGAATCATTCCCATTTCACTCATGATGACGGAAACATTTCTACAATGCTTTCTTTAAAACAAAAATAAAAATGAAAAAATATATATTGGAAAAAACCAGAAAAGCCAACAGCAAAGCTACATGTCACTGCTGCTTGGAAGTGCTCTTGGTTTCTAATGGCTGGTGGGGAAGGACTGCGTGGTTTCCAGAATGACTCCTCCTGCTGTCTCCTTTTTGTCTTTGTTTCAACGTGTTTCTCTGAACAGTCAGAAGGTCAGTTTGAAAGATCGTGTCTTCTCCAGTCCCCGCGGTGCTGGCACCAAAGGGAAAGGCTCTCCACAGGCTCAGGGCATCAGGAGGTCCCCCAGCGCTGACCAGAGCATCGAGGACAGCCCGAGCAAAGTGCCCAAGAGCTGGAGCTTCGGAGACCGCAGCCGAGCCCGGCAAGCGTTCCGCATCAAGGGAGCGGCGTCGCGGCAGAACTCGGAAGGTGAGGGCTTGGGGTGCCCTGCTGGACCCCAGATTCCCACCTGGGCCCCCACGTCCTCTCCCTCCCCACCTACGAAGGGCAGAGCTGCCAGCCAAGGTGTTGGGACTCTTTCCCCTCCCAGTCTTTTAGCTTGGAGCAACCTGAGCAACCTGATCAAGTTGAAGATGTCCCTGCCCATTGCAGGGGGTTGGACTAGGGGGCCTTTAAAAGGTCCCAACCCAAACTAGTCAATAACGACTACAAGAGGCAAGAAAACTCCCTCTGACACCCATGATAATGTTTCTATTTCTGTATATAAGGATGGGAAAGGAGGAAGAGTCAGGCATTGGGACAAGAGGAAACGACCCCACAAGAGGTTGTGCCAGGGGAGGTTTAGGTTGGATATCAGGAAAAATTTCTTCACTGAAAGGGTGGTCAAGCCCTGGAACAGGCTGCACGGGGCAGTGGTGGAGTCACCATCTTGGAGGAATTTAAAACACATCTAGATGTGGCACTTAGTGGTGGGCTTGGCCGTGCTGGGGGAATGGTTGGACTTGATGATCTTAGGGGGCTTTTCCAACCCAAATGATACTGGGATTCACTGATACAGAGATGGATGAGAGCTGCAGTTGGCACTGCTGAAAGTCACCTTAGCACATCCTGGGGAATGCTCTCATTTGGATGCTCAGCAAAGATTTCTCTGCTGCTTCCCCTGGGGTTGCTGTTTGTGATCTGCTTCGTGTTTCCTTTCCTGGCACAGGAAACAATAACGTGTTGTGTTTCTCCCTCCCTGTCCCGAACCCAGAAGCAAGCCTCCCTGGAGAAGACATTCCTGATGAGAACAAAAGCTGCAACTGCGAGTTTGTGACGGAAGATTTGACACCAGGGCTGAAAGTCAGCATCAGGGCAGTGTGGTAAGAGAGGGAGAGAGGGGAAGCGGTCTAGAAAAATAAATTATAGAGAAAAATGGGAAGTGTAAAGCCCGAGCAGTGCTGGCAAATGCTGACATGTGTGTGCTGCAGGCTGTTTTTCCCCTGGGTGGCCTGCCCTGCTTTACAGACAATTTTGCCAGGAAGGGCAGTTTTTGCTTAGGGAAGGAATAAATGGAGAAACAGGAAAATCCCCTGCAGGGATGCATCCAAATGACCATTCTCACCAGCTCTGAGATTTAATGCTGACATTTGTGAAAGTGGTGCAGAGAGCACATGCACAGATGACAGTCCAAGGGGCATCGGGGACCCCCCGTCGCAGACAGGGCTTCAGCCACCAGCCCCCGCAATCCCCTTCCCCTCTCCTACTGCTGCATCCTCTCCCAAACCCACATGGTTGGGATTTATTCCATTTTCCTTCCAAAGCAGCTCCCTGCAGTGTTTTTTATCCACCATTAAGCAGGTCAGGCTGCACCCAGGGACTGTGTTATGATTTTACTCTCTATCTCCTGCAGCATTATGAGGTTTCTCGTCTCCAAGCGCAAGTTTAAGGAGAGCCTTCGGCCCTACGATGTGATGGATGTCATCGAGCAGTACTCAGCTGGGCACCTGGACATGCTCTCCCGGATTAAAAACCTTCAGGCCAGGCAAGAGACCCCTCTCTTTGCTTCATTTTCCACTGCTTTTTATTGATTGCGGAGGTATTACCAAGAGAGAGACACTTTCCTTTGCAGCTACAATTCTTTTCCCTTCTAAGTCAAGTCCTCAAGAAAAACATCGGTGCTTGTGGCTGGAACCCACAGGGATAAACAGGACAGGGACTGCCACTAAAGCTCCCTTACTGCCCATCACAGGACACACAAAACTCATGGCTCATCCTCCTGCTGTATTTTGGGAGATTTTGCATTGTGGTATATCCCGTAGGAAGGGTGGGTGGGTATCTCCATGGTCCTCCTGGCAGGGTGCAAAGGTTTGATGCCCCAGTGATAAGGCCCGTGTGGGTTATTTGGTACCTTTCTGGGAGCGATATAAGACAAAATTTGGTGTCCTGGCTGTGGCCCTGCTGCCACAGACACAGAGAGCAGTGAGGAGGCAGCGGCTCCCTCCCACCGTTGGGATGCTGAGCCACTTCGGGAGGAACCCCTCCTCACATGGCACAGTCTGCTGAAAATCCATGCAGATGGGAATTTCTCATCCAAGCCCACCGACGTAGGTGGGGTTTAGCCGAGCTGCATTTCAGCTTCTGTGCTCAGATTTTAGGGGGAGATGTGTTCATTTTCATAGGAGAAGGAATGTGGAAAAGGGTCAAATGGAATCGAGAAGGTTCCATTTTTTTCATGTTTCTCCTGGAAGGAAAAACAACCCCAAAAGATAAATTTGATTCTGTGAGCAGAGGATTGGAGTTTACTCTTTTAGCCTGACCACTCTTCCCTCAGCCCTGATGGGAAAAGCAGAACCCAAGCCTCCAACACCCCCCAGCCCTGTTGGCTCAGCACAAGTAGCTCCAGTTCTGCTGAGCTTGAAGGACACCCAGAACAGTGGCAGGGCTTGGCCATGGGCAATCTCCAGTCAAAAAAATTCACCATTTGCTTTTACACTTGGAGAATGAAATTGCTTCCCTTGATGGCTGTGGCAGCCCAGCTTGCCCTAGAAGCCATTGAGGAAGTTTTCCTTTAATTTCAAACCCATCTAAGTCCCTGGTAGAGCCAGCAAATGTGAAGAAAAAAAAGTGTTTGTGTATGCAAACAGCTGACATGAACCCCAGGAATGAAGCAGGAAAATCGTCTTTGGAAAAAGAGGAATCTCTGTTCTGCCATGAATCTCTCAGAGACCATTTTAACTCTGCTATTTTTGATGCTCAAGATGCAGAGGTAACTTTCTCAGCCCTGCTGCACAATGTGCTTTTCCCAGAAGGAACATTCTCCCTTGCAATGGAGACCAAAATATCCTGGAGAGTTTCCTCTGTGTGAGCCTCTCACTCCTGTTCAGCACAAATTCAGTGATCATGGATCCAAGATGTGTAGCTGAATATAGAGGGGGAAGAGGAGGAGGAGGGAATTGAGATTTCCTAACTTTAGTAACCTGAAACAAGAGGCCTCCAGGCCACCTCCGCAGTGGGCACTGGGCCATCGGGGTTCTCATCTCCGCTGGCTCCAGGTGGGATGGCTGAGTCTCCAGCACCCTGAGGGCTGTGGCAGATTGCCTCACCACCCATCCAAGTCTCCCAGTCCTTCAGGGGGGTGTGCTGCAAAGCCAAAGCAGTTTGGTTGGCTGCTTTTTTGGGGAGGTTGGGGTAAGGAATTGCAGCTTTCAGAGAACAAACTGGGTTCTCCCCTTAGCTGTAGGTCTGGGACTGCGAGGATGAGGTGCTGGGGCTGAACGAGGCCACCACCCATCCTCTCACAGGGAAGCCAGGAGGACCAGGAGCTGCTTCAAAGCATGAAGCACCTGGATTTGGGATCCAAGACAACCAGGCAGCTTCAGTGGTTTCACTGCCCCCACTGAGCAGGAGATCAGTGATGGTGATGGGAGCTGACCCCCTTTGGGGCCACATTTTGGGCAGCAACAGGTCCTAGGGCTGGTCACCTGCCCAGTACAACTGGAAGGGCCCCCTGTAGACAAGGCCATGGCCAGTGTTGGACCCTGCACCCATGCAGTGGATCCCAGGGAGGAAGTCACGGGTCACCTTGGAGAACAGATATTTTAATCTCCCGTTCCTTCATCAGTCAAAGCCTTGTGCTCCCCTGCCAGCTCAGCTCGGCAGGGCTGGCTCTGACCTCCCCTAGCCAGGGCTTTGGTGGATTAAAGCTGCATCCAAGCGTATTTCTGGGGTGTTTACATGCACTTTCCTCTTTAATCAGTAGAGCCTCTGTCACTGTGTCTGCAATGTGCTCTTTTCAGTGTTGTGTTCACATTGTCTCGTGTTCCATCCTGACACCTTGCCAGCCATGGATGTCTCCCATTCATTGAGTTATCCAATCCTGCAGCGTTCCTCGCCGACTCCCAGCAGCTCATGCTTCCCTGAACTAGCTGAGGATGTGTTCTCTAGCAGTGGAACTGAAAGGAGAATGAATATATGTTGTTTCATACCCAGCCACCTCCATGGGATATTGCCTCACATGTGCAAATATATTCCAGAGGGTAAAGCATGTTGCCTGTTATATCTGGGGTGGGGGGAACTCCTAATGATGTTGCAGTGGTGCCTAAATCTCTAAATCTTACCCTGAGGTGGGTAAGACTCTGGTTTTTCACCAACAACCAGGTGGTAGGAGAGAGCCTTCTGTTTCCAGCGGAATATATTTTCAAATTCTCTCTCTCCCTGTCGTTCTGTTTTTCAGTTGTTTCTTTCTGCGACTTTTCTCTGACCAACTTTTCTCTACGTGCTGCTTCATTATGCATTTTGCTGGTGTCTTTTTTCTTATTTACTTTGCCAGGATAGATATGATTGTGGGTCCCCCACCCCCTTCAACTCCCCGGCATAAGAAGTATCCAACCAAAGGACCCATGTATTCTTCCAAAGAGTCTCCCCAGTACTCGCCTAGGTTAGGATTCACCAAAATGCCACTTTCTCTGGAATTTTGTTCATTTGCTTAATGTCAAACCCCTTTCATGCCAGTTATATGACGGCATTTCTCACTTAGCAGTGCAGCCTGCTAAATCATGACTCACGAGGGTTTGCTGCTCTGGGTGTGCTCTGATTCGCCTTCAAGCCAGAGGGGTACAAAAAAGGGGACGTTCATTCAGTCATCAATAACCATCAGTTCCTTCAGCGAGCCTATTTCCTATTTTCAGTCTTCTTCGAGGTGTTAGAAAGCTAAATTATATCTTTTTTTAAAAAATCTCATATTTTATCAGGCTGTCTTCCAATGTAAAAGGTGGAATATTTACCCACAAAGCCAATATAAAGTGAACAATCCACTTCCTAAAAGATAACACCATCCATGCACAAACAAAGGAACCTCTGCAGCTCTTTGGACAATGAAATGAGTTTATTTCAGTGGGCAAAGTAAGAATGAAGTGTTTTGTAGCTGATGACCACAACGGTCTCTGTTTCTTGCTGGTGCCACTCTGTGGACCATAGAGGAAAAAATTGTGTTAAAATATTACAACCATGGGACTCATATTCCAAAAAATAATAAATCAATTCTGATTTTCCAAGCAAAAGGAGCAGGAGTCAAACCCAGCCCTCAGTCACACAGCAAGGTATTTCTCTTTAAGTTCTCTCCTTAAGCAAATCCATATCTGAAGCTCATGCCATGAGGAATATATTCTTACAAAAATGCCCATTTTAGGGCATTCTGAGGTCTGGGCAGCAAGGCCATGAGCTGGGTTGTATTTTTTCTCGTTGCATTGAGATCACTGGAGCTCAAGGCAGGTATAAATATTTGCCAGAAAGTCATTTTCCATGTAGAAATAGTAGGTGATTTTTAAATGCATCATGCTTAGCCTCAAATATTTTTTTTTCTAAATATATTTGCCTCCCTAAGAGCTAATATGTGACAAATCTCTTGATTTTTATTTAAGCTGCTCTGAGTAATCTTCACTAGAGAAATGTAAGTAAAAGGAATATTGAAAGCTTACCTTTTCCCACTCAGCTAGCTCAAACATTAAAAAAATAGAATTTTCCAGAAGCCCCAAGCTTTATGCTTGAAAAAAAAATTGCTTTCAGAAAAACATTTTTCCCATTTTTCCTCCCTGCCAAAACAAGTCTTTGAAAATGAAATAACCTTGTTACCTGCAGAAACATTTAGATGTAAAAATAAAAATACATATTCGAGGGGATTTTGTTGTATTTAACCTTTAAGATGATATGTGCCACGAACCTTCACTAAAGGCACGATTTTCATGTGAAAACTTGTCACACACAGCAAAGGTGATTGAAGGATCCAAGGGGAGGAGGCCTCAAACTGGGATATTTAATTTATTCAGTCCAAGACTGTAGCTGTATCAGCTTCATGCTATTGACTTTTCCTCCCCTGTTTTTACAGTTTCTAATACGGATTAAAAAATATTTGCACATGCCCACAAGGTTCCTTGGATGTTTAGGTATTTTTTCATGATTTCTCCCTTTTCCATTGAATTTTTTCATTTTCCCCTCATTGAGCTGTGGCTGCAGAAGGCAGCAGGGTACAGAAGGCTGCTGAAATCTGTCCCCACCCATGGAAATGCTTATGCTGCACTTAATTTTTGGCAGTTTTATCCTCCCACATAAAACCAGTGGGGCTCGTGAGGTGCTCAAGGGGCTGGTGGGTGGGAACCAGAGCTCTGAGCAGCCCTCAGCCCAGACCCAAAAACTCTGGGTCAGGTTCTGCTGCTGCCACGATCTTCGTCACCCCAACACCATGTGGGTCTGTGCCACGGGGATGTGTCCTGTAAGGTCCCCATGGATGGCTCCAGCCTCTCCTTTTCAGTCTGCACACCCCTGTTTTTAGCCAAATTCTGCCCAGAGAAACATCATGAGAGTGATGTTCCATGAGCTGTGTTGACCCTCTGGATTGCTCAGTTGAGCCAAAACCTTCCTGCAAGCAGCCCCCAGCAAAGGCAGGGGGATCCTGGTTGATGCCACAGCTGTGGTTTGGCTGAGGGTGTTTGCTCCATGCTCTGCACACGATTTGGATAAA
Organism: Machaerirhynchus nigripectus; assembly: GCA_013397975.1. Lineage (NCBI taxonomy): Eukaryota > Metazoa > Chordata > Aves > Passeriformes > Dicruridae > Machaerirhynchus > Machaerirhynchus nigripectus. The sequence continues at coordinate 1,831,720 of VZRQ01001930.1, read as the reverse complement.
ATTCCCTTGATCAGCTGATTCAGCCTAAAATAGGTGCAATCTCAGCTGTAATTTTTAGACAACAGTTACTGATCGAAATTTGTCCAGAGCAAGTTTTGTTGCCAAATGAAGGGGTAAGTAGCCAGTCCTGTGACATGGATGAAGGGGGTTTGGCTTCAATGCCTGGATTGTTTACAAAAATTTATAAGAGATAAAGAAAAAAAAAAAAGAAAATACTTGACTATCTATTCCCAAACACTTCATTTTTATCTCATTTGAGCTGTTTGACCTTTTGATGTCTGCTTCTGGCCCGAGGGTGACATATTACACCTCTTTGCATGCACTGTTAGCATGAAGCATAATGAAGCATGAGAAAACCTGCACTGTGGCTGATGCAAGAATTTACATTTTTTTTCTGTCATTAGAAAGAAGGAAAGGCAGTAAAGTCCACTTTAAAGAGCAATCCCTTCTTCTCTCTCCCTCCCAAACTGAGGCCCAGCAGAGCCTACCAAGGACAGCAGATGGCACAATTTGTCGTGCATCCTTAGAAATCTCTGAATCCTCTTCTGCCAGGAAAAAAAAGGGCTAGCTCTTCCAAAGCTTCAGCTGAATTCTTCCCTCTGCACGTGTGTACTTGGCACAGCCAAAATAATTATTGAGAAGACGCAAGACTCCCCATGGGCTGCAGTGTAGAAGTGGGATGGGCACCTCAGAAGATTCTTGGTTCCTTCTCATGCTGTAAGAACATAAATTATGCCCTTCTGCTTGCTAAAGAGGAATGTGTTCTTTCTTCTTCATCTTTTGAGCTTTGTTGCCCAGTTTGGACAAAATCTCAAAATCTTGTAATGGCTAAAAGGGTCTCCTGTTCTTGGTGGTCCTCAGCTAGGTGCAGGTGGGTTGGGAGCTCACAAGGAATTTCCTCTTTTCTCTTATTCCCTTATATATGATAAGGCACAAATGAAATCCCTGTGCTTTGCTGAGGGTAGGAGCACTCTCCTGTGGTCCAGCTTGTGCCATGGGAAGCAAAGGGGTGGGAGACCTCGAGCCTGGTTTCTCCCATAAAGAGAGAAGGACTTGGTTCACCTTCTTCTCCCCTCTCTGAACTGAAGTCAGAGGCCCAGAGCTGCCCCCTGTGCCATCCTTGGTGCTGCCCTGCCTCCGAGGAGAGATCTGGCTCTGCTTCCTCAGAGCTGTGGAAGACAGCCACCCCAGGAGCTGGGACTGTGCTCAGGTATAGACACAAGGGGAATGAATCAAGCAGGAATTCTGGGCTCTGGTGTCAATTCTATAATGGGAAAGGGCTTCTGAATGCTTTATTGGTGAGCTCTGGGAAGGGCTTCAGCCCTGCTCCTGAATCCCAGCAGGCCTAAAGGCAAGTTGTGTTCCTTGAAGGTGCGCAGCAACTTGGTGCTCTTCTTAGTGGTCACTCCATCTGTGAAGTACCAGCTGGCCACTGAAATGGCCAGCTCACTCACTGGATAGCTCTTCTCTTAAGATGTGAAAGACAACAGAAGTCCTGCTTTGGTTTCTGCAAGATGAGAATTAGGGTACACAAGACTCTCTCTGTTACTACGATGCAATGTTTGGTTCTCCTCTCTGTGTCACAGTCTGTCCTGCCTCTCTGCTCTACTCCACAACTGGTGAGGAACATCTCATTTCCATTAGTGGACACATTTCAGTGTCAGTGCTGTGCTGGATGGGACAGGAGGACAGAGCACCCTGATTGTTCTTGGCCTTCTGCAATATTCAATAACATTTAGACACTGGGCCTCTTTAAACTCGTGTTCATTGTTTTACCAGTCTACTTGCTTGTGCATACAGGAGAGGAGTTCAAACAGTGGCTGTACCACGCCTTGACTTGTGATTCCCCACCAAGGTAGCCCGAGGTATCCAATTTAAAAGCTCTTTGCTTACATGGTAACGACATTGTCGTAGGATTTCTTGTGCTGTATGTCCTGTCAGTAATTGCATCCCTTGTGGGGAGTTCCTGTACATGTCAGTGATTTCCTTCTCCCATTACAAGAGAGAAATAAGGCATGCGTATTCCTCACACTTGTAATTCCAGCACTTGGTGCTCCTTGTACTCCTGTGCTTATATTGCTAAGCAAAGGATCAAACATGGCTTTTTAAGCAGAACAGAATTCTGTCACATCCGTGCCCAAATGAAGTAGCTTCTGGGATCAAAGCTAAACTCTGAAACGATTGTTGGCTTATATTTTCTGTCTTTGGTGTGATGTGCTCATCCACGTCATCTCTTTGAGCCAGATCTGGTGCTGAAAAATGCTGTTGCTCTAATATAAGCTAAGGGAGCCACGCTGGTCCATTCCCACTGGTACCTGTCCCTCAGTGTCAACAGCCAACATCCCTATGAAGTCCCTGTCCAGTGTGAAGAAATCAGATGGCTCTTGTGTTGGAAATAGCCTCACGTCTCATTCCTTTCCTTGGTTTTTGTTTGTTCATTTTCCCCTGTCTGTCTGTGTTCAGCTCCTTCCTTTTCCTCCTCCTGGTGCATGGACCCATGGCCCACACGGCAGAACTGCGTAAGAAGCATTTTGAGTTTTCGCTCAAGATACCTCAACTTGGTTTCAGTCAGATTAATTAACCCTTCTTTCCCCCCGCCACCCTTATGTTTGGTGCATTATGCAAGAGTAAAGTTTGCCCAGCACAGAATTATTCTATAAACCTGGCTGCTGGTAAGAAGTTATTCCAAAAATGAGTTGCTCCCTTGACTTTGGAGGGATCAAGAAGCTCCAGTGTTTACTCTCCAGAAAATTTATATTTGATGCCTCTAATAAAATGGAGTCCCAGCTTCCAAACTGGTTCTGCCCTCCTTCTTCCTCTGCATATGGAGCTGTTAATAAACATGGGTGTTTCCATACTGGGAATGAGGAAGTGCAAATGTGACATGTGTAAAGAAGCCAGTACCAAATTATGTGCTTTGTAACCCTCCTGGCTGATTTGGCAGGAGCCTCCTCTGCTGTTCCCAGCTGGGAGCCCTGCTAATAAAAAGCATCTAACAGTACAACTGTGAACTGCATTGAGATGAAAACAGTTTGGTAATGTTTGGTGAGTTCTGGCCAGATTCAGCCTTGATGTAATTCCACTAAAACAGTTATCACTGCAGCTGTTTGTCTGGATCTTAGGACAAGCAGCTCATTTTCATGGACATGAGAATTACACATGGACATTTGCATCGAGGAGAGGAAACTGCTGCAAAGACTGAAAAAGATCCCATTGATACATGCTAGACAGAAAACTTGATCTTCCCCCAAAATAATAATTTCTCAGTGCAAATAAGAAGTTAATCGATTTGGAAGAAAGCCAGTTAAAGAAATTCTTTGCAGTGGGTAAATTTACTGTGCATAATGTGCCAGGTTTTATCTGTATAAACAGAAATGGATAATTTCAAACTCTGCTAATACTGCTCTAAATTTTGCATCTGAATTAACACTTCAGTGCCACTGCGTGTCTGTGAGTAATTTGGAGTGTTAGTTGGGAGAGAGGCTGTTGCTTTGTCCCATGGAGGCACGACACGTGGTGCCCTCCTCACCTGCTGCCTCCAACTGACTCCAGGTCCTTTTCCGGGGGCGGGGGGATTTTCTGATCCCGGTAGAGTTGACCAGATCGTTGGGAGAGGATCCTCCATGACCGACAAGGATCGGACCAAAGGGCCAGCGGAGGGGGAGCTGCCTGAAGACCCCAGCATGATGGGCAGGCTTGGAAAAGTTGAAAAACAGGTATCTTGAGTCAGGAAGGAGTTCTTGTCAGAGGGTGTTGCATGCATTGCTGTTGTTTTTTTCTTGCCTTTTTCCCCCAGTGGGACGTTAGCTTTTAGTTGAAAAAAAGAGAGAGAGACAAGAATATTTTGAAAAAGAAGCAATGTGGATGTTATGAAAGGGAACGAAATGTCTTGGAAGCCTAAGTGCTACTTTCAAGGCAGGCACTTTGAGTCTAGTTTAGTGAGTTTGTCAAAAGTCTGCATTATTTCTGAAACAGCACATTGGTTCTTTGCCACCACACTGGACATGCTTCAAATGAGTCCCTGAGCCTGGCTGCTGGAGCTGCTGGCCATGCTGAAGATTTAAAATCTTCCTAGAGCATAAGGCTCAGAAATCCCCATGGCCATCTGAGCCCAGCCAAGTGCCAAGTGCAGGAAGGAGCTGGAAGGAGCGAGTGTTCTCCAGCTTTTCTGGAACTTGGTGCCTGTCAAAAAGATTAGAGGAGCATAAGGAAAATCCTGTAACAAGGGAAACCCTGTAAAAAGGTGGAGAATTAAACTCTTCAGAACAGGACAATTAAATATTCACTAAAAGCTGGAGATGCTGTGGGTCAGTGTAGGTGGGGGTGATCTATGAAGCCCAGCCCCACACTTGTGCCTCGATGGAAGCTGCTCGTGCTCAGGATGTTAATGTGCTTCAGCCTGCATGGAGTGCTGGAACTGTGGTGTTTTTGCAGGTTCAGTCAATGGAGAAGAAGCTGGATTTCCTGGTGAACATTTACATGCAGCGGATGGGCATCCCACCAACGGAGACAGAGGCTTACTTCGGGTCCAAAGAACCAGACCCAGCCCCTCCCTACCACAGCCCCGAAGACAGCAGGGAGCACATTGACAAGAACGGCTGCATCATCAAGATCATCAGGTCCACCAGCTCCATGGGTCAGAAGAACTTCTCCGCCCCGCCAGCCCCAAGCAACGCGTGCCCGCCCTCCACGTCGTGCCAGCGGCAGAGCCACGGCTCCTCGCCCGTCGGAGACCCCGGCTCGCTGGTCCGGATCCCACCTCCGCCCTCCCACGAGCGCTCCCTGTCCGCCTACAGCGGCGGGCACCGGGCGAGCGCGGAGTACCTGAGGAACGAAGACATTACAACCAAACACCACGAGAGTGCCATGAGAGACAGCGACACGTCCATCTCCATCCCCTCAGTGGACCACGAGGAACTGGAGCGCTCTTTCAGCGGCTTTAGCATCTCCCAGTCCAAAGAGAATTTGGACATCCTTAACAACGGTTGCTATGCAGCCGTGGCCAAAATCAGACCCTACATTGCAGAAGGGGAGTCAGACACCGACTCTGACCTCTGCACGCCCTGCGGTCCCCCCCCGAGGTCAGCCACGGGCGAGGGACCCTTCAGTGACATGGGCTGGTCAACCCCCCGGCAGTGAAGCCTCCCCGCAGCTGCCGAGCCACGTCCGAGCACTGGCAGCTGCGCGCACCAGCTGTCCACGTGTCGAACTTCTCAAGGAGATTGACCGCTAAGGTTTTCCTCTTTCTAGGACACCCTTAGCTGGTAGATACTTTCTTGCAGCTTACTCTGGGGGGGGAACGAGCAGGTCCGAGCCTGCATTTGTGAAAGAGGTCACGGTGATGAGCGAACTGGAGCCGTGAAGTTCAGATTTCTTTCATACTCTCTTTCTAAGATCATTAGGTGAAACTATTTCATGGCGCAGGGTAGGCAATTTGCATTTGTTGGGAATCTTCAGAAGCGCAGGGCAGGAATAAATCACCCAGCCAGGGCTTTTGTAGATCACATTAGCTGGTGGCTGACAAGTGTTAGGTGGGAATTGCTACATCATGGCACGATTTGATCACACCTTTAGGTGTTTTGGAGTCACAGACTGAACACGTGTTTGTTTCTGGCTTAGATTTCAGGGCACGTGTAATAAAGAGGGGTTGTTGCTCCGTGGTTCCTCATTAGCTGTCAGGAAGGTGACATAATTCCAATATAATACATGGAAATGTTGTGTAGGCCCCTGGAGGAGAGGGTTGGTGGCTGGGATATTTACATGAGCAGAAGATATGGCCTCAAGTGGGACAGGCTGGGGTACTGCTCTGACCCAGAGCAGTTTGGAAATGATCCCATCTTTGGAAAAACTCAGAAATATGAGCTTGAGTACAAGAAGAGGGACAATCCAGAGGGCAAAGCAATGAGACAGAGAAGAAGGACAAGACATTATGGGGATGGAATTTTTAAAATTCAAACCATGTATTATATTTAATTATCTCTCCTCCTACTGACAAGGGACCTGGGGGTGCTTTGAAAGCAAAGACAAACCAAAGGCAACCCCTCTGGAGGGCTGCCATGATCCCAAGCCATTCTCATGGCCAACAGCGCTGTTGGGGAGGCACAGCCACCAGGCAGAGGGAGAGGGTGGACGTGCAGGATGCCGTGCTCCTCGCCTTGCTGCGAGTTAAGTGCTGAGCTCCATCCTCTGGAAGCCCTGTTGGTCAGAGTGGGCACTTTTCTTACAGTTTGCATTGTGCCTGAACACTTTTGCACACACTATGCCCATGAAAATCTTTCCTTTCTTCTTCTGCCCTGCCAAGAATCTCACCCCCACGTTCTCGGGACATCCTTTGGTTTGTTTGGATCCCTCAAGCTGAGCTAAGAGGCACTGCTTTGTTTCTTCATGGTCTTTCAGAAGCCTCTTACCCGTGCTTGCCTGCGAGTTGTGCCAATCCCAGTCTGCCCCGTTTCGTTGCTGTGGAAGCACTTCCTCTTGGAAAGGTCATTGTGTCATTACCAGGAACCTCAGCAGCTCCTTCAGCTGGGGGAAGGCGAGGGGAAAAGTGATGCTCCAAGTTCCTTTTGGGACCAAAACAAAGCCACAAAGTGATCCTTTACATGGATAAGTTGGTGGGGTTATTTTTTGCAAGGGAGCGGATCAGGAGAAGTTTGGTTTGGGATCTGTTTCCAGGGCTGGGACACCACGGCTGGCATTGTGCCTCTGAACCTTGCTGTGCATCCACAGCCCAAATCCCACGTGTGTTTTCTGCTGTGATTTCAAACCCTGTCTTTCCATATTTCCCTGTGTCATATCAAGAGCCTGTTAAAGATATTTAGGTGACAACTTCATTTCTGTGTGGCCTTTGAGAGGTTGAACATTGACTTGCTTTGGGTGAAGGGAGACTCACAGCCTTTTTCTCTCCTCCTGTTTGCTTGACCAGACACAGCAACCAGGGGAGAACCAGGGTAATTTTGGCCTTAGGGAAGATGTGGGTGCAGTCTGACAACTTGCAGACAGGAAATAAAACCATTCTTTTGCTAGTGCCCAGGACCAGCACACAGGTCTTATCATGGAATGAGGAAGGGGGAAGGACCTTCACAACTTTTCCTGCCATTTTTCACCATTCAGGAGGGGAAAACCCTGTTCTTAGGCAGAAACTGGGCGTCCAGCCATGATAGTTCCTTTCTTTCCCCTCCTGAGCCATATTTTTATTAACTTCTGCAGTTTTTCCCTCTCTGTTTGTGCTCCAAACTCCTGGCTCCAGATTTCTTTGTGCAGAGTTAACGCAGTGATGCCCTTGACTTCCATACAGAGACAACTTTAAACGCCAAATGGCTGTAAATTGTGCAGATTTGCCTCTGGTGTGTTCCAAAATGAGATCCTTTCTGCTAGGACAAGAAATGTCAGCAGGTCCTAAATCAAACGTGGTGGCCTGGGCTTTCTGCCGACCACAAGAATGGAAATTGCATTTGGTGAGGCAAAAATCAACATTGCTCCAGCCAGCTGCTCGCTGCAAATTTTGTCCAAGTCAGAGATAACAAAGATTTATTCTCTTATTTGTTTGCAATTACTTTTCAAGGCCTGCTGGAAATTGGGCACAGAGGGTATGATATAGAGGCAGTAAGGCCAGATGAGGATGAGGATAAGGATGATGTCATGCAGTCCTATTGCAACCCAGGTACAGGACTGGTCTTCAATCACAGAATCGCAGGATCATCGATTCACAGAAACACAGAATGGTTTGGGTGGAAAGGGACCTTAAAGCTCATCTTCAGGGATTGCATAGGAAAAATTGAGTTTTTCCTCTTCAACCTCCTATGCTGGAATCTATAAAGATCTTTTGACTTCTGTCTTGAAAAGTTGTTGGATTTCTCCCATAATCAGAGATTGCAGAAAACTGGTTTTATATACATGCAGCACAGATGGTATCTGGCTGCTATTTATTTCACATAGATTTTTTTTTAAGGTATAAGATATATTTTTCTGTGGCATCGTATCAAGGAAATTCTGATACACACCTCCATGCACAACCATGCCATAAATCATCACTTCTCATTCTTCCAGGCAAAACCCCATGTTAACTTACTCTACAATTAGCTACAAATAATGCTCATAATTCCCATGAATTTATTTAAGCCTGCATAAACAATGACAGGGCCTGCTTGTTGCTTATTGACATAAATAATTTCATTCTTCTCCTAAATCACAGCCCAGTACTCCCTGAAAAGTCTTCCCTTCCAACCACTCAGCTCCTCCCTGTCTGTACCACACATTCCTGGTGGCAATCTCCCACAAGGAATCTTAACCACCAGACTAAAAGAAAATAAATCAGTTTTGGGTTGCTGATAAGGCAGTCCCTACGACAAAGACCTTTAAAAGGGTGGACATGAAAACTTTGTCCCTCTGCTGAGCCTCTCTTAGGCTGCTCTTTGCACCCCTCTTCCTCCCAGATCTTGTTCCATGTTTTTTGGAGGACAGAAACAAGTTTTAGGCAATGCCAAGTGTGGATAGAGGAGTCTGGAGAGAGCTGAAGAAGATGTGAGAGCCAAATTTCCAGCAGACCATCTTGAACTGCTCCGGGGCTGCCCATGCCCACACGCGGTTCTGTGCCCAGAGCCTGGTTCCAGGTGTGTCTGGCTGAATGTGAAGCCATGACCTTGGACCAGAGCCTGAGGTTTCCAAGAAATGTTGGGCTTTTTTTTCCCAGAATCTGGGTCTAGGTCTGGAAAGAAATCCTGCAATTGGCCCACCCATGGGATGGAGCAATGCCTTGGGGGTGGGACATGAAGCCACAGTGAGGTTTTGGGTGCTTCAGGTCCAAGTGTGAGTTCAGGTGGTCTGAGGAGTTCATGTCTCTGAACAGGAGACGTGGCTGGAGATGTTGCAAGATGGCCTTTCATAATGTGACCCCGGGACAGAGGAACAGCCATAAGTCAAATTTCCCAATATTTGGGAAGGACTTTAATGTTACTCAAGGGCAGATTTTGTATGTGAATTTCCTTGTTGACCCATTTTCTTAATAACAATTTTTAAAGCAAAAAATGTCAAGGAGCTCACCAAAACCAAACCTCTCATCCAGCTCAGAAAGCCATTCTATTTCTTTAGACAGACTATGTGATAGATCAGATTTTCTAAAAATGCATTTTGTTTCAAATGCTGCTTAATAGGTCCAAATAAATTTTGCAGGGTCATTGCTCTTTACGGATAAATAGGTATATTTTTACATTTTTAATTGATTTTTAAAACTTTAAATTATGTGAATTTTTAAAACAAGTTTGTATAATCTACCTGAGAAGCCAGACCCATCACTTCAGATACAAATGCTCCCCTTCCAGACAATCACCCAAGAGAAAAGAGAAACAGCTTCACTCATACTTTTCCCAGGAGGGAGCTACTGGAAACCTCATTTTCCTGATATCCTGTGACCACCACGGTCACAGCTATATTATTGCTAGGACTAAAATGTGAGTATTAAAAGAGAAATAGAAATTCCTAAGGAATTTACCCAAAGTTGTACCATACAAAGACCCCTAGCAGTGAGTATTTTATTGGGAATGTTTAAAAGCCCAGGAGAGGGATAAGGATTTCTGTTTCTCCATCACGTGAATGCTCAGGCTGAGCGAGCCCTGAGCCTCCAACCCTTTCTTCCCAACCCACAGCTGCACGTCTACATCCTCCCCATCCTCTCTCTATCACTGGTCAGCCTCTTCTGTTCTCATCAGCTTCCTTTTCCTGAGCCAGAAACAAGGAAATCAGATACAAAAGCTCCTTCAGCTCCAGGTAGCATTGAGGCTGTGCTGGGAGGGCTGTGGGGAGGGCTGAGGGCAGCAGCCCCTCTGAGCCCCGCGGGGTCACTGCTGCTCAGAGGTGTAAAAGCAAACCCTTGCTTTTAGCACACAAGCACCCCGACTCTTCTGCCTCACAGAGCAAAACCTGCTCAGAGCAGGGGTGTGGGTTCACTGGTTTTTTTTAACAATAACGATAGGGTGGGTTTTTAATATTAAGGATAATAATACTGCATAGGAATCTTCTTTAGTATATCTTAGTGTTTGATGCCCCAGTGACACAATACTGCTTGCCTTACCTTAGTGTCTAGAGGGAGAGGGATCACACACCTTTTGATACACTATTAATCACGCTTCGAATTTAGGTAGCAGCGGGGTCCTTTTTAACTTATGAATGTGCTTTCTGGACTATCTCACTGACTGTACTCTCAATTTTGCCTGCTACTGCATGCAGCCTGAGATGAGTAGACAGCAATATGCTCCAGCTGTATCTGCACTCCCAGATTGCTGTAGTACCTGACAAGGTAACATTGCCAAAAGCATCACTCTGGGGAGAGGCTGTCCTCCCAGTGAGCCACCTCGCAGGGTGCTGGGGTGCTTCTGTAGGTAACACTGATATACCAAGTGTCTTTCATGCTGCAACTGGTCATCAGCCCATCCCTCTGATACAGCATGCACAGACTCCATTTCTACTGCTTGTGACTACGGGGTAAAAAAACATGTTTCTACCTGTGGTTCCTTCAAATGTGTAAATGGGGAGAAAAAATACGAATTGTGCTGGCTGTGTGTCACAACCTCCTTTCCTTCTGGGTGCCTCTGATACAGAGCATCCCAGATCGCCCTTTCCAAGGGTTTGGAGGAGCAGGCAGTGCCAAGGATGGAGGCCTGGTCTTCATTTCAAAGATGCCATTTGAACCCACATATGTGGGACTTGCCATATGTCTGGTTTAATTCCACAGGATTCTCTCACCTGCATCCAGCCCTGGGGTGCCCTGTGCGCTTGTGCCTGCAGGGGAGAGTGGGACTTCCAAACCTTGGAAACCACTCTTTGGAAATTCCATCTACCCTCCTCTACAGCCCTTGGTGGTCTCGGGCACCCTGCAGCTGTGCCATAACCATTCCTCACGGAAGCATCTCTCACTCTCCTTATGGAGTGGAGCTATGTTTTTATCTCCATAAATGTTTTGCCAGTGTTCTCCCCACTGCAATACCAGGCTGTCATGAGGCCTTCAGGGTTTGCCCATCTCTCTGGTGTTTGCAGTCTCTTGTATCTCTTGGCACTGCTGCCATGACCTAGTTTGACCCTGGCCCCATATCCTCCTCTTCTTTGCCCAGAGTATTTACCAGGGAAGCTGTAATGCCAGAACTCTGCTCTGAGACTGGGCCTGGCATCACCAGATGCACCAGAGAGCCTTTGTGTTGTGTTAGCATGACAGTTTTGCTTTTTGTTGGCAATTTATTTGCTTCCTCATTGAGCCACTGTGGCCTCAACACATCCCTGGTTTGTTCTGCTGGAGCTTTTCCACACAGGGATGGGGTCTGTGCTGTCTGTCTGTGCCCTGTAAGGGTTTGTCCCCGTGGCTTTAGCTGTTTAAAGTGAAACAGGGATGAGGGTCTGGCTCAGGTTTCCTTGTCCAGGTGAACATCTCAGAGAAGAGCTCACAGGCTCTACCAAAGTAGATGTTTTTGCTCCCTGAAGAGCTGTTTTCAAGACCCTTGTCCAGATGTGGCTGTGCATGCCAGCTCCAGCTCGGTAATGGAGAGAACTGGAAAGCAGCTGGTCAAAGCTGTGCCATTTCCAAAGCTGCCAGTGAAACTGGAAGCATCTTGTCCTCTCCTAATTCCTGTAAATACAGCTGCAGGTGAATTGTTCAAGCAGCCTCTGTTTGCCTGGTTCTGAGAAACCTGAGCTCACCACAAGGCTTTCCAAAGCTCAGTGCCAAGCCCAGGCTGGATTTCACCTGCAGCTACGCCTATAATTTTAGGGCAGGGTTAATGATTTCAGGTAGAAGCCATGCCAGAACCTCAAGTTCAGATGATTCTGACCCCAAAACAAGGCTGAATGTCATGCTGCCAGCAAAGCCTCTGCTGGAATTTCAGCTCCATTTGACACTGATGACTGTGGACCTGGAGAGATGCTCTCTCCGTCCTACTCCACACAAGAAAAGGTCAGCACAAGCCTTGCAAGCCCCAGTGGGAAAATACCTCCTTATTTTAGCATGCCATGGGCACCTCCCATTAAAGCAGAAGCAGCATTTCGTAGGAGTCCCTTAAACTTGACCAACACGGTGGCCATGGCCCGGTGTTCTCCATATGCAGTGATGGTCATGAAAAGGATTGATCACAGATGTGGATGAGGAGGTCTCACTTCTTTAACATCTCCACAGACACCAGGTTCAGCCTTGCTGGGGACCTGAGGAGAAGTCATCAAGGCTGGTGACAGGTCTTTTCTGTCCTGCCTTGGTTATTCACACTGGTCCAGGATCTTCCCTGGAGCTGGAGTTACCCCATGCTCCTGTCAGCAGGCAGGATGGACACCTTTCTTTGTTGGTTACTCTTCCCTCCCCCCAAACCCCTAAAATTTGAATTTTCTTCACTTTTTCTCAAAAAATTCACGCACAGTATAGAGTACCTGAGACTTTCAGGAACACCGAGGCAAAACAAGATATAGCTGATAAATGACAGACATTTTGTTGTTTTAAATCAAGAGATTTTAAATATAGCTGCAGTTGCTGCGTGGTGTATCAAACGCTTTAGGAGATTCAATAAATTATTCTTATAAATGTTTTATTCTTTTATCAGTAATTCGTATAGGTGGGTGCCACTGTTCTTATACAGCAACAACACTCCACACACTAAAACTATATTTCTGTTTCTCCAATATAGACACTGTATTTAGGAAATTTATCTTGCTTGGTGTCACTTTGGCACATTATCCACATGTATTGCACACAGGTTGCACATTACATGCCACGTGCTGATAGGTATCTCTACATGTAATCAACATATGTGCATTGAACAGACACCAAAGCGTCACCTGCCTGGTTTGTGATGTGACTCAACATAACTGGGAAAAGGGAAAAAGTGAACATCCTGTTTTGTTAAGAAATTCACTGCATTTGAATGCTTCTTTAAACAGATTTTATCAGGAAGCTAAAATACGAGATTGCCTCTGTGATGTTAATTAAAAAATACCTGAACAAAACGAACACACACAGCCCATAAATACTTAACAGCTACTGTATTCCTATATATTCTTCATTGCTATTCATCTGAACTGTAAATTCTGTACAGATTGAATGAAGCTCACAGTTTATCTTTGTCATAACCTGCAAGATAAAAGGACAACACAACTTTGGCTGCAGAAGTGTGTGCATGTGGTTCGAGTACATGCACCCACGTGTGGCTCTACGTGCATGTGGTCGTGAGATCAAAACAGATAAAGCTGCATCTGAGATGCACAGGGGGAAGAAAAACTCTGTTTTGGAGGTGAGACAGTAGGTAAAATAAAACCAAATTACTTTTTCAATGATTTGTTTCATTCAAAAAGGAAGATTTGCAGAGGGGATTGGTGTGTGACTGCCATCCCAAGGAGAAATCCCACTTCTGAGGGCAGCACAGGCCGTGCAGCAGAGTGGTGCAGTTCTTTGAGTGATAATTTCTTTGGCTTCCTTTCAAACAAACAAATATAATAGAGTGGCCAGTGCCAACTTCAAGTCCAAAAAGCCCATTCCTAAGATGTGTGGCCAAACAGTTGTCCTGTGCCATTGGAGATCCAAGGGCAAAGTCTTTATGTGCTGTGCCAGGGTGTCCCACAGCAGCAGTGCTGACTGAGGGCAGTGCCAGGGTCTCCCACAAACCTCCTGCCCATGCAGAGGATCCCAGTGCCCCATGGGTCCTACTTTTGCTTATATTTTAAAAGCCCCTAGGTAAGAGGTGTTTAAGAAAAGAAACATTAAAAGCTTGTCTTTGATCTTAGAGTTATGGAAGAAATGACAGTATTGTAACCAATAAATCTGATTTTCCAAGCAGGTCAGCCCACAGACTCCAATTGCCCCTACACAGAGATTTCATCGGCCTCACCAAATGAATCATCCTCTAGGACTGAATTTTGCCAGTATTTTCACAGATACAAGATTTATACTGGGTAGAGCTTACCCTTCAGCGTTTAATCTAAATAAACAAAGGCATGAAGAGCTAATTTTCCCGGTTTAATACTGCTGGATGCCTTGAATAAATAGTAATCAGATTTTTGCATTGGCCTAAAATTCATCTCTGGGCCCAAAGTTCTCAGCTGTAAAAGCTGCTTCAGCCCTAAACAGGTTACTGAGCTGGAACATCCATTGCCAGAGCGTGTTGCCGCTTCCCTGAGATACCTTGACACTACCATGGTTTGTAACAGCATCTGGCTCATTTGGCCTTACCTGGGCTAAAAAGGGTTCATGCTTTTGTCCTGACACTGAGAGCTGAGAGGTGAATTTCCCACCGGGACGAGCTCGGAAAGCTCCGGGGCTCGCTTGAGCCAGGAAGTTTGGTTGTCCTTTAGAAAGCAAAGACAGCTGCTGCTTTGCTTCCTTTCATTTGCTCTGTTGCCTTGGCTTTCTTGCACTTTCGTTTCATCTCCAAAGAATCTCTCATAATGCCTTTGGTACTTATGTACAATTTGAAAAACATTTTGTATGTATGGAATGAGACACACTTTTCTCTTGTAAAATAGCAATCGGATTTTCTTTTCTCTCTTCTTTTTTTTTTTTTTCTTTCTTTTTTTCTTTCGGTGAATGTGTAATTTCCTCTGTACATTTCAATCATGACTTTGTGCAATGTACATTTTATAGGGACAGGTGCCAGGGGAATGACCTGTAGTTTTCCTAAGGGACTGGCTAGAAGCCGACAGACACAGTCACACATGGTTTTACATGAGCACCGTGGAAAAGCGACGTAGCCCAGACTTTTACACCGAAGCACTGAGCGTGGGTCAGCTTGTACCTTCACAGGAATGACTGTGGCAGCTGCAAAACTCTTTATGCGTGGTGTGAAAACCAACAGCGACAGTTGCATCCGGAAGGGAAATGGAGGAAAATTAAATAATCACAATCATTAATTTAAGCCTCGAAGCATCAGAATGGAAAATTTGCATTCAGTAAAAATACCAGAGATTTAACCTTCATGAGATGAAATACACATTTATTTTTCTTTGCACTTCTTCTGTTCTCTTTGTTTCTTTATTTCTGGGGATTTCTTGGTACTTTAGGGACATATTTAATGCCGGGTGAAGAGGAGAGGAATGGGGACCTGAGTTCTTGGCATTAAACCTCCACACATTTTTATTTCCAGTGTTACAATATATTTCTCTTTCTGATGTATAAGATAAAGCTCAGAAATCTTAAGTGCCCTTAGTCACAAGGACATTGCCCCTTCAGAGTCCTTTAACAATATTGACTCTCTTAAGGTTCAACATCAACCACATCCTGACAGATAAAATATGGTTACTGAAACTTTTCACCCCCTGTGCCAGCTCCTTTTCATCCTCCTAAAAATGGAGGTTGGTGTCATCAAGGTGGGCTCAGAGCCAAAAAATGGTACTGGGAAGGGAGTTATCCATGAGTTACTTTGCTTACTTTGCCCAGGCATCAGCCCTAAATTAAGAAAGCTGGATTTTGGAGCACTGTCAAGGAGTGGATTGACTGACAGTATTTCCTGTGGTGAGGCTGGTTGAAGAAACATCAGTTCCATTTTGTAAGAGAAAAGGAAAAAGTAAAATCCCTTCCTCCATACTGATATTTTTTCCAGAAAGACGTCGCATGAGAATCTGGATGATCTGGGTTTTAGAAAGCCTGACAGCCATTTGGGCGAGGCAGTGACAGAGTTTTGGCAGAATGAACAGTGTGCCCAGGCACAGCAGCCCCTGCTCGTGCCAGAGGCCTTGGCTCGAAGCCTTCATCAGCTCCATCCTCCCCAGAGCTATTAGAGAAGTCCAGGTGTGAGCATTTCCCAGTGGACACAGCGCACTGAGTGGGCTTCAGTAACGTCATTATATTTTATCTCATTAGGTTTCACACCAACGAGATAAACAGGAAAATTCTCAGTTTGCTAAGGCACGTTCCCCAGGCGTCTGCACAGGATTATGGGCTGCATCCAAGCACTGCCCTGCTGCATCCCACAGGGATGCTGGTGGAGCCAGACGCAGCCCCTGCTGTGCCAGAGCAGAGCTGCCAAGCAGTCCTGCCGCCCTTGCTCACGTGTTTGCCAAGCCAAGAGAGGAGACCAGCAGGAGGAGGCATTGCTTTTCCTTTGATATTGGCCTCCTGATCGTCTGGAAAAATCAGGAAGGCACTTTCCCTGCAGCAGAAATAAATATTGGAGTCTTAGGAAAAAATTTATATGACTACAAACCTTTTACATCCCTTAGGAGTGCAGTTGCTATCATAGGAACACATCTACCAGGGCTTCTCACAGATAGAGCTCCTCAAGGGAAACTGATTTTTATTCAGATTCTTTGCCCTCAGTGCTGTCTAGCTCTCAGTCCATCAGGATGCCAGGAGATGGGTCCCAGGGTGCTTCAACAACCTTCAGCAACTCGACGATGATCCCAGGCGAGTTCACAGCCCCCTGGATTTAACTAAGTTTCAGAATTTAAGTGAAAGTGGTTTCCCCAGATTAGCACAGTTACTTGGAATTGCATATGCAGTGACAGGGTCTGAGGTTCTGCAGGAGGAACTCATTGCCAAAAACTCTGTTGTGCTCTGTTCCTAAGCAGAATCCCGGTCTGGGTATTTTTTTGCCTTGTTTGCTGACTAATTAAACCATTTACTCTCCTTGAAAATTAAAGGATCATTTCTTCCTTTTTCGCTGGATGGGTAAGCAGGTATTGCAAGATTAAGACTCAGTTTGTAAAACCTCAGTCCTACTTTTGGGTGCTGCATTTGAGGCACCTGAAGCTGATGCTTCTCAGTCCAAGGTGAAAAAAAAGCCAACCCCAGCTTTTGAGCCCCTAAACACCTGATTCCAGCATTTGGGTTTCCAGCTCAGGCTGGGTAGAAACCTTTTTCCTTTAAGAAGCTGTGCAATAACTCAGTGGCAGAACAGTGAATGAAATCTCTCTGATCCATTAAATGCTACTCCAACTCTGCTCTGGGGTGTAATTTACCCTTATTACTTTCTTGGCAGCTGTCTCCTGCTTCCTAATGAAATCCTGTTTCCATCAATAGTAACCTAATGGTGGTTTTGGGCATAAAGTGTCTTTCTGGAAAGAGAAACCATTTTCAGCAAGGTGGTCACTCTCTTTATGTAAGGAAGTTAATAATACATAGTTAAAGGGAAAGGCAGACAGAAATTGAAATGGAAAGAAGAGGGCATGGGACACACTTTAAAGGATTATGTAATTTGGCATGAATAAGGAATTTGGTGAATAATGGAACATGAGATTTTCATACAAAACTCATGAGCAAATTTTTTTTTTATCTCCTTGCCCTTGAAGGACCGTTAGCATGAGACAAGTCAGAGATGGAGAGAGGAGGTTTTTGGACACACCTAAAAAGCTGATACTCTTTTTTTGAGTAATCAGAAGATTACTCTTTACAACACGGTTGCTAAATAACACAAAGAAACGTTCCTGAGCTCCTCTTTCCAGTTTGGATTTCAGAGATTTCTCAGCTTCAGCTGAGCCAGTCCCAGACACTCCCCCATGACCAGATCTATAAATTACACATTTCCCAATGATTTATTGAACAAATGTTTTAGATGCACTGACACACTTTATCACTCCAACTTTCTAGTACCAAAAATGAGTGGAAATCCTTGCTGTTTTCTTTTTCTCCCTCTGTCACTGGTCAGCACTGGTGTGAGGCTTTTGTTGAACAGGCACATCTTTAATTTTTGTAGCTTTTGAGCACAAAAGAAGTGCATGGGTTTGGGGCTGGTTCTCCAGACTAAATAAAAACCATAGTCGCTGTGTCTTTTCAAATCCTGATTTCTTCTTAAAGGATAGATGTTAAAATACAATTTTACTGTTGGCCTTTTGCTGACTCAGCTGAAGCTTTTACTGAAATCAGAGTATGAGGAAGCCGGTGAATATAAACCACTGAATACACTTTTAACCGAGTGGTTAAACCAAACAGCAGCAAGGCACCATGGGTGAACTGGGAGAGCTGGTGCACCACGTAATCCCATCTGCTGTCCTTCAGTGGAGCACCATTAGGGCAGGTATTGGAGTGGCTCAAAGCTGGCATTTCCTCTCCAGCCCATCCTGCAGAAAAGCTGGAGCTGCTCTCCGGGAGGAGGGAGGTGAGCAGCCCTCCACCGAGCCGGATGGACCCTAGAGGGCAGAACGAACTTGCTGCTGAGCTGGAAACCCGCCCGCGGCTGCTCAGCGTCACCCGGTGGAGCACACTCATTGCCTTCCTTTTCCAGCTGAACTTCTGGGTCCTGCAGCGTCCAGGAAACCACATTCCTGCTGGTGATCACAGCTAAGCACCAACCGGATAAAGGCAGCGAGGACTTCCAGGGACGCATCACAACCAGCTACCTTGGAGCTGTTCTGGGGAGAAGCAGGAGATTGCTCCCAAAACTGAGCACACACACAGGCTGTGCCCCAAAACTCAGGAGCTCAAAGCATCTGGATTTCATGTCTCCTAAACAGGGCAGGAGGGCAGGCAAATTCGGGGTCTTCCCTGATTTAACAAGTCTCCCTTAGGAAGTGTCACCCTTGCTTTTTGCAGAGTGGAAACAGCACTGCTGGCAAAAACAAAGGCATTCAGTGAAACTGGGTCCCTAAATGGGGCAAAACATGTTTCCTTGCAAGGAATGGGGCATTCTGTGAAGTGGGAAAAGCTACTGTGTGGGAAGAACCAGAGACAGGAATATTAATTTTCCTGGCCTGTTGCCCTTCAAGCTGAGGGTGGGAGGAGAAGAAACATTATTTAGGTTTTATTACATGATTTATTGATAGCATCGAATATATTATTCAAGGCTTCCTGCTCATCTGAGGTCTGCAGGCTTTTTCTTCAGCATGGCAGGAAGGGCTGGGGTGGGCGGGGATCCTGTCTTGTTTTCCCCATCTCAGCCACAGCCCTGAGAGTATTTCCATGGTAAAACAAGGAATTTTAGATTAAAGTCCTGTAAAAAGGCAGCATCCGAGCAGGACATCGTTGGTGCTCCAGGTCGTGCAGCCGCAAGCCTCTCCCCAGCAGAGGGTGCAGGAGCTTTATTTCCAGAGTCGATGGCTCCTTGCATGTTTAATTTGGGATATTTATTAATGCAGTGCTGGTAAACCGGCCCTGAGTTCTTTCACCTGCATTGTGTCCCGCAGATTACAGAGGCTGTGCTCACCTCATCCGTATCCAAAGGTTTGTCCCGTGAGAAAGGAAGGAGCTCCCACACAGGTTCGGGTGCATTTCAGCTGGAGGGATAACTGTGCTATTTCTCCCCGCCTTGCACAATTGCAGGTTGTCCTGCGTGGGGCAGAGCTCTTTAGCTAATGGACACACAGCTCTTGGAAGATGTATGGCCCTTTGTAAAGCCCTGCTATGATTCCTCTGCATTGCTCATAAAAGGCAATGGTGCAATTCATCTTCCACCGCAGCCTGAAGGCCTTTGGGACCATCTGAAGAGCTGATTTACTTCATCCTTTCCTAATGAAGAGAGGGTTGGGAGGCTGAATTTGGCCTTTGAAGGAGATGCTCTGTGATGTATATTGATAGAGAGGATGTTGGATGGAGAAATGGGGGGGCTGAGAGAGGAGCAAAGGCAGATTGTTTGCAAATCAAATTTTTGCAGGTACAAAGCGGGCAGCTTGGTGTTATACAAAATGCAGTGGGCTGGAGTTCGGCAAAGGTGGGATAAATACTTTGCTGCACTGGTTCTGCAGAAATATGAGCTCTTCAGCAATCCCATTTCCCCACAGCATCCCAAACTGCTTGGCAGAGCAACCTGTGCACTCACATGGAGGCACTGGGACACACAGGGACAGGGTGAAGGCTCCTGCTGCTGTCCAGTGGCGGAGGCTCAGCTTGGAGGAGGCACGAAAAAAACAAAGATCGCCAACACGAAGTTCAGCAGCATTTGAGAGTTTTATCTGCCACGTTATGGGGTTGTGTAGGAGTAAATCTTAAATAGGCTTTTTACCACACTGCCTGCAAAATGGGAATTTTGATCAAACTGATTGAATCTCAAAGCTGCGTCTCGATCATCTCAGGTGGACGAGGACCTGGAAAAGCAAAAAAGCAAGCAAGGAGCTTTTCAATTCCTTTCATTTGCAAGATTTACATTACCCAGAAACAGCCAGTACCAACTGATGGGATGAAAGCTCAGTCCTGTGCTGTGCAGAAAGAAAATTCCTTTAAAATGTCAGTGGATGGATGTGCCAGGTGCTGAGCTTTATTCAGCATTCACCCTCTTGCTGTACAAGGAAGAAATGAGAGTCACTGAAAGGAAGGATCCAGCTAAAGAATGAAGGATAAGCCAACCTTGGCCTGCAATGATAAATCCTGCTCCTTAATTCAGCACTGCTGCAGAGCCTCTTGTTCTTGCCCTGCTTCCAAGCAGAAAAGGTTTCATTCCCAAAGCCTGTTTTCTCCTTCAGTCTTCACAGATATTGATCTGTATGAAAATGGATTTTAGGAAAAGGAGGGAGAAAACAGCCCCATGACCTTCACATTTATTCAGCAGTCAGAGTCACTTGAAAAATATCTTGATTATAGCTCGGCAATTTTCTCCAGCTGGGCAGCTGATGTAGGCAGGAGAGAGACACAGCAGCAGAATTTGCCTCTGTAGTCTGAATGAAGACTTACTCCAGTGGCCAGTGGGGGTTTTGTCCTGTTCAGCCCTTGTGAAGCAGAGTCCAGGTAAGTGGTTTTGTGGACAGGGTTCTCTGCTGTCTGTTGGTCAGTGGGGGCAGCTGCACTGGAGCTGTTTGCATTTGTGAGAGAGTTGGTGAGGTCCCCATCACCCCCAGCCAGATGTGCTCCTCTAATCCACACCGTGTGGGATGCCCAGCATCCTTCCCAAGGGCCACGCAGCTGGGCTCCAGTGTCACGTGTGACTTGTGGGACAGCCACAAGGATGCTCCAAGCAGTGCCCACATCCCACTGATAAACCAGATACATCCTTCACAGGCGGAGGGCATGGGGGGCATCACAGGACAAGTGCAGCGACTGGAACTTTAGTGGCCATGACTGAGCATAAACAGAGTTTTGGACTCCTTCACTGAAGGCATCTGATAAAGCCAGAGTCTACTGAAGGCAACACACAGAGCTTTGCTCACATGGTTTTGGAAAAAGTCTTAAAAATTCTCTGTTTAGGGATGTTGTATCAACATGAGGTCAGAGAAATTTCCAGGCACTTCAGAGATATGGTGGCAGGTGGGATTGGTGTCTGATTTCTGGAAATCCTTGCTCTTGTCAGTCCTTGCACTGTTGTTTTCATTTTTGTGCAAGGTATGGTTTATGCTAAGAAAAAAAAAAGAGCAACTTCTACAGAGGAAAAGAGAGGTTCTGTTCTCTTGCCTTTGGCTAAAGTATCTGCAGTATTGTTGGTGAAATGAAAGGAAAAACCAAGCTTTGTTTTTCATGGGCACGTGGGCAGAGAGTCAGAGGGCTTGTGAAGAAAGCTCCAAATGGGCCCTGACCTCTCCCTCCTGGGCAGAGATTTCCCCTTGCCTGGGGTTGTTATGAGGATCTGCTCTCTTCACGAGGATTTTTAAAAGCATTTAATGAGTTCCCTGTTCGGAAATCAAAAACCAACACAACAGCACCACAGTCTGCTCTGCAACATCTCCAGCATTATCTCCCTCTCTGGAGCAGTAAAGGCAGGCATAGGAAATAAATAAATATCCTAAATATCTGTTAGTCCTTAAAGCTCCAGCCACCAGCTGTATGTGCAGTCGAGGCAGCTTTCCTTGGGGCCTACACAGGGACAACCACTGAAAGAAATGCTCTGCTGGAGAGACTCATTAATCCCCCCTGGGGAGAAGACACAGAGAAGCTCTGAAAGCATCTTCAGATGTTGAGAGTTCCTGGTTTTTGCCTTCTGTAGAGCTGCAGATGCACAGTCCTGGCCAATTCCTGTCATGCCACTATTTGCTGAGTGAATTAAAAGTCTGTGCTTATCATGGGCACACAAAACAAGCGTTATCTCTGTAATTAGACTGTTAAAACCACAGCACAAGCTACAATTTCTCATGATAATAAAATAGTTCATTAGCATAAGTCCATCAAGAGCAGATTTTAAAAATAATTGGTTTAGATTTTGAGCTAACATCTGCTTTGATTATTAGCTCTTGGACACTTTGGTTTTAATTGGACAATTTAAAGAAAATGTTATCCAGTGCCTCCGGTCTTCCTTCAATAGAAAATTTCTTACTAAAGAAGAGTTCTGTGAAAGTTTGCCTTTCTGTAAAGAAGTGTGTGTGGGTAAAAAAGTCTGTAATAACAGCAGTTACAGCTATTCTTCACTGTAATGGTGG
Source organism: Machaerirhynchus nigripectus (assembly GCA_013397975.1). Lineage (NCBI taxonomy): Eukaryota > Metazoa > Chordata > Aves > Passeriformes > Dicruridae > Machaerirhynchus > Machaerirhynchus nigripectus. The sequence goes on along the minus strand of VZRQ01001930.1, from coordinate 1,809,493 downwards.
CCAGGGCACAGAAGTAAAAGAAAGTGAAACTGGGTAGCATTTTCAAAAGGAACAATTCCCACCCTCTAGATCTGAGCACAGTGCCCTGGAGGAAGGCAGCATCTTGCAAATCACAGTTTCTTCAGGTGCTGGAGATGCTGTTCCACCTGGGGTTGTATATTTTAAAGCGACACTCAGGGACATTTTTTGGGGGTCCCAGCCCAGGAGCTGTACAGCTGCCTGCCCCATGGGCTGTGCTGGCAGAAAACCCATTACTGTCTGCAGAGCCAGGGACAGAGAGACAGGCTGAGCTGCTAGAAATGGCCCATGAAGTTGTCTGTTACAGAGAATGGATCACATGGACAGAACACCAATTTAGAGAGCTGGAAATACACAGCAGATGGAAGAGACCTGTTTGTGCCAGAGCAGAACTTGGCAGGTGGTGGCTGAAGCTGTTGAGGTAACATCAGCTTCTGTTTCCTTGGAAAGCTCTGTGAAATTTTCTTTTTAAACTGAAATTGTGTTGCAAAAAAAATGTGAGCAAAACACATTGTACAGCAGGTGAGGGAGAAATATCAGGTCACAGGCTGAGACAAGACCCTTGAATCTTCCTCTTCCAAAATAACACCAATCCTGGCCCATCCCTGGTCTTTCTCCTCGTGTGTTTCAAACTCCAGCCTTCGGCATTGCCAGACGTCTCTTGTTCTGCTACTGCTTTTCAGCAAGTTTGTATCATGTTCTCAAGTCGTCTTCTCACTGCCTCCAGAAGCTTGGACCATCTTCTCCCCAATTTTGCTGTTGCAATCCCACTCTGGGACCCTCCCCTCCTCCCGGGCTTCCCACGAAGGTCTCCCACAGGAGGTCAGAGCTCCCCCAGGTCACTGCTCCCGTGGAAATGATTAGAGAACCATTCCAGACAACTTCTCCCATCCCAGCCCAGATTTCTGGAAATAGCAGCCTGCCCACATTTGGACAACTTGCCTGATATGAGGCAGACGAAGCCTCTAAAACTCTTTCCCTGACATTCAGAGCTGCTATTTTTGAATGCAAACCGTTGCCTTGGTATTTGCATTTGAAATGGGTTTTCATTTCCTTAACTCTGGTGCCACCCCCTCGGCAGCATGAGGGACTCTGTTTCACAGGAGCATTGGAGGCACCAGGGTGTCCCTGAGAGCTTTGCTCGTGTCCCCAAGACATGCAGTCCTTGAAACACCTCACTAAAAGGATGCTGCTGCCCTTGGCACTGCCAAGAGCCATCCCAACAGGCAAATCCCAGTCCTCATAAACCAGTGGGAAAAGGACCAGTTCTGGCACATTCTGTATTCCAATTCTCTCTTTTTTTTTTTTTTTTTTTCATGATTTTGTGATTTAGAAGCTGTAATCAAACCATTTTGTTTTCTCAAAGGCATTTTAGAACAGCTGGTCATTCAGCATCCATCAGCTTCTGTGGAGCTTTACATCCTGCAGGAAGAGTAAGACGTAGTGTGGATGATCAAACAGTTAAAATCTCCTTTGCCTGGACGCAGAACACCCTGAATATAAAGCAGAAATGAAAAATGATACATTGGGTCTTCTTCACATAAAGTTTTTCCAGAATTTTTTTAAAATTTGAAATTCTAATCAAATTATTGACAGGTAAGGGAGGGTGGGTGCTACTGCCAGGTAAAAATATATTTATGCTGAGAACTCTCATAGCTTTTAGCAGTTGAGGTTAAGATTAGTTAAAGTCTAGCCAGAAAAACATGGAGTCACACAGACTTCAGTGTGGCAATATCCTGGGCTGTGAAATTTTCAAAAGGGACAGCGTATCTCTGGAATTTTGTACACCAGCAATTGCTTGAAAGCAGAATTCTGCTTAAATGCGGAAGGGTTTGATTGCACAGAGCCTGCCATGCTTGCCCTAACGTGATGACAGAGCAGAAAGACGGCAAGTTAAAAGGGTATTTCATCACTCCCTTTTTAAGGGGTGTTTACTGCAATCACTCATTGCAGCCATCAGATCTACAAACCTGCCAGAACCTCACATAAAAAAAAAGCTGGGATCAACCCCAAGTTTTCAATGTGGGTGTTCAGTGCAGATTGAAAGAGAAGTGAACGGATTGAGTGCCAAGCGTGAGCACATTTCTCAGGAGAATTAATCAATTCCAATACACTCGGGGTGAAGGAGGAATTTCATGCTTTGGTAACTTTTCCTGACACTGTAATTCATATGGGCCCTGCCTGTGTAAGTGCTGATCTGAGTGCTTTTCCTGAGGAAAACGCAGCTCGTTTTCCCCGTGTGACACCGTGAAGGGTTGTAAGCTGGAGGGACCTCTGGGTGCCTCCTGCTCCATCCCCCTGCCCGAGCAGGGAGGACAACAGGGTTAGACCCAGCTTTGAAGGCAGACCAGGCTGCTCAGGCCATTCTGCAATCCATTCCTAAACGTCTGCAGGGATGGACACTTCACAGCCTCCACGGGAAACCTGCAGGGGAAGCCTGAAGCTGAACAGCAGAAGGGTTGACACAATTTTGACTCTCTGCTGATGACCCAGTGGTGGGCTGGTCTTATCAAAATAGGCTCCTTATCAAAATAGAGACAGCACTCAGCTATCCAAACTCAACAGACCCATAGACAAGTGCTACACTTGTGCAGTTTCTCTGCCAAATAATGTAAGCACATAATCAACTGAAATCAAGTTACGGCATGACAAGTTTAAGCTCAGCAGAGGAGAGAAGAAAACCTTGTCCCTCCTTTCATCCCTTTGGATGGTGAAATGTATTTGCTTCCTCATTATATCAGCCTAACTTGGCCACATTATTTGGCACCCTGGGCCAGTCTGTGCTGATGTGGATTGTGGAAACAAATTGAGGGGTCTCCCCCCTGTCCTTCCCTTTTCCTCTCTGCTCAAACGACTTGCCTTACAGGAGATTAAACACCAAGGATGTTTCTTCCAATGCGATCCAGACGTGAATCTCAGGTGACATATATTTATTCACCCAACTTCTCTGCTTTCAAACTGGTGACATTCCGCATGTGCTGACTTTATGAATAATCTCCAGATCATGGCAGTGTTGGCTGGAGAGTGCTCCTGGAAGCCTCTAATCCAACCTCCAGCTTGAAGCAGGACTAATGCCAATGCTTGATCAGGCCAGACATGGCCAGAAATATTGACCTTGTGGATTTTACCCCTGCCCTTCACACTGTCCTATTTTTCCCTATTTTTCTCACCCAGTTAGTATTTCTATTATTATGTCTCCAAGAGCCCCCAACTGCCATCATGCACCACTGTGCAGAAAGATGCACAGATACAAAATGGATGTGATTTGCCTGAAAAGTGTCGAACTAAGCAAGAAACAGCAGCGCCTTTATTTTGCAGTTGGAGACACACAGAGGTGCAGATCTGCCTTAGGGCACATGAAGGGCAGAAGGGACACAAGAAACAGGAATATTGTGACAAGTGAGGCGTGAGCTTGTGTCTCAGGGTACAGAGAGACATGCTCGTGGGTGTGATGGATGGGGAGTGAGAACAGCAAAGTGTCAAGAACTCAGCAACCTGATGCCTGGAACAGATTGGCTTTCCAGAGTTCAGAATCACAGAATGGGTTGGGTTGAAAAAGATCTTAAAGCTCCTCTCATTCCACCCCCCTGCCATGGGCAGGGACACCTTCCACTATCCCAGGTTGCTCCAAGCCCTGTCCAACCTGGCCTTGAACACCTCCAGGGATGGGGCATCCCAAGACTCATCTCTTGCTTTTATCTTCTAGACCCCAGCCCAAATTTTATCCAAAGCAAGAAAATCCCATTTGCCTCCTAATCATTTCCCACCACAAGAGCAGCCTCAGGAGGGGCAGTTCTTGCTGATCTTCAGAGTTCTGTCATGTTGCAGCAGCTCATGATTTACTCCCCAAGAACACCTCACAATCAGAGGCTGCAGGACCTGGGCCTCTAATCTATTCTGGGAAAGGAATCCATCTTCATTAACTCTGGAAGCAGTCATGTGCATCCAAAGTCCTACGTTAATAATAATCGGTCCCACACTTGATTAAAATGGGGGCACGAGTCCAACACTCATTAAAAGCAAGGGCCCAAATCCCATAAACATTCCTGGTGCCTTAATTACAATAGAAGAGAGAAAAGATAGCAGTTAGTCGTGTACTTTCTGACAGGCAGTTGCTCTGTATTACAAGGGCATAGGGAATACAGATCTTATTGGAATGCATCGAGAAGCAGCAGCCCTCAAAAGAGCTCGAAGAAAACGTCTACCATATACTAATGATTTTTTTCCATCTAATTTTCCACTTAAACAAGACAGCAGTATCAGTTTGCAATCAGCTGAGACTCTGGCACTAGCTCCCAGTGCTTCCTTATCGCATTTACAACAGCTCTTCCACACAGCATGGCTGGAATTAGCATTCAGGACCAGCAGCAGGGCAGGCTCTCAAGCCAAGCACCTGTAGACGATAGAAATTAAAATCAGGAGCCAGAGCTGAAAGCCAGATCTCACATACAAGCAATCCAAGTCTCCAGAGATGTAGTAAAGACTGGAGGATTTCACGCTGCATTGAGCATGAATGGAGCCTGATTTCTAGGACCAAATCTGTTCTTGTTAAAGGCATACAGAGCAATGATGGCACACGAGGTAGGATTTGGGACTGGGGGCTCTGCTTTGCCACAGATTAATCTTGGTCAATCACTTTGCTCCTCTATCCCTCAGCTCCCTGTAAAATGAAAATGGCAGTTTTCCTCCATCCACCCGTCAGGCTGTGAGATGCTGAGACCTTGTGGGCAGGAGCGGGTGGAGGAAATAGGCAGCAGAGTTGCTTGGATAAACTGCTCAAATAGCAAATGTTTATTTGAGGGGGGGAAAAAATCCCACCAAGAAAAAATGAAAAGCACGGACACCCTCCTTCACCCATTAAAATGCACATTTATGGAAGGGGAAACCTGCCTGCACTCAGGGCTTGGGGGCAGTCCCTGGCTGAGGTGACTCTGCTCCGTGTCTGACTGTGCACTGCGTTACCTGAGCACAAAGCCTCTGTGCTTATCCCCTCAGCCTTGTCTGCTCACGCAGCCCAGCCGGGCAGAACACTTATCTGGTGCAGGCAGGCAGCTCTGCACGGCTCCAGGTCTTTGTGTCTCCCCCTCTCTCTTTGGAGGAATGATGCTGATCTCCCTCATCACACCTCTGGTCACTGACAGCTCCCATCGACAGCAGCTCCCAAATGGGGCTCCGCTCTCACTGGCTCCAGCTGGAGTTGGTGCCTCTCCATCCTACAGGGCCCCACCTCGAACATTTTCTTTAAACACACACTGAAAAAATACCAAAAAGATTTTCTTTAATTCACAGCCATTTTTACAGTGCCATAGACCATGAAAAGGTAAAGATCACCATCACCTCGTAAACAGTCCAAGGGCAAGGTGAAAGCGTGGCTGCACTCTCCTCTTGGAGGCAGGAACTGCCTGCTCCCGGAGTTTTAGCAGGGCACATGCCTGGTGAGAGGTGGAGGATGCAACTTTTCTCCCAGATAACTGAGCTGTGGTTTGGGCTGTGCTCTGGGAAAGGAGCTCAGAGGATGCTGTCCAGACAATGTCTTTTGTTTTCTTTGCCTGCTGTCTTTCTAACCTGAGGTTACACACCGTAATAGAGGTTTTCTGCTGACCCTCAGGTTCTGGGCAGCAGAGCCCGGCTGTGGAGATGTTCCTTTGTGGGTTTGGGCTGTACATCCTGGATGCCTGTTACCACCTCAGGCTCAGGGAAGGAGGATGGGGTGTGTTCCTTGCATTCAAGTCAAGGCACCCAGGTGCTGACCACTCAAGCTGACCCAAAGGAAGCCTCTCCTGAGCTGGTGGAGCCAGACTTTCAGATGTTCACAGGTTACAGGCACTCACTGTGGCACAAAGACCCAAACCCTGTCTGGGAAAAGTGAGGCAGGACCCATCTTTGGGGTGAAGGACAGACACTTTAATCTTCTCCTCACACCTTCCCAAGCAGGACTGAAGTGTTTGCCAACCCTTAGTTTATATGAGGTAGGTGAGAGTCTGGAAAAACAAGATTATATTCCCTGAGCACTTCAGAGAGAAGTGGCAGCAGTTCCGTGCAGCAAACCCAGCTCTGCCTTTCCTGCACAGCCAGCCAGGGGAGGGGGCACGAGATTTGGCTCTACCAAAAGCAGCAAAAGGACTGTGCCCATCCTTATCCCCATCCCTGTCCCCATCCCTATCCTGGGACAGCCCTGCCTGGCCATCCCTGCCACCTCACCCTTGGCCACTCCACAGGCACACCGCAGGCACTGCAGCAGCTCTCTCCTTCAGAAACACTAAATCTGGGCTCTGCTTCTCCCTGGAGTCGTCTTTTCATTCCAGATGGCACGTGATTAGAGTCCTAATCGGCTATTAGCTTATCAGCAGCATCCCTAAGCACTGGCCAGCCCGTAATAACAGAAAGCAAAAGGGAATTAAAGAACAGTGGATTGGCTTGTTCAGCTTATGAGGGTTTGCAGGAAGCAATTAACTGGAATCCTCTTGATTGGTATTTTGTAGAGAAGGATGCTCCTATTGACACCTTGGGGGAAAAAACTATTATGGGAAGGAGAGTTAGAATGTGAAGGGAAAATATATTGAAAATTAATTGAGCTCATTCTTTTACCTTAAGCAAGGAAAACAACAACAAAAAAGTGAAATGTTATTTGTGCCCAGGCACTATTCCCACCTCCACAGGCTCTGAGTCACTCTGACATGAACAATCCAGGGTGTATCAAAACCTCATTTGGCTCCAACAAGATCTGTCAGTCACATCCAGAGGTGGCAAAAAAGCAGCTGAATTCCATGATTTTCGCTGGAATGATGCTGATTTGTATCTCCTCTGATAATCTGGCCCTACCTATGCCACGTGTAACACAGAAAGGGGCTGGAACAGTTGAGGTGATCAAAATAATACCTTAAGAAAGTTGGAAACCAGGTAAGACATCAAAATAAAATGAGCAGCTAATGAGACATTTAGGGAGGCAGAGGAGAGGGAGAGCATCCCATCCTGCAAGGCTATGAAGGAAGGAGCTGAATTACAGAGCCAGATAGAAACCTGGTTTGGATATGATTCATTCAACAGGGGAAAACCCACTGCATTAAAATAAAATATAGAAACTTGCTCAGTGCTTGGAGAACCACTGGACACACGGTGTCTGACACCTTTGTGATGAGCAGGAATTCTTCCCCCAAATGTGCCACAGAAATTAAATTCAGGAGTGAGCTCCAAAGTCCTTCCAGAAATGCCTTTGTGCTATATTCAGCTTGGGAAGTGAAATGGAAAAAACATTCCTCCTATTTTCATCATAGGTTTGTCTTTTCTTCTCCACCCCACTGTTATTTTGGAATAGTTTATTTTCCAGAGGTCACCAAATGTGTCCTCAGGTCCTGTGGACTTATCCCAGGCTCTACTGCTCCCCTGACTGCTCCAGCATGGCAGTGCTGTGTGTGGGAACTGGTAAGCTCTTTCTAGAGGCAACACTGCAAGGATAAACACTTCCCCTTGCCAATTACTTCCTCCTCATTACAACTTGGAAATCTATTCACTGCCCAATTGTCCATCTTCAGCCAGGCTATGTTCAGAATCACCCCTTGCTGCCCTTTCCTAAATATAAAATCACTCCTGCTGTAGCTTGAAATTAATTTGATTTTCCCATATTACAGGAACTAATCTGAAATTTGACAGTCTGAGGATTCTCCCTCTCTCTCCCCTTGTTGGGTCTTGTTAAAATTAAAAAAAAAAAGAATATGAGTCCAATCCTAGGCTGCTTTTGAAAGATATAATTGATTGGTGTAACCCAGGTCCTTTGAAGCACCAAGGGAAGCTCTTTAATAAACAGAGCTGGCTGGTTTCTCAGTGTGTCAGACAAGCTCTCCAGGTGGGATGAATGTATTCGTGTGATATTTTATTCATACCTGGCTGTGCTGAGGCGGAACTGATAACACAGCACTGCTCAGTGGGTGGGAGGTGGCACAGCTCAGTTTGGGCCTCGCAGGCTTTTGCTCAGCCCCTCCTGGGCAGGCTCTGCCCTCAGCCCTGGCCAGGCAGGTTCACGTTTCATTTGTCACCAGAACAGTCTATAAATAGGATCCTTGGCTAACCCTTGGATAGCAGATCCTGGACTCTTTCCCAGCCTCTGTATCTGACAGAGCATCTCTAGGTCAGGAATTGGTAGTGCCCTGTCCCTGAAGGACATTGTTGGGTCAGTTTTGCCAGGATAGAAAATTTAGGGTTGGATTTATAAGATCTTCCACATTTTGGACAGCCTGGGAAGTAGGTTTCCTCACTCTAACCTATTTTTAAAATATTATTATATTTAATAACTCTATTATTATAACTATTTAATTACTCTATTATTTGTATTTCAAAAAGAGCAGGAAGGTTGCAAAGTGACTCCTGTTCCACTGCCCAGGTTGCCATGGTCCTTTCAAAGAACAATCTGACAAGCCTTGCCACTATGGCTTGGGTTATTTACCCAAAAAACCAGCCTTTTGGCATTTGAAAGGAGGAGAAGTCTGCGTCCTGTGAATAGTGGAAGCTGAGAGACCAAGAAATTTGTCTCGCTGTTTTTCCTTCCTGGGGACAGGGTGAACACTCACATACAGGCTTAGAATCTCCCTGGGTCTTCCTGGGTGAAATCAAGAGGAATTGTTAGTGCTGAATGGGAGCTTTTGGGGGGAAGGATTGCCTGATTTTGAAAATCCCATACACATTTTTAAAAATTATTTTTATTATTGTTTTAAATAAAGGTAGTGGGAGATCCCAGTGAGAAACTGTCTAAGCTGCTCCAAGAGAAGGACATGAGAAGGGCGGGGGTGTTCTGTGGGGAGTGGTTTGCTTTAATTATTAAACCTCAGATGAAGCTCCATGTCTCACACATTAGCAAAAGCTGGATTTTCCATCTTGCAGCAGGTGTTTTAGTTGTGACTAAGTGAACCAAAACTTCACCGAACCTCCCCCTTTTCCGACTGTAACTTCATGGTGAAATTCCACCCTGAGCCAACCCTCAGCTCCGAGTGTGCTTTGTATTGACATCTCCTGTTGGCAAAAGAAAGGAGGAAGAAAGGAGTAATCTGAACTGGAACACTTTGTATGAGTCTATTAATGTTTGATTTCTGGTGCCCAGAAAGAGGATGTTAATAATGCATTATTGCTGAAGGCTCTGCACGGCCTGGGGACGAGGACAGCAGGGTGACAACTAAAGCAGTGAAGCACAAGTGTGAGCTCCAGAACCAGAGACATTTACCAGGACATTTCCATGGTGCCATTTGCTCCTAAACCACAGCAATGGCAGAGACTGTGCAGATCTGTGGTACAGTTTAGTGCAGATGCAATCACCTCTCCTATCGTGTGCATTTCCCTCACAGAATGTGGCATCTCTGGGGGTACCAAGCAATACACTGGCAAACCCATGACTACATTTAAATGTTTATTGCAGACATCATTTTCCTGAGAAGATGGCAAAAAACCCCCAACCCTCTCCAAAACACCCTCACAAGCTGGCTGTGCTTTTGGTATTTGTTAAACAAATATCAGCGAGCAGGATGTCACAATCTAGCTCGGCCCAGTTTGTAAACAGTTTCTCTCAATGTCTCAATGCTACACCAGGAGGGGGGAAAGTTAAATTTAGAGTCCCTACTCCTTTTTGATGGTAAAGCCCATGAAGTTTCTTAAAAATATTCAGTGTATTTAAGTGTGTTTAATAACTGCCTGTGAAACCTAAAGTAAGAGACAAAGAACAATTTTCTCTCCCTGGGTAAAGCTAACCAAAATATAAGATGCATCTGCATTGTAGGCTCTTAAATGAGAATCACCCAAGGAAAAGAATATGACTTTAAATTTAGAAATTTGTCTAATGAAAGCTGGTTTCTAAGAAGGGCATTATTACACTCTGTGAGAAACTGCGATATCAGTGCATTCTTCTCTTCTCCAGCAAGACTGACAGTGCCTCTGGTCAATGCCATTAGACTGAGGCTCCTGGAAGTCTTTGAAATGTTTTTCTTCCAGAATGAAAGGGAATGAGTCAGATCAAAGTTGAATAATGCAGGCTAAAAAGCCCCTCTTTTCCTCTTCCACTTCCTAATTAAGATGAGTGTGTAATCTCCATGAAGGCAGGGGTTCAGCAAAACCAGGGAACGGGAGTGCTGCAAATACAGAGCCAGAACCTTTCTGCACTAATTGAACCTTTTCAAGTAGGCTCCACAAGCCATGAAGAGACAAATTACCCTCCAGGACTGGGTGAGTAGGAAGAGGGGTTTTCTAAAGACAGAAGCAGGAGGAAGACAAAGGGGAAAATATGCATTTTGAATCATATTTTTGAGTGAATTTCCAATTCCCTTTATCAGCCTGTACATGCCATCCAGCTCTGTGCGGCCTGAGATTGGTGATACTCTCCCTAATTACCATCTTGAAGACCGAACCCAGCCATTCCCGGAGTGCAGCTTTAGAGCAGCCTTTGAAGAAAACAACACTGACTCATTTTGGGAGAGTTTAGGGGTTCTGAACATGAATATGATCATTCCTTCCAGAGCAAACCCCGTGCTGTTAGCACTGAGCAGCTGAACAGGCAGAAGGTCTTAGCTGCTGCCTTTTATTTGCTGGCAAAATAAAGACAGTGTTGGGTGCTGGGGACCTGCCTGGCTCTGCCTGAAGGGTTTTCCTGTTTGCTCTCCTCTTGCTTAGCAGAACAACTTATCACACAAAGCAGAGCATCCCAGGGACTGCTCAAACCAGGGTCAGCCTGGCCTCTGCCCGGCTCAGGGCACAGACAAGCAACAAAACTATTGTTTGTGATAGTTTACTTAAGTATGGATTTAGTCCTTTTGTGCTGCTCTCTCAAATCACTGACACTGTGTCACATCACATCCCCTGCACAAAAACGCACCCTGTCTGCTCTGCTCCAGGCATCTGGCCAGCATTAAACGGTGGCCAGGGGGAGCGAGGTGAGCCAAGAGGATAAATAATTATCCCTTGGTGTGGCGAGATGCACTGGGGGAAGGGAGGACAAGATTAAAATAATCTTTTTGGAAAATGGATCAAAAAGCTCTAAGCGGAGATTATCCACAACCCAAGCCAGGCCCAACGCCATACCTTCCATAAATAAAAAAACCACCCCAGTAAAATGAAAAGTCAGAAGATTGACATGAACCTCACGGAAATGCGTGGCTGTCTCCCTGCCCGGCTGTTTGGACCTAACAGCAGCAGCAGAATGACAACAGACAGATTAGACCCAGCAGGGCGCCTGTGGAATCTGTTCCGCTAATCGCCTCCTCCTACGGGCTTATTATTATCTCGTGTGGGTAAAACCAGCTCGGTCCCACTATATCCCTAGGGAGGGAACTGAGAAGCTCTAGTAGGGCCCTTCCCCTTTTCCCGCTGGTGATAGATGAGAGCAATCCATCTCTAAAGGATGCCAAGAGCATGGAGAGTGCACAAAGATAATCAGTAGATTGTTTTGTGATTGTCAAATTCACAATAACAGTGGGTTCTGCTACTTCCTTTAGGATAAAAGAAGAAATCCATAGAGAAAGTTTACCTGTCTCCAGAATTTACCTGTCTCCAGAACAGAGGCTGGGGAGCCCCAGCAGAACCAGAAAGGCATGTGGGGACACAGAGTTGTGAATTTGTGAGGACAAGCAGAAGGTGAAAGGGGTTTTGTGTTACGCCCTTTTCCCACAAAGAAATCCCAATATCTGTAAACTGAGGCTGGCGGTCACTCCTGAGTTCTCTCATCCCAGAGAGAGTGAATGGAGCAGTTCAGAGACATGGAAGTGGAAGAGAAAAGCAAAAATGTTACATTTTGCCTCCAGTCTCAAGTTTCCCAAGAAAAAAGATAAATATTTCATTACTTCTTTTGCTTAAAATAAAATGCTGTGAGTCAGAGAGAAACTGGCAGCCAGATCAAGTGGGCAACGCTGAAAGATGCAGCTGGTTGTCTTGAAGCTGAAATGCCACGGCATAAAGTGATGGAAAAAGGATGCTGGAGTCGAACTGACAAGTGACCGTTCAAGAACACTTAGCTGAAAGCTCAAAGTGCCGCGATTTCTGTTTATAATGTGATTGTGTTTCAAGCTACACAAAGGGAATGGGCAAACCCCTGGGAATTCTTTGCATGCACGTGGTAGGCAAGAGCAGTAGAGGAGCTGCTTTTTGTCCGGCCTCTGGTCCATCCAGGCTGAGGGAAACAAAGCTAAAAGTTCATTTCGTGTTGTTGGATCATTTCTCCTCCTCCTCATTTCTCTGCTTCACTGCTGTTTTCACTCGGAGGCATCATCTTCGAGGCACAGACCGAGTCCAAAGCCTGGGCAGCTCATCTGCATCCCTCTTTCTTGAGGAGCAAACACGGCCCTTCTCCCGCGGCAGTGCTGAGTCATTATTTTGGCACAAAGGACGGTCTGTTCTGCAAAAGGAAAACGGGTCTCGGAGGGGCGCTTTTCCCTGCTTTGTCACTCTCGAAATTTGTATAGACATGCGTGTAAACAGAAAGGCAGCGCAGGTCCCAGCAGCGGCCGAGAGGGAGCAGAACAAAAGCTCAGACGTCAGAAAGGATTTAGAGTGATCGGGAATGAAAGGAAAGACAATTTGAGGTGGGGAGAGGGAAGAGGAGAGGACGGAGGGGGGCAAATGTCGGGAAAGGTGGGAAATAAAAGGAAGGAGAGGGAAGGGGGGGTGGGGAGGGCAGCCAGGCGAGAGGAAAAGAGGTTGCAAAGTGATTAAGGCGAGCAGGCAAAGGGCTGTGTTGGGGAGGTGTGAGAGGGACCCGGTTTCGGCAGAGAGAGCCCAGCGAGCCCAGCTGGACAGGTCCGACCTCCCTGGAGGCTCAGCCCAGCTGGTCCGCAGCTAGTACCAGGGTTTAGTGAGGTGCTGGGTTTAGAGAGGTGCTGTTTCAGGGCTCTGCACTGGGATGCAGAGGCCAGAGTTTAGACCCCACCTTGTTCCAAAGCAGGGATACAGCAGGCACTCTCCCTCCCCAGGCACACAGCGGGGCTGGAAGCAAACCCTTGGGGTGATTGAGCCTCCTCTGCCCTCAGAAGTGACAGGAGGCACGTTTTACCGAGGACCCTTTTCCCCACCACGTTTCCACATTCCCTAGCACAGCCAAGCCCTGTCTTGCAGCTTCTGAGACATAAATAAGAAACAGAGGTGTTTCTCCCTCACCTGCGTGTTCCCAAGTCCCTGCAATGGGCTCAGCCCATGTTACATTATCCAGTAGCATAAAACTGTTATTTTGTACTGAATTCTAATGAGATCCCTGGGTTATGCATGGAGAGATAACTTAAAGGTAAGAGCGTGGATGAAGAGCAGGGACAGGTTGTGTGAGCGAGGTGCTGGACTCAAGGTCAGCAAATCAATCACCATCCAGGAGACAGAAAAGAAGCTGGACAATGCAGAATCTCTCAGGCATGCAGATCCTAAACACAGCCTTCTGGCGTGGCTCCAGTGACAGAAATCAAGGGTTTCATTCCCTGTGGCACCATTGCTGCTTCTTTCAGCACCTGGGCAATTCTTCCCAGAGTGAGGACAGCTTTCACACTCCATTATTGCACTTACTTGAACTTCTTGCCCATCCATCACACATGCCAGCACTCACAGCGATGTGGACCTCACACTTCACATCTCTCAGATGTGTCCTTCCCCTCACAGGGCTGACTTGCCCTCAGGTTTCTGTCCACAGAATGTCAGCTCCATAAATTATTATTTCCAAGTGAAAGCTTGGGGCTGCTGAGAGAGCCCAGCAGCTCTCTCTTCCCCCCTCTTCCTTCAGCACTGTGTAAATCTAACTTTCACTTGACAAGTGGAAAAATAATAACCCACCACTGCTTCTTGGTTTATACCAAGATTAGAGTTGAAATATTTTATCAACATGAATTCTGTCTAACATCTGTATTTGTTTTCAATCCCAGCCTGCCTGCCCTCTCCTAAGAATAGCTGCTGTCAGCCCTGCTGATCATATGTGCAAATGGATCCAAAAATCCCCCCCAAATATATAAAAATCAGCAGCTACAGTGTTCGTGGGGATCTGTGGAGCCATCCAGGTAAAGTACATGGGGGATTTATCACCCAAAATACGTGTTGTTATATAAAACTGAGTGAGTCCTTCGTGCCCTGTGGGAACATGATTCACAAAACCATATCACTGCAGCGAGGCTCCAACGTGTCACGCAAATAAATGTGATTAACCATCTTCCTTGAGTCAATTCAATCATTTCCACCCATCTCTGCTGTTTTTTCAGTGTGAATGTTGGAAAAAAAAAAAAAAAAGTTGTTTTAAGGAATGGCTGTCCATGGGGGAAGAGGGGAAAACGTCTTCATTTGCTGTCAGAACAGATTAGCTGCCCACCACTCGGCCGAGGCTCAGCTGGGCACCGCTGCTGTCTGACACCTGCAGTGGGACACAGCCATCTCTCCAGCTGCTGGCACCAAGTGGGGTTTTGCTGGTCACAGGGAGTTAGAGAAGGCAATGCTAGCCTGTGGTGAGCAGGTGGAACAAAGCCACGGGGGTCCCGTTCAGGTTCTTTCAGGTTTTGGTTGAGTTTTACCCTCTCTGCATCTCCCATTATACTCTGTTTCCTTCTGTCTGAAGGAAGAGCAAAACTTGTTATCCTACTGACTGACGAGAAGGGCAAAGTTTGCCAGTCCAGGTGACATGGGAGGAGTGTTGTTGCAGCAAATCCCATGCTGGTTTGTGGCTTCAGGGTGAGACCCCAAAGAATGAAAACCTCAACTGCATTTACAAGCTCAAACAGCAGCTTGCTCTTCTTCCCTATTTTTTTGCCCTTGATCAAAGTCAAGCTCTTGTTAAGAGCTGACACGAGTGTTTGAGAGCTACCACCGCTTTTATTTTCCATGGGGAATAACGGTAAGTAATTAATATTTGACTGGGAGACAACTTGCTTCACAGTCCGACGTTTTTAAAGCTGTCAGTCACAGAGCATATTTGTAATGGGCTTAACAGTTCCCTCCTCTGCCACTCCAGGAGGGAAACCCTGGATGAACACGCACTGTTAGGTCTAAAAAAGTAAGGTAAGAGTGATATGAAAATAAGGATCCCAGCAGTCCTCTGGGCGTGTGAGAAATCCTAAGTGCTGCTGTGCAGGAAAAGGGTTCCCTTCCCACTGGGAGCTGTTGCCTGTCCACTGACACCTCCAAATGTTCAGGGGATCTGGGGAACACCAGGGATCCACACATTGCAGTGAAGAGCAGATTTGGGGTTGCTTCCCCACTCCCCATATACTCCTTTCTCTTCTCCATGCCTCACCCAAGTGAATCCTTCAGCCTGCAGGACCTTGCCAATGCCTGTTAGAAAGGTTTGGAAATAGATAACCCTTTGCACTCCCTCCTCCCCTCGTCCCCTCCCGCACATCTTGAAAGACAACACGGCACAAATTGCCGGCAAAAGTAGCTGCGGAGCAGGCAAGCCACATCTAATGACACCACTCAGCCCCTAAATGGTTGTCATTCCCATTACGGAATTAGTCCTGACAAGGAGTCATTCTCCCTGCAGTAAACACACGCAGGGAGTGCAGCAGGCTGCTCCCAACTCTATTCCTTTGCTGGTGCTGCTGAAGCTGATGTTCGGCACCTCCATTAGGTGCAGAAAAAGCGATGGAAATTTTCCACATGTATTAACAGCCCCCAATTCTCACTTCCTGCTGAGCCACAAGAACAGGGGTCCAGACTGTTCTTTCCTGCCATAGAAAGGAAGAAATTCACCCATTTCTTTGAAGTTCGCACCAAAAGGATAATTATTTATCATCTTGGCTCACCTTTCTTTTTTCATGCGTTCCTGGAAACCTAAGTGCTTTCTCCTGTCCCTCCGCTGAGGCTTCAGGTTGTACTGACCACACAAGAACAGAGGCACCTGCATCTCTGTGAATCAGCTTCCTCTTGTTTCATTTGTGACAAACAAAATATATTTGGAAGGACAGTTTTTAGCGGGGGGAAAAAAGCTTGGAGAAAAGAAAAGAGAGAAGCCTCTGACCAGGTACTGTCAATGAGGAACTTGGAATATGGGAGATTCCCAGTGTTGGGCTTTGTCTTTGCAGCTTTTTCCTGTCTTCACTTCATGCTCTTAAAGCTGTTGTTCCCCGTGAAATTTCCATTCTCCAGTCTCTTCCTTTCTCTCTTTTTCTGGTTTCGTCTTTTACCTGAGAAGGGAAGAGAAAGAGAACAGAGCCAGGTTTAACTCAAGCTTAGCTTCATCTTCTGCCTGACTCCTGATGTGAAGAGGCGAGGAAAGGAAAGGGTGGGAGCAGCTCATTGCTATGCTGTTGTTGCATGCCAGGGAATGGCTGATGAATACATAAAATGGCCCAACCCTGCAGGGCAAGGTTATCTCCCTGCTGCTCGACCCTCCAGCCTCAGCGAGTTCCTCTGCCGAAGACAACCAACTGCTCCACTGAGCAGGAGGAGGAATTAGGAATCCTCTTCTGCTCAGCCTGAGCAAACAGCTCAAATCCGAGCGTGGTCCTCTCTCTGAAACGCCCCAGGCTTTGCAAACAAATGCAACACACAGAAATCACATTTCTCCGCTGCATGATAATCCCAAACAACAAGGTATGAGGGTTAACAACCCTGAAAAACTCCTCTCCATGCCCATCTCTATAAGGTAACAAAGCTTTGTTAACCCTATTAACACAGACCTCACCGTTTGCACAGACTCAGTGAATTCCTTCTTGTCAAAGCCTTTCTTGTCTCCCGTTTCCTCTTTTCAGAGGTGGAGAGTTACCCTCAGACTGATCTGCAGCTGATCCTGTGCAGAGGTGGTCCTCTTGTGAGGAAGGTCCCACATTTCTCAAGACTTTAAATCCACTCCAGACTAAGTGTGGATGTGGGTTTATCCAGGCAGAGGCTGTCAAGTAGTTCAGCTAATTGTTTCCATAATTTTTTTAAGTGTTAGGTTTTGAATTTGCATCATGCTGCAAAATTCAGGTAGGTTGGTCGTGGGGCTGTGAAGTGAGAAAACACCCCTGGCTGGGTCCTTGTGCACCTCCCACCACCCCTGTCCTGTCTGAGCACTTCTGGCTCACAGCACATTGTATTTAAAAGTACCCAGATAAAAGATTTTTTCCTCTGGTATGTGGAGAGAGCCGATGATCTCTGTTGAAAGCTGAAAAATGCCCTTTTTGGAGTCTTCTCCTGGTCACTTGCAATGTTAAATTTCATGAGGAAGGGAGCAGATGAGCCAGTTTCCATCCATTGTTTGCCAGGAATGTGAAACCAGCACTAACCAGGGATCATTCATCTGATGTGCAAGAACCAAATATAACCCAGATCTGGAAGGCCTCATGGCATTGATTTCTTCTGGTCTAGGATGGTCCAAATCTGTTAGTGAGACACTGGGCTTTGCAAAGCTGATCCACACAAACAAAGCAAGGCGTTGTATTGGCTTCTGGAACCCCTGAGAAGCCTCTGGAAGAATTGGACATTACTTTGAAGTTTGGTTCCACTTTGTCTGTCCCCTATCTCATTTGGTACCTTTTGAAGTTTCCTCTCATTGTTCCTCATTGCTCCGTGGCTGCAACTCCAAAAAGCAATATGTAAAAATATAAAATTATATATGTGGGGTTTATATTTACATATCCATGTATTTATCTGTATAATTGTATATAAAACATATTTTGTGTGTGTATATATATATAAATATATGGGTGCTTTAAGTGAGGCTTTAAAGTGTTCCTACCTCCTGCCTAAAAATAAAAAGATTCTTAGGGAAAATGCAAAACTATAATTTCTTGTGACAGTAAAGTTATGTTTATTTAACCTATTTCCTGTGCTGGCTTTCAAGTCTTATCCTGAAGAAAATGTTTTGCCAATGCTTTATCATATTTTCACAACGTGGACTTTAAAGAAAATGATCATCCCTGAGCTATTTTTTTTTCAGATCTTCAGAAACTTTAAATAGCATTTTCTGCCTTCATCACAAAACCAGTTAAGCACTATCTGACTGAAGGCGTGAGCAGAAATATCTCATTTTGTTCAAGCTTTTAAACTCTCCTTGTCAACAAATGATTTGAGCATCTCTGCAGAGTGTACTGCCACTTCTCTGACATCTGTCATCTGTCACTTTTTCCTCTCCTTTTCCCCAAGGAGAAATGTCAATCGCTGATTTATATTTCATGTTTTCCTTTACAAAGGAAAATCCTGTTAGGATACAAATGAATTTTGTAGCTCTTACTCAACTTCTCAGAGGCTATTAATTGTTCTCTTCCAGACACTATGTAATTCCTTCCTACTGACATACTCTGGTTTTCTTTTTTTATAATTTTATTTCAGGCAGCCATACCTTCTGTTCATTTGAAAGTAAGGCAAGCATAAACAAGTTTCAGCGAAAGTACTAATTGTTTGTTGATACTGCTGGGAAGATGTGGAATCAAAGGTCTGTGGATTACACTAAATTAGAGGGGAGAAACATTATTATAATTTCTCATGTCTAGGACAGCCTAACACACACAAGATTTGCTTTTGGAAAAAATATTTTTAAATCATCCATGGAAAACCATTTCCAACCAGCTCTCACACACTGGGGGGTAAGAGATTGCACATGGGCAGACCAGAACAGCTGACGTGTTCAGACAGAGACAGACAGAATTAAGATTCCCTTTTGATTTTAAATCTGAGAAAGAAGGGAGGGAAGAGATGGTTTTACTGCTGTATATTTAAATTGATCCATTTCCATCCATTTAAATCCACTGTGTGTCCAGTCTCTTCACATGAGATTAAGTAGGAAAATGCTGGGTTTCTACACATGGAAAACCATGGTTAACTTTGAACTGGAGGACCTGCTGTTCAGCCGGTTTTGGCTCAAGGAGTGTGGCAGTGGTGTCTGACCTTCCCTTCTCTGTGGATGCTCCTGATGAGCTTCCCATTACCTGGCTCAGAAGAAGTGACAAAGGAAAAGGCACCATGGTGCTGGAGGGAAGCACCACAGGGGGTTGTCCTGGAGAGGCAGAGAGGCCAAGTCCAGAGGAAGGGTTGGAAACCTCTCTGAAACTCTCCAAGCTTTTACTGCCCTGGAACTGTGTGGGCAGAGGAGGAGTGTCAGATGGAGGAAGTGCTTTTCCAGCAAGGGCACCCCACTGCAGTGACCACGGAGGAGGAGAGCCATGCTGGTGGTGGCCTGTGGTGGACTTTCCCCTTTTAGGGGTGTAGGGCAGAGTTTGGAAGCTGCCAGAAATTTGGTCCCAGTTTATTCTTCACTCTCAGAGGAAGATTTACACTTCTGAGAGAAGAAAGTTTTGGACACAGCTGGTAAAGAACCCAATTTGAAAATTGTAATAGAGTTGCCATGTGTTTATTTCTTCTCCATCTGCCTTTGATCACTTCTCTCAAGCTCTGGAGAATCTTCAGCTAATGGGTAGGATTTTCACTTTAGCTTAGAAAAGCTGATGGTTTCAAGACTTAATTAAAAGTAGCACTTGCAATCATTTATGAAGTGGCCCCACTGCACAGGGAAGTACCCACACCAAACTGCTGCTGTAGTGGAAAGGGTGCTGCTCCAGCTTTGGGAAGAGCCCTGGCTTGGATCAGCAGCTCTGATTGTGGCTACAAAGTGGTATGGAGACAAGGAGAAATAATCACAATGAGAGTGATTATTTACAGCCCCTCTCCCCTGCCTCACACTTCTGCCTTTCGTGGAAAACACTGATTTACCTTCTGTTTAAATAAAGAGAAGCTCAGTCCCTGGGGAAGCAAACCAGGAGCTCTGGTAACCTCCAGTTGGATCCCCATGGAGGGAGTCGCTAGGAAAGGGTCACCCAAGGCCCCGTGCCCCTCACAGCCCTTCCACGAGCTCTTTCCCACTAAACCAGGATTACTGAGGTGAATTGTGCAATTGGATTTTTGAGCTGAGCGTCTTCAGCAGAAAGAGGCGCAGTGCGAAGCTAAATAACAGATGAATAATTTCAACAGAAAAATGTAACACATTGCCCAGAGGAGCCTGCTGATGTCATTTACCTCATTTCCCCTATGCCTGAGATGATGTGCTGCTTCCAGCAAAAGGTGAAAGTCTGCTCACCCCTCCGCATCCCTGTGCACTATAAATTAGATCCAGATGAAGCTGACTTTGATTTAAACACCCTTGCAGGAGGAACATCAGCAAGCTAATTAAACTTGCAGCAGTTCACCTTTGTGAGAGCTTAATTAGCTGAGATACTGCCTTCTCTATATTTATCTTATGTGTCTTGCAGAGTGTTGGGGCGGGGGGTTTGATTTGTGGGTTGTGTAACCAGGAGTGTGCATAAGCTCTTCAGTTCATCTCCCTGGAATGCTGGGTGTGGGGTGGTGTAGGATCAGTGGTTAATTCCTTTTTTTTTTTCATGGACCCTGAATATTCAAGGACCCTGAGTTTTTTCAGAGACCCAAGTGCCATAATTTTTAACTGAATTGCACCAGGAGGTGTGTGCAACACTTCCAGTGCTTGAATTGCTGGTGCATGGCCAGAGCCTCGTGTATCACCCCTGCTGGTGTTTAGATCAGGAGCACAATCTCCCACTTTGATAAATGGTCTTTGCTTCCAAAGCACGTCCTGTGCTTAAAATAAAGTACAAAAGCCACTGAAATCCCACCTCAGCCCTCTGCACAGCACATGCCTTGCAGCAACTTTCCTTCTTGACTGGATTTCTCGGGCTGGTAAACTTCTCCTTCTCTCCTTCTTCTCTCCTTCTCTCCCTCTCCTCTGCTCTTTCTTACATGGGGATGTGGTTGCTGGTTTCCAGTGCAGATGGGGCAGGTGCTGCCTTTGCTGAGGGAAACGTGATGCAGAGTGGGAGAGGGACACATTGCTTGTGCATAGCACCTTTTCTCCAAACCAATGTGTCAGTCCCGTGAAAGTCTCGGGACAGAGCTTAAAATCATGAGAATTTTAAAGATGATTTGTTTTCATGTTTCATTTGTTTGTGAATTACTGATTTCCTTTTTTACTTTAGCTGCAGGCATCAGATTTACAAATCCACATTTAAAATAAAATAAAATAAAATATAGGATGTTTCATGGCTCCACAATCTGTAGTTTGAAAGGAAAGGCGTTTCACAAGCCAGCTTTGTGAGAGTCGGGTTTAGTGCCTTTTATTCGTGTGTAGCATTTTTTCAGGCAGGTATCACTAAAATCCTCCAAAATCCCACCTTGGTAGCCCAGGCTAAAACCATCAACTCAGCCTTACCTTCTCTCTTTGAATGGTTTGAGGGCTCACATCCCAAACACCTGAACATCATCAAATCTGCAGCTGCTGTGACTGTGGCACTATTGGACTTTTACTCTCTGGACCCAGAAACTTTCCCCTCCTCTTGAGAGCCTGGTGTGACCAGTGGCTCCATTGAGGTGGCACAGGATGGGTCACACAGCCCAGGGTGCAAATAATACCTTGATTCCTCAGTGTAACTCCAAACCGTGTAGAAATAGCAGATTTCTATTAAGGTCAGGTCACCTCTCATATATATCCTGAGAAAAGTCATTGTGCTCCCCTGTAAAATTAAAAGAAGTACGTAAAAGTCATAGAAGTTAGACAGACCACTGCAATTCTGGAAAAGAATTGCTTTAAAAGTATATATATCATTGCCTTCTCCAAAAAACTGCCGGTGCTCCTGGAGAATACCTGGGAGCAGTCCATAATAGGGCAATAAATATTCATCAGGGCTTTGGTGGACTTCTAATTACCTCTAATTAGGCTTACAAAGCCTCCCTTGTGCACACTTAACTAGTTCAGACTTTTCTGGTTGTCAGTGCTTTCCTCCCCTGAAGGGCAGCTCTGGGCTCTGCTCACACCTGGCATTGTCACACACGGCCAGGGGGAAGGATCCAGGGAAAGGAGGTGCGAAATTAAAACGGGAGACTGAGAGAAAGGGGCGGTCCTGCCGGAGGTGCGGGGCCACTGCCAAATCTGGGAAGTGCAGGGAAATCAAACTTCTTTCTCCAGCAGTGAGGAGAGCACGGCTGGCACCATCTGGGTGCGGGCCACAGACTGAAAACGTGGATCCTCATGGAAATCATTGCCCTGCTTGGGACAACATCGTATTTTCCCAGGAACTAAGTGTCCCAGGAGTGATGCTGGCCACTATTTGATGTGTGGGTGGTGATTTGGTGGCAGCAGCAGCCCAGCTCCCCAGGAGGTGCCATCAGCCCTGGCTTTCCCAAGGGTCCTACCCTCCTCCACCCTGCGAGGGATGCCCGTAGCCAGTCAAGGGGCATCTCTAGCCTTGGCTGCCTTAAACACTCGGGTATAAATTTAAATTTAAATTTTTGGTGCTGTGTTCCCCTAAATGTGGCATCTGAGGGGCAAGGAGAGCCTTGGCAGGGCTGGACAGTGAGATGTGGGTGAAGGAAAAGGATGTGCACAGCTCTGAGCTCCCACTTCGGGACCAGTGCTGCTGACCCCCTTGGATTCCTACACAGACATCCTTGCAGGGACCATTTTGCAGGCATCCACTTGCCCGTTTAATCAATTTTCATGGCTGACAGCTGGATTATTTGGGTAAAGATGTTTACATCTTGGATAATCACCAAGAAATTGAAGTGCTGACTAGAGTGAACCATCCCCTCAAACGTTTGTGGAATTCCTTGTAATCAGTTGCTGCTATGACTCTGGACACATTTCCCTGTATCCTAGCAATGACTGTCTCTGGCTGAAGCTTTGGCTGCTACATTTGGGATCCTGGTGGAAATATTCCGACTGCCAGCCCCTTGCCTGCGCTGGTGCTGTCTCTTTCACGACTGCTGCCCTGCTCCACAAAACTGGTAACTTGCCTCAGGCAACGTCATTCCCTGCCACACAGCAATTTACACCTTGCTGAAATGATTGGGATATTAGAATAACACCACTTCTGTGTGGGACCTGACTGGATTTTTAATAAACCGTGGTGTGATCGGTGCTTACGAGTCACCAGCCGTAACAGAGAGGAGCCACTCCCTGCCTTCCAAACCACCGTCAGTGAATTCCCCCTCAGAAGCCTCACTGGTTTTTGTCTGCATAATTTATACATTTGTGTTTTCCTCCTGTGACTAGAGGACCGAAGAATGGCAGTGCATTGAAGCAAATATCCCTCAGTGAAACACTTCCATGAATTCCAAAGCGCTTTCACTCGCAGGGGGACAACATAACAAACCCCAGCAATAAAAAAAATATTGCTGTTGTGTGGGTTGTCAAAGCTCGAAAGTTTTCCACACTCCAGCAAACAGCGTAGGAGAACAGGCCATGATGAGATGGGGCCAGAGATTTGGCTTTCTCATCTTGTTTCCCCCCTGGAATTCTGAAGCAGAGTCACTGGCAGAGGCCGAACGCTGATTCTGGGGGAAGGGCTGAGGTTCAGGGCTGCCAGGCCTTGGGGTTACACCACAGGGCTTGTGATGTCTCATCAACAGCCTCAGCCACTGAAGGTAAATGAGCATCTGACAGTCTCTGGTTTTCTCCCTTCTTATTAGCCGTAAAAAATCTTAGTCAGGAAGTGAAGTGTATGGTCTCTGTAGGATGGGGGTAATAAGGATTGCAAAGAACCTCATACACATGTTTAATCCTATGATTTTGAAGAAAAACTCCTGCTCTTTGGACTGTGACTCATAGTTTGTGGGCGCTTTTTTATGTTAAGTGGTCAGCACTTTCTTCCTTGCCCAAAGCAAGGCTCAGCTCAATGATTTGAGTCTTCATTAAGGACTGAGATGAGAAATCTCTCTCCATCAGAAAAGAGATGCCCCACAGGAGCCTCTTTTGCTGCAGGTGTTTGAATACACGGAGCAAAATGGCTCTTCAGCCCTGCAGCACAGCCTTTGTACTTGCTATTATAGTTGATTGATTTTTCACGCTGTGCTGTGTGGAGCTGTCTGTCTGATTTCCATTTAAAAACTCCATTGCTCAAGGAACTTATGGGTTATAGGACGTATGTTGTGTGTTAGATGATATATATCCTAAGCCACAGTTTCAAACTCAACTGCTGCCACACAAGAGCAGCTCTTTATCCACCAAAATTTTCATCCCATAAAATGGACATAATCTGTGATTTCAGTGTTGTCCTGTTCCAAGAACCTGGCTTGATTCCCCTGCCAGTAACAGGATCATGACTGAGAATATTTGAGGATTGCAAATATTCTATTATAAGCACTATCTGGATAGGCAGAGGGAATAATTTTTCCATGCCCATCTTTTCTTCCTTTACACAAATTTAACTTCTTGCTGCAACCCACAAATTAGTCAGCTCCTCTCTGACTGAAGTAAAATGCTTTCATCACGTTTACAAGAAAAATAATGTTACCACAGGCATTGCTACTAAAAGGGGGTTTTGTTATTTGCTGCTCATTTATCCATACCTGGTTTTGTGTGAAATAGTCTGGGGAGTCCTTTCTAATTTCTCTCCTAGTTCATAATGGCAAAATTTGAAAGAATAGATAATTTTTACTCCTGATGGTCTGGACAGTCCTGAGGACTTCAAGAAAAGTAAGGCAAGACACGTTGTGGTTTTGGAGATGGGTTACAAAAAGAAATATCCCAGTGTCCGTGTCTCCAAGCTTCTATCCCCAGGTCATTCTGTACGGCGTGGTTGCATTTCAATCCTCACAAAAGCAAGGAGGTGGTAGATTTTGTTCTTTGGATGTACTTTGGGTATGGGTAATCCCACCCAAGTTTCAAACCCGTGGAGCAGGAGATTGCTCAGACCAAGAGCTGTGTTCCCCAAGGGAAGGAGCCATTTGATTTCCAAACCCAGAGGCCAGAGCTGGGAATGGGTTTTTATTTTTTCCAAGTTCCACTCAGAGCTGAATGTGTGATCTGAAACCTGTATCCAGTTGGAAACATGCTACAGGAGATCAAAGGAAGAAGATTTCATCCCTTCAGAGAATAAACTTTTATGTGTATTGCTCAGTGTAGAAAATGTCTTCTTCCTGCTGAACAGTGAAATAAAAATGACATGACTGTTTCCATTTGCCAAGAGCATCTTCAGCCTGAGCCAGCCCAAAGGCACAACTTGGTATTTTCAAGTGTCAATCAAAGATGCTTTTCCTTCAGCTGGTGCAGGGTCCAACAATGGGCCATATGGGACACCAGTCTGTGCCAAAAGAAGAAGAATAGAATCAGGAATAAAATATGTCAAAGTATCTTCATGCTAATTCCAAGCCCTGCAGTCATCATGATGGGAGCTGCTGTAGTCATGCCAGCCCAATCATCTTGACTGGCAAAATTAGAAGCAGCCCAGGTATAAATATCCCTGAACTTTTGGATGTTTAGAGTGGCAGGATGAGGCCTAAAGACATCGTGATAAATTGTTTTTGTAGAAAAGAGCAAAAAATAACTGAGTTCCTGAATAGCATGAGACTGCTGTGGTTTTCTGACAATACTTTGGTGGGCACGGTCCAGATTTCCAAAGATATCCAGGCACTTGAAATCAAGTGTTTGTGTTGCTGTACTCTGACTGAGCAGTGAGTAGTGCTGTAAATAACTGCTGTGCAAATACCAGTGTTGTACGTGGATCTGAAGTAAAGGCCAGTGTGCTGTTAACATGCAGGACAAGAAGCTGTGATTTTAGAGGCAGACGCTATATTTTGTGGGAAATCAGTGGGAAATGGGTGCCTTTTGGAAAAACTTCCTCCTTAATCAACAACACACTTGTGATCCAGAAAATTGTGGGAGTAACAGATGGCTGATGTTTCTTTTTGTGTAGGCCAGTCAGCAGGAAAATAATAGAAGCCTGTGTCTTAATGAGCAGAGAGAAGATGTGAGCCCGAAGGTACCAGAAACGTGGGAGGAGGATGCAGACAAATCAGGCTCTACCTTCCTGGTTATCCAAAGACTTTCTCATCTGTTGCACAAAAAAGACATGTGAAAGGGAAAAGGATCTTTGGCCCTAATCCAGATTTAGGGCATCTTTTTCTGGAGCTCTTGGATTGTCCCCTCTCCACCTTCCCAGGCACACACTGGGGAGAGGCGGCACTCCCAGCATGTGCTGGGATGGTGAGTGTGGTCACAGCTTGTCTGCAGCCATAAAAGATGATGCTCTGAACCCTCTTTATTATTATTTTTTTAACTCTGAACACAGACTTTATAGTAGGTACCAAAGGTATCTCAACTGGCTTGACCATAGTTAAACTACCAGACAGGATGGTAGCATCTCAGCAACTCCCAGTTCCAAAAATTTCCTAAAAAACCTCCACCTTTCCTTTCCTGTTTGTGCAGCGCTTCTGAAGATTCACGTCCTAAGACTGTCTGTGAGCTACATATGAATGAATCCTGTAAATAAAGAAATTGATGGAGAAATACGGAGCTGGAAAAGAACTGCCACTACAACATCTACTGCAGGAAGCTTTTGGACAGAGCTTAAGAAAGTCTAAACATGAGATTTTTTTTCATCCTAGCTCTTTCTAAATTAAGAAAGAAAACAAATGCTGTTGAACTCTGGAAATCAGAAATCAGAGTTTCAGGGCTGCTTCCAAAGCTGTGGGAAAGCTGCCCTTATTTCCCACACAAGCAAGGCAGGACCCTGGTGCCAATGAGTGTGAGCCAGTTACTACTCAACTATAATTGAGATTTAAGAGCTATCATTTCCTATTGGTTAACCAAGGAAATATTTATGGCCAAAGCTTTGTGCCAAGCACAATATTTATGACCAAGTTTTCACCACTGGCTGCATTTTTTTAGTGCTGGTTTTTGCACAGAGGACACAGATCACATTCACACTGATGTGGGGATGACAATGAAGGCTGAAGTCATCAAGACAGAGCCTGGAGTAGGGTCTATCTCTGGCAAAGCTGATCCTTGCCTTCACAGCAGCCTTGGTGAGAGCACTTGAGGTATTTCAGGCTCAGATCACTCTGCTCTCCATGCCTGGCTAAAATACCCTCTGATCAGGGAGCTGAGGTCTGGCATGGGAGTTGTTCTAGGTCATGTCTTGATGCAGTGGCATCAAGAGCTTCAAATCAGGGCACCTCCTGAGCTCCACTGATGCAAACAGGGGTGGCTGGAGAAGCTCTCAGCTCCTGCTCTCCAGATGGATGAGCAGGAAGGTCCTGCACCTGCCCTTCATAGCCCGGAGTGTTCAGCAGGTTTGTGACACTTCTCATCATCAGGCCAGGAACTCAGGGCAGGTTGTAACTTACTCAGTCACCTCATCCAGCTAATTGCACCCTGTTCTCATCACTCCTGTCTTTGCCTGTAGCCTGCAGCACCCTCGGACAGGTTTGCACTGGCTGGGAAGTTGTGATCTGTGTCTGGATCGGGGAGAGGAAAGGATTTGTCAATCACTCAACTCCAGATTTCTTCAGTGAGTAAATTGGGCAGTGTTTGCCCTCTGGTGAGGAAGGACAAGAGCCTAATTTAGATTACAAAGCTGAGCAGTGAAACCAAAGCCATCCTTGGAGAACAAACTTGTCTGGAGAAACATGCTTCAGTTCTCTAATTTAAAAATCCATCTTTGTTGATCTTAAGAGAAGTGAAAGCTGCGTCCTTGCTCTTTATGGGCTCTTTACAACGGAGTCTGGCATTTACAAACAAGAAGTAGAAGTTCATCTGATCTGTAACATGAGCCCTTTAATAGTTGTAGAGCTGGAAGTCTTAATGAGGCCATGACTTTCTGCTTTGCTTCATTTCCTCTTTCGATGCTTGGCTCACTTTGTTTGTTGCTTTGTTTAAGCACAGCCAGAACCACAAATCCTCCTGTTGCTTCATTAATAAAGAGCCTTATTCAGAAATTCCCAGGATATGTCTGAGTGAGCAACAGGAAGAGGAGAAATCCAGAGAGGAAGAAATGTGTGGATTATTGCATTTTGTTGATATGATGAGTCACTGGTCAGAGAAAAAGAGAATCAGCGTGTGGCTGTGGAGGACAGAGGTGGGAACAAGTCTGGAGACAGAAGGGATGAGAGAATTCCCCCTGCTCTCCATCAGCACAGGCTGTTCAGAGGTAAATACAACTGGATTTCCCCCAGAGCTTCGTTACAGAGTTAATCCTGCAAGGTACTGAGCTCCCTTAGCTCCCAGCCCAGCAATGCGTGAGAATTCCAAGGCAACACAAAAGGTTAATGCATCAGGGCTCTTGTGCTTGGACTCAAATCCTAATGAGCACACACGGGCAGGAGGGGGAGATGCTGCATTAGCCACACTGCCCTGCTGAGGAGTGTGTACATCCTCTGCTCCAAGCCCCACTGAGCATCTCCCCGTGGCTGGAGCCGTGCAGCTGCCCTGGCTCAGCACTGCAGGGCCCTGGCTGGGCAGCTTGTGCCTGTGGTGTCCCAAGTGCCCAGGGGGCCAGGTGTGGGCTGCCAGGTGTCTGCTCACTGGGGGAACCTAGAGAGGGACCCTGCTCTGGAGGGGAATCACGTGGGTGGTGCAGCTCTGGAGCATCTCAGCCGTGCTGGCACAGCTGGGCTCTCACTGGGGGTGAGGTTCAGCAAAGCCATGGCACTGCCTTTGTCTGCAGGGCCTGGTCATTGCCATGAGGGTGCCCCAGGAGATAATAAGAGGATACGGTAGAATTCTGTGGAACACATCCACTCCACAGCCAACTTCCAAGAAGACGAGAAGCCTGGGAGAAGCCTGGGCTCCATAATTATATCAGCTGTTTGGAAATAATCATTGCTACATTTACATGCAGCATCTCTCCCTCTTCTCTGTGTGCTCATCAGGATTTGGATCATTTTACATTCCTACACTGTTGTTTTACTGTTGTTCTTACTCCCGTGCAGGTGTCTCAGCTTCCCTGCATAGCCACTTACACAGTAAAAATCTTTTATTTAGTTAAAAATGTCTTTCAAAGTCTTCTGTCACTTCAGAAACAAACTGAAATGAATATGAGTAAATCAGAGTCACTCTTGGGAGGCCAGCAGTACCTCGCAGGTTTCCCCAGAGGCAGATGGAGCCTGCCCTGCTCAGAAACAGCCCTGCACATCCCTCTGCTCTGCTCTTTTCCGTGCACATTTCACTGAAAGGAGATCTCTCCCCTTTCCCTGTTGATTTTCTTCCTTCTGCTTTTGCTCCACCTGAAGCCTCTGTTGGTGACAAAGCAGTTACGAACAGGACAGGGAAATCTTTATCACAGGAACAGAGACAAGGAAAAAATTCCGATCCCCTTTGAATGCAAAGATGGTGTTCCTCAAGCATTCCATTAACCCGCACTGTGCCCTGTGCCAAGGCCAAATGGGGAGCGGGTAAGGAGATATTATCATTATTATGTCTCACTTCTGTGGATTTAAACATCCAGCTGACATTTTACAAAATAAACAGAGGTCAAGGGCTTGCCCTGGAGAGCTGGCTGTGACATCCAAGACAGGATCACGCAGAGAGAGAGCAAATTCAAAGGAAATGTGCAGTCCTAGGATTCCCTGGCAGTGCAGCTGCTTCTGCCTCCTTGAGCAGCTGAGATTTTTCAATATTGAATGAGTGATGGCAGGAGAGGGGGCTTGGGCACGGTTTCTGTGCAGGCACCCACCTCTCAGAGACCTTCAATCCATTTCTGTCATAGCATGAAAATTATTTGAGAAAGAGTTAAAGTAGAAAGAGTTTACAGGAGTGCAGAACGCAAGAAGGCGCGGTCAAGACTTACCAGGTCCTTGCAAAATCGTGGAATTCCACTAAATGGCTCAAAACTGAGCTTGTTACTGGCTTGCCCTTTTTCCAAGGACAAGTCTGAGATTTCACTGGAAACCTTGGGGAAACACTGCCTTGTTTCTGTTTTCTTCAGTCTACAGTCTTCAATAGCTGGGATGTTTGAATCAGTTTTCTTGAACGTCTGGATCACCCAAAATTTCCACATCTTTTTCAGAGAAAGGAAGATAATAATAATGAGGAGGCTCGGAGCCGGGTCCCTGGAAATCAGGCTGGAGTCACAGCTTTCTACCACAATTTAAAAAAAAAAAATCATTAAAACCCTTAAATGGCATCTTTTGTTCCAGTCAGAGTCCTTTGCACATGTACCAGTGGAAGTCATCGCCTTCCAAATACACACAGGAGCTGATGGAAATTTTATTATGGCCCAATGATGCAGAAAGAAACTGGCAGTGAGATTTAACAAGGTCACTTCAAGGCACAGAAACCTCTGTAAAATATGCTCATTCCCCACATGGCCAGCGAGGTGAGGGATAAATGTTTCACGCATAGGAAATGGTGATTTACGATTAATTTCCAGAAAAAGGAAATCCTTTTTTAATCAAAATAATTTATAGGGTTAATCTAAAGGCAGTGTTTGCTCCCCAGCACGGCAAGCCAGGCACGGTGAAGATGGATGGGGTTTGTCCATGGGATTTGAATCAGCTCTGCACAGGAGGGCCTGTAGTCAAGGATACCTGTATTATTTATGGCCAAGGTTTTCAAAAGGGAGTAGTTGATCTTGCATCCCTTGGGTTTGGTTGCTCAGGGTGTGACCTGTGCAGAGCACCAGCCTCCCTGAAAAAAGGCCTTTAGAAATCCTATTCCCCGCTACTTATTTGTTGGTTTTGGTGCTCGTGGCTGGATGCAGGTGGGCAGAAACCCAGGTTCCCCTCATTTAACACTGCTGGTTCAGAACTGAGCAGGGCTGGACCTAACAAGGAGCACAAGAACCTGCAGACTTCAGATTCCACTGAGAAAAAGTGTTCACAGAAATGCTGGGAGGTTTTTTCTAGTTGGTTTTGGGAATGTGTGGCTGCAGTAGGTGGCAGAGTGATGCTGATTTAACCCTGGTGAGGAATGATTGCCCCTCTGCTCTCCTGTGGCTGGAGGCGCTCAGAGCTGCACAGGACCTGGTTCTCAGGGTGAATCCCACACTTCAGCTCTGAGTTAATTTCATCTCACATCTGCTGCTTATTAAATTAATGCTGGATGGTTCCCTGGAATGAGAACTACAGATTTTTACAGCATATCACAGGTGTTCAGGTGCTGCAGTGAGGGTCAGGAGTCCGAAAGCAAAGCAGGCAACTGTACAGAAAACCATAAAGTGGGAAAATACAGTGTGGTTTGTCACTGGAAAGGCTGACAATTGTTGAGGAAGAGATGAGATAAGAAAAACAAGGCAAGTCGAGTTTGGTACTACACTGATGTTATTTATAATCTCACTACAGACCTAATTTCTCTTGTGACTTTAATCCTCCCCCTTTGCAGAGAGCAATCTATTATATTGGAAGATATTTGAGATGCTTTGGGAGTAGGGAAATTATTATACATAAAATATGTAGCTAATATTATTAGAACAGACTTTGATTAATTTTGCAGCTGGCAACATTACCCCTGCCTGAAAATTAAATCCATTTGCTATCCGTGTGGAAGCAATTGTGTTAATATCAAAGCTAGTTTTAAAATGAAGCAGGGAGGGCTCCCCTCCATGTCTCCCATGCAAGGAATCAGGGATGGGAGACGAAGGGCTGGAGTGATAATTCCTTGCTAACACAAGGAGTTATCCTTTCCTCCACAAAATTTGCAAGACTTCAACAGAGTTTTTTTGAGATGTATTTAAGGTACATTCAAGCATATGGATAAATTCAAGTGACCTTGTCTCGGTCTCACCCTTGGTGTGCAATATTGCCTGTGGGCAGACACCAATATTTGTATTTGTCCTGTGTGTGTACAGCACCAAGCACAGCAGAGCCCTGTTCCCATGGGCAGGTTTATTACCCCAGTAATTATTGACAGCAAAGATACGTGCCCAAGCCAGAAATATCTCAGTCTAATTACACTGGAGTGATTTTGAAAAGCAGTTGGACGAGATTAAAGAGACAGCTTTCGTTAATTAAGAACTTTGGGCTTCCGGTGCTATAAAGATCCCAGCTGGCCCCATATGCACCTCTGGCTGCAGCTGGGCTCTGGATCTCCCCCTTTATTTCTCCTGCAAAAGTTTTCCTCTCCGCAGCCTGTTTGCTGGAGCGCAGGGATTCTCTCCTCCTCCTTCTCCTAAGCAGGAGGTGGGCAGGTCTGCCCACATTAAATATACAAACACGCTGTGCTCGCTCTCTGCTCCAGAGGCATCATCGGTGGCCCGTCAGCAGCAAAATCCGAGCAAAGGATGCCCCAAGGGCTGGGGGAAGGCTGAAAGCAGCAGCAGCAGCAGCAGCAGCAGCAAATAAAGCAGCAGCCCAAGCCCCCCGCAGGAAGGGGGAGAGGAGCAGCAGAGAGCGCAGGGAGCCTGGGCACCCCAGGCTCTCACAGGAGCTCTCTGCAGCCCCTGCACATCCCTTGTGAGTATACCAGCAGCAGCGTCCCAGGAAACAGCGTCCTTCGAGGAGGAAGAGCTGGAAATCACTCAGAAGAGAGAAGAAAAGAACCAAAGCACCAGCTGCTATCCCTTCCCAGAGGGCGGGAGAGTGAAAGGAGTTCAGGGGAATGAACCTGGAGGATCCAGAGACTCAGAGCGGAAAAGTTGCCCTGCCGGGAGACTCTGCACACTAAAGCTCTGCTCCACGATGGGATTTCTCGTGCCTAAGGGAAACCTCCTCCTCCTGCTGTGTGCCAGCATTTTCCCCGGTAAGTTTGAGAAAGCTCTTCGACCCCTGCCCTGTTCTTTAGTTCTTTCCTCCCTATCCCTCTCAAAGACACACTGCAGAGACCAGTCCCTGTCAACAGGGAATTTCCCGGACTCCTCCACCCTTCTGCCCCTTCATTGCTGGTCCCCTGAACACCAGCCTCTGCTGAGCAGCGCTTTGCCTTCATTTGCTGCTCCTTGTCTGATGTGATGGAGAAAGGGTTAAAGCCACGGTGGGAAGGGGACAGGAGGGGGAATCCAGACGGGGGCTCAGCATCCTGCTTCTTGCCTGGGCTTTTCTTCCCTGGCTAAAGTGTGTTAATGTGTCTCGGGGCTACAGCTCCGGCTGGGGAGAGCACAGCCAGCGCTCAGCTAATGCTTCCCTTTGTATAATCCAGGGCAGCTACAGACTAAGTAGAAGCCATATTCCACGAGGGACGTGGGGAGAGCCCCCGGCTCCCTCTCCCCTCTGTCTGGTACAGCCAGCACAGGAGCACAGCCCCTGGATGAAGTGTGGCTTTAATTTTTAATAACCACCAGGCACCTCCGACAGCTCCTGGAGCCTACGTGCAGGGTCAGGGCTGCTCCTTGCAGCCTCCAACTTTTAAAGTTATGCCTGAGCAAAACTGGGATCTTGTTATCCGACTTGTGCTCTCCACCACCCTCTTCCTTCCCCAATTGTTTTTGTGAAATACCCACTAAGAAGGTTAAAAGGCTGAATTTCAGTCTACCTTTTTTTTCCCTGATGTGTTTGATGCCAGTTTTTATGTGTAAATCTGATCCAAAATCCCTATCTCCTAGCAGGAGGCTGCTTTTTTTCCTTTCTGGCTTGCCCCTCTAGCATCCCTCTTTCCCACTTGCAGACTCCAGCACTAGAAACTTCCCACAAAGTGACCATAAAAATTAGACCAGACTCAGGGAAGAATGGCTCATGTAGTGTTTTCTAAATGGTATTACTGGTGCTGCCACTTCCTTCAGATGAATCCATCTCTGTAATAGTGGGTGAATAGAGTGAGGATTACCTGGCAATGCCTGGGATAGAGGGGAGGCAAATCACCTGAGCAGCATCACCCTCCTGTGCGTCCCCAAGCGCCCATCGCTGGGGTTTGCTGGAGTTTCCCTCTGGAGAAGGCTCCAGCTATGCCAGCTCTTGGACCTGCAGGTGTTTCATTCCTTCCCCACAGCCTTTGGCCACGTGGAGACCCGAGCCCACGCGGAGGAGCGACTCCTGAAGAAACTCTTCTCTGGTTATAACAAGTGGTCCCGTCCCGTCGCCAACATCTCTGACGTGGTCCTCGTCCGCTTCGGGCTGTCCATCGCCCAGCTCATCGATGTGGTGAGTGCAGCCTCTTTGTGCAACAAAGGCCGAGATTAGCCAGGCTGGGGCCCAGGGACAGGCTCCTGGTGCATGTGGGCTTTACTGGCTGGTGCAGGATTGGGTCGGGAAGACTCTGCCCTCAGCAAAGAGTGTTAATGCAGACAGACCTGGTGGAACACAGGGTGACTCGTGTGAGAAGCTGGTCATCAAAGTGCATCCTTTATTCTTCATTTACTACAGGCAAAATCCCAAATTCCCTATCTAAACCCATGGGACTGATGACAGCAGGGCAGGGGAGCCACTGGCAGAAATGCCAGAGAATTCTGGCAAAGGAATAAATCAAATACCTAATTTGGAATTTGAGCCATGATCATTAACACTAATTTCCACAAGCTAATAGAGACAGTGCTCTGCGCACCTTGGGAAGAGAGATTGCCTGAAGAGATTTCTGAAATGAAAGTTTTGAGGGTTTTTAGCTAATCTGGCAGATACTAACAAGAAAATTCTTTCTGAGTGTTTGCTCAGATAGAAGTCACACGTGTGCAAGCTGCACATGCCCTGTACAAAACAGAGTGGTCTGCACGCAGACTGATGTGCCCTGGTATTTATGGGATTATTCTGGCACAGTGGGTTGGGGTCAAGTGTTGGATCCAAAGGAGGTCCCTGCAGGGCTGCAGGTGTTAGACACACTCACAGGCTTTAGAGCTTGTGCAGGTCTTGCTCCTGCGTTTTTCTCCTCCCTGTCCCTGTTTGCACGTGGCACTTCCCAGGAGTGTGTGTCCGTGCAGCTGCACGTTTCTTGAGCAGGCACTGGGCTGGCTTTCATAGAAGAGTTTGGGTTGGAAGGGACCTTTAAAGGCCACCTTGTGCAAACCCCTTATTTTACAGAAGAGGGGACTCCCTGTCACTTTTTACTGCGGTCATGTGGCAGCGTGAAAGGGGTGATAATGCCCCAGCCCTGGAAGTGTTCAAGGCCAGGCTGGATGAGGCCTTGATCAGCCTGGTTTAGTGGAAGGTTTTGGAGGGGGTTGGAACTGGATGAGCTTTAAAGCCTCTTCCAACACCAACCATTCTGTGATTTCTATGATAATGGAAAGAATAATGCAATTTAAAGACATTACTGGTGTGGGACAATCATAATAGATGACTCTCCACACCGTTCTATACTTTGAAATCAGAGTTTTGAGATGAAAAGGAAGCAGCTGAGATGGTTCAGGAGGTGGGGAATCAAAGACACCAGTTGCTGGAGAGTCTCATGTCGTGCAGAAACCATCAACTTCCAGCTTTGCAGCATGGAAATGGTCTCCCATTCCCCTCCTCGCTCTAACGTCAGCCTGAGGGATCCAGGGCCGTTTGCAGTTGCTAATGTTGAAGTTGCATGGTTCTCATCTGAATAATTGATAAGACTAAAGATGAGACATTAGTGACTGTTGGAGGCATGAGAGAGACTTTCCATTATGCAGCTGCTGAATCGTGGGAGAGGGGGGATCGATACACCTGCTCCACAGTGCTTTCCCAGTTTACTTAAGAAAAATTAATCTTCTTAAAACCATGTCAGTGGTTAGAAGTGCAACTCGCAGGCAGAGCTGTGCTGGGACCTCAGGGCATGGCTGGAGGAGAGCTCTCACCCCTCCTGCCCCACTCTGTGACTGGTGACACTCCTGCCACCACTGTGGCTCTTCAGCTCCTCTCCCCCTTCCCGACAGTGACAGTTTTGGTGCAAACCCCGCTGCAATTGTTAGACCCGATGCTCAGCTCCCAACGACAAGGAGTCTGAAAGGGAAATCAGAGCTGCATTCAAACCCCAGCTCCTGCTGACAAAAGCTGGGGGCAGGGGAACAGAAATCAATGGGGAACTCGACATTCTTGCATGTCCTTACCTCACCCTGGAGTGCTGAGGGTTTTCTGAGCCCAGAAATAAGGGGGGAGGGATCAAGAATGTGTCCAGGAGCAGCCACCGAGCGACACACTTGCACTCCTATGCCCGTGTGCCTGCAGGACCTCACGCGCTGTGTTCACCTTGAGAGAAGGGGCCAGGCAGCGCAGCACCCCCAAGGCTGGGGGGTCACTGCTGTCCCCTGGGCTGGCTCCATGAGGAGCATCCAGCTGGGCCAGCTGAGGAGGAACTCGGTCAGTGGCACATTGCAAACCCCTCTGAGATAATCCCGTGGGACTGGAGTTGTGCTTCGCTCAGGACAGGAGGACGGCAGAGCCTCGGGTGTGGTCATGGGCAGGAACTTCCATGAAGGGTGGTTCCAGGGAGGAAAATTCCAGTAAAGGGCAGAACCTGCTACACTGGGATGCCCAGTGCAGGGGCTGTGGTGGAAACCCTCAGGTGCTTGAACTGCAGAGTAGTAAGAGAAGCAGGTTCTCAAGGATTGGTCCAGGTCATGGCATTCTTCTTCTCCCATTGGCACCCGAGGAAGCAGCTGGGTATTTTCTCTCCCTTTGTTTCTCACTGGAGTGTGTTTGCATTCCTCCTTCCTCCGTGTGCGTCTGGTCCCTAACCCCGGAGGAGAGAATCTCTGATCAGGTTTTACATCTGGTGCCACAGCAGCAATGAGGAGGCTCAGGGAGGAGGAGGCAGAGCTCCCCCCAAACCTCCTGGGTTTTAATGTTCACAATCAATCCTGAACTGCCACGAGAGCAAGGTTAATGATGAGCAGTTTGCCATCGAATGAGCCCTGCCAACTCAGCTGGGTTTGGTGCCAACCAAGGCAAGAGAGAAAAAAGAACCACACAAATAAACCCTGAGCTGTGGTGGGACACTTCAGTCAGACCAGCACTAGGCTGTGCCCCACGTAATTCACCTGAATTACTTACAGAGGGCACAAAAGGCAAGCAGCAAACAGTAATTAACTCTACTGCAGTGCTGCCAGAGTTATATCTGCCTGACATTATTTAAATACATCTATATAGTCCTACCTTTCCATACTATTTGTGCATAGAATTGGGAAAAAATTTACCTGTAGGTGGAATAACACCAGGATGTCCAAGAGTTCCGTGTCAGCGAAGCAGCTGGGGTTTATTCAGAAAACCCAATCCACAGTGCCTCAAGTTCATGTGTTTGGTAGAAGGAGAAATGCTGCTGAGCTTCTTGTTTCCAGAACTGTGTCCATGGATAGTGTTTGACAGGAGAACACCCATGCAGATGGAGCTGAGCACTGGAATCCACCACACGTGTGTGAGTAAGGGTTTATAGATCCATCACTCCCTTCCTTCAGTGCTCAGGTCAAAGGCAGGCTGGAGAGCTTTTTCCTCTACCTGGTGTCATCAACCCAGGCTGAATCCATCAGCACTGAGGAAAATCCCAGTAAATTCCAGTCCATCTGCTCACAGGATTGCTTAGGTGCAGGCTCAGCTGTTCAGTGGTATCAGACAGCTGTGCCCTGTCCCATGTCAAATGACAGAAACATCTGCTTTTTATTTCCAAGATGGAACTTACATTTATTGCAGAGGTGATTTGTAATTACATAAATGAAATACAATTAGGAGAAATTAGGAGGGTTCTTTGGGCCGCTTAATCTGCTCCTGTAACCAATATCTGATCTTGCATTTCAGGATGAGAAAAATCAAATGATGACCACGAATGTGTGGGTGAAGCAGGTGGGTGCCCCCAAATATGTGTTTTTCCACGTTCCTTTTCAATTTTTTATGCTGAACTGTCCCACTTTTGTAACCACCTCATTTTTGGCAGGAGTGGCACGACTACAAGCTGCGCTGGGACCCCCAGGAATATGAAAATGTCACATCCATCCGAATCCCCTCGGAGCTCATCTGGAGGCCAGACATTGTCCTTTACAACAAGTGAGTGTGAGCACTGTGGCCAGAGGGCAAAACCATCCTTGCAGATTTTCTCTGTTCATGGGGTTAAAATGCTTCCTGCAATGATTCCTCTTTATTTGGTTCTCTGTGGTCAGATTTCGTGTAGATTCTATAACGTCTGTCCCAGACATGCCTTAAATGACATGACTGACGTTCATCACAAGGGCTTTGCTCTCCTAATGATCCTTCCTCTGAGCAGCCAGTTTTGTTGGGGGATGCCAGGTATTGTTTCCTCTTCTCATGTCAGATGCACAATTAAGCTGGATTTGAGCTTTCAGTCCTCTTCAATTCCATTTCAGCCAGGAGCTCTCCCCTAATTCATCACCATCAGCTGGAAAAGCCAATTACTGAGGATGGGTTAAATAAGGAAAATATGCTGAAACATGCCAGGCTTGTGCATCTAAAAACAGAGGTTTCAGGTCAGCTAAATGCCATTTTGCAATGATTCCTAAATAGGTATTTGTTCCTCATCCCAGTTGCTTGGAATCTGTCTCTTGTATGGACACTTTTAGGAAGCAGGTTGTGGTTTTCTTTCTTTCCTTTGGAGCCTGTTGATATTCTTAGAAACGCTGCCCAAGTGCCAAGGCTGTTTTCTCCCTGGAGCCCCACCACAGCTCTCCAGTCTCCCAGGATGTCAGATATCCCAGTCCCCCGCCCCAGCACAGGCCCCAGAGAAAACACTTGCTGCAGGCATCAAAGAAAAGCATCTTTGCATGTGGCTGACACTCAGAGAAAACCCTCACAGCAGCAGCCAGGCTCGGTTTTAATAAACAGTCACCTGCTTCTAGCTTGATACGATTTTGCTTCTGTTTAAAAACCAAAGTAAATGGTTGAAGCTGGAATCTGCCCAGGGGGCTGTGAGCTTTGGAGACTACAGGGGCTGTTATCTTTCCCATTACCTCATTTCTGATCCTCAGTGGTGTGGAGTGATTGCAAACCTCTTGGAAATCACTGCATCCTCGCTGAGCACCTTTCGGAGATTGGCCCAATGGAAATGACTCATCCAGAGGCACTTGGACCTTCCTGCCCTGCAGGGACACACTCTGAGCATGAGCATTGCATTGCAAGTGCCTCACTTGGCAGCCAAGAAAGGTCTTCCCAGCTTCCACTGGAAAAAATGTAATGTCCTTGTCATTCTTATTGTTTAATTAATGACAGTGGCAAAGATTATTATTTTTGGAGCTGCTGGTGTTGTTGCAGTGGACCATGGTGCCAAAGGAAATGGCGCGGCACAAATCCCCACACGACCTTTGTGTGTCAAACCATTCTTTTGCTGGAGCTACTGGCACGTAAGAACCTGATGGGTCACCTCTGCTTCCTCTCCCTTGGCTCAACACGGTTGAAGAGGATGGTCCATGCCAGGAGGGGCCTGGAAATGAAGAATCACAGAAGGACAGAATGGTTTGGGATGAACGGGATCCTAAAGATGATCTCATTCCACCCCCCCTGCCATGGGCAGGGACACCTTCCACTAGACCAGGGTGCTCTGCCCAACCTTGCCTTGAGACCTTGGTGTCCTTTAG
The DNA here is from genome assembly GCA_013397975.1 of Machaerirhynchus nigripectus. NCBI lineage: Eukaryota > Metazoa > Chordata > Aves > Passeriformes > Dicruridae > Machaerirhynchus > Machaerirhynchus nigripectus. The sequence goes on along the minus strand of VZRQ01001930.1, from coordinate 1,770,446 downwards.
TTCCCAGGACATTTTGGGATTTCACGCTGAAGATATCCCCCGGATGTCCAGGACACCCAGACCTCAAGCTGGGCAGCCTTGAGCCCCTCACACGCTCTGCCCCTCTGCCCTGTTGTTGTAGTTCACTGTTGCTGTGACTTGAGTCTCTACAGTGACTCCAGGGGTCTGACCTGGCCACAGCAGCTGCTCCAGAATGTCCTTCTCATCCTCATCTGGGGTGAGAGTCTTTCAGTCCTGCCCACCTTATTGCTCTGACTTGCAGTAGCAGATCTGACTGTCCTGGGACCTGCTCACACAGGGAGAACTTGTGCCCCAGCTCCTCAGATCCAAGCTACTTCCCTCCCTCGATCCATACTTAGCATTAATAATCATGCATTCGTCTGTTGGTTGTCATGAGTCTATCATGCATTTTTAATTGGTTACTTTATCCATGAATTAAACATGAATGTAGGCCAGGCACCAGACATTAGTGGGTTTCCACTAATTCCATATGTCTTCACAGCTGTATTTCCCTGTCCCCGTATGCAAAATGTTTTCTGCCCTGAGGTATATTTTTCTATTCCACCCAGCTTCCTGCCAGACACATCTGGAGCTGCAGTCAATATCTTCATCAAGTTTCACATCTTTTAGGGGTTGCAGGGCAAATGCAAAGCAAATCCTGTAGTGTGATGGGACACCAAGGTGAGGCTCTTCTGCACGGCCTTTCACCAACTGCATTCCCAGCCAGGGCTTCTCCTGGTGGGCATCTCAGCTGGAAGTGATAGTGATTAGTCATGGTGGTGCTAACAAGGAGTCCATCTCATATTTTACAGATATGTATATATGGATTAGAAGGGGTTTAACATAGCTGCACATAATTCTGGGTTTCTAAGAGCAGGAGAATGTGTGAAGAAACCTTGGTGGAAGAGAGTGAGAGACCACACTGACCTTTCATTCTCTTCAGGCTTTTTAGTGTGAGCTAATTGCTGCTTACCACATTCTTTGGCAGAAATATGATATTTCTGTTTGGGATGGAATCCTTTGGAGAAGATTAGACAAATACCTCTTCTGTTTTTGTCTTGGGTTGTATATAGAAATGGTAAAATTTCAATTGATTTCCAATTTACATCTTTAAGGAAACCTAACCTAACCTGTTGTGAGGTTATTCTCATATCTTGGCTCATTATTATAAAAAACATTCCATTTACCCCCTCTAGAGACCCAAATTAAATCAGTAAATTCAGCTGGTTTGGCCTAGAGAGTAAATGTAGTTGTCAACATTCATAAGGAATCTAAAACCAAATTAATATCCTACAGGGAAATTAATATGCTGTTGAATTTTCAGGCTTGATGAGATAAGTTCCAAGACTCTGCAAATAGTTTCTACTGGATGTGACATAACATATGTATAACAGAGGAATGTGAGTTCATAGTGAAGAGGCAAAGCCTCCTCTTTGCCAAGAAACCAGGCTGTTCCTTATCTGAGGTTGTAAAGGCTCTTCAGGCACCACCAAATCATTTCTAAATGAATTATCTAAGCCTCTGCATTGATTTGTTTTTTCCATGCGTGAATGGCTTTGAAGCACATTTTAGTTCTTCTTTGTATATTTGAAGTATAAAAAAAAAGAATTGTATTTTTTTTTCTCTAATGAGGGAATGAGCTCTTGGGGGTTGAATTTTTTGTTTGTGGTGGGGGTTTTTTTGGTGTTTTTTTTTTTTTGCTTCTCCACCTCTGTGTTGAGTCACTTGTTCAACATAGGAGGTCCAGAGGAGAAACCTCTGAAAGGACAGGTTTGCATCCAGGTGTTCCAGTTGCTAAAGGCTGCCCAGGGCAATCCAAGCCCATGTCCATGAGCCTAATGCATGGGCAGGGAATTTGAAATGTGAGCTCCACTGACTGGTTTTTAACTGGATAATCATGGTAGTATCACTGCATTTGTCTTCTCCAACCTGGTGATTGTAAAACCTGGAAAGAAGCTACTGGGAACATTGAGAATTCAAAAGTTTCTCTTTTCTTGGTATTTTCTGGTGTTAACTGTTCCAGAAAGTAATCCCTGCCTTAAACTCCACACTGAAAAATAAAAAAAATAAAAAAGACAGGATCAGATGAGAAGGAAAATCAAATACAAATCTCTGTAATTAAGGGTAGGAAATACCTTGAGGAATTCACCCAATGGCAAAATGGATACAAAGGGATTACTGGACTGGGTTAGAAGATCATCTGGCAGGCAGCTTTTGAAAGTCATGGAAAAGCAAAAAGGTCTTTTGAAAAGTACTGTAGCAGCTTGTTCTTGTGAACTGTTCTGTGATGTTTGCAACCAGTTAGAGTTACGGAGTAACTCTGGTTTCATGACTCATCCCAAAGCTCTTTGGAAGAGAAATACCAGAAGATGCCCCAGCGTAACCTTTAAATTTGGAAACGTGCTTGCCATTTTTCCTTGTGTGCACTGGCACAGATCTCATCATTGTGCACCAACTGTGTTTATAGTAGGCCAAAAAAATCACTAATTCACCCCTCACCTTTCCTGACTCTTCTGGGAGGTTCAGTGGTTGTTTTTCTGGAGAGGGGTATCTTCAGATGCTCGGAGGTTTGCTGCCAAGCTCTCCCCAGCCATACAGGAGCTGATAGAAGGAAATCTGTAGGAGGGATCCCTCTCCTGGGCTGCTGCTCTGTTCACACCCGAGGGCTTCTCCTACCCCTCTGCTAAGGACAGAGCAAGAGCTTTGCCTTCAAAGTGCTGGCGAGAATCCTTGGCAAAGGGGAGAATTGGAGCAAAATGCACCAATCCAGCACAGTCAGAGCCTCCTGAGACACTTGTGCTCATTCCACCAGCGTAGCACAGCCTCTTCTGAGAATGGTGCCTGTTTTGCTGAGGGACAATCAAAATTTCATTAGTTACTGCTGGTTTCTAAACATCTAAACCGAGCAAAAGCTGGGACGTGACTGAAAGAAGTCACATCGGTGCACAGACATCCCCACCTCTGCACCCAAGGAGTTTTGTGTCCAAGTTGCCAAGATCCTGGAGATATTTAAAACCTGACTAGGTGAGGTCCTGATCCTCTTGTAGCTGATCTGCTTTGAGCAGGGAGTTTTGGGCAGGAGACAATTCCAGAGGTCCCTTCCGAGCGGTGCATTTGTAGTTATCATTTGGTAACACAAAACAGTAGTTAAACAAAATATTTTCTGGTTTGCATCTGGAGAGAACTTTAATCTGAGCATAACGGAAGCATCTCTTTAATGTGCACCAAAAGGGTGCAGGGTCTTAATACTACAGTTTTTCTTTGTTACTGCTCTTTGATGAAAAATGCTTTAAATGAGGACATTCTACTATATCCATGTATGTATATAGATAATTTTCAGGCTTTTAAAGCTCTGTTTGGATTTAAATTGCATCATCAGAAATTAAAATAAATGTGTGCCTCATTTGCATGCATTCTGAAAACACTTAATTTTGTGAGATGATGTATCTCCCAACTGCAGGAAAATAGAAAGTGGGAAAAGAAAATAAAAATTCTCCATCAGCAGAGCTTTTTAGTGAAACGTGGCTGGTGGATGTCAGTAAAACAATGCCATCCTTGAACCCTTATAAACTTAGGAGATTTGGAGAGCAGCTTTTATTCTCCAGATGAGAAATCAAAGGCTGCAGCACACAGCAGAGCTTTTTCCTTGGGGAAAAAAATAGGTAGTTGTCTTCTCTCTTTCTTGGTGGGCACGGCTGTGTTTGGCATGAAAATGTAAGAGCTCCAGTTCTTTATTACTGACATATTTTTAAAGCTGTCAGGTCAGAGTAACCAGGAGAGCCTGACTATCTGAATTCTCCAGTTCTTGTGATGTTTACCTTGCACTCACGCCTTCTTCCAAATGGTTTTTCATGACAACTGTCACAACACAGGGCTCTCCACTGAGTGAGATGAGAATGTGCTACTGCTCTAAAGGGATGTCTGCAGGTTTTCTCTGCCCCACTACATCAGGTCTCCCACCTTCCTGTCTAAGGCAATATTCACGTGGTGCAGTCAGGGCTGTCGGAACAGGAATGGGTTTTCCCACAGCAAAGCTTTCCGAAAGAACACAGGGTTTCCCCAGTCTCCCCACTGCAGACTGTGTTCTCACCTTCATCCCTTGGAGGAGACTGGGGAAAGACTTTGGAAGGCAGTCAACAGCCAGGTGGCCTTGTTTGCTCCCTCTCTCATGTGGAGAGGAGCAGAATCAGTCTCACCCAGGAGGGGAGAGAGAATCTCTCCAGGCTCCCCTGCACAGGCAGGGAGCCAGCAGGCACAGCTTCCAATCCAGTAAACATATGCTTGAAGGTCCAGTGTGGGTGGAAAGCTTGGGCAAGGAGGCAAAAACATATGGATGCATGAAAGGTGAGACAAGTGGGAACTCTGCCTTTGCATGATGCAGCTGGGATATATGCTGTGTACACAGCGTGGCTGATTCACCCTGCTTACAAATTCCTCTACGCTGAACTGCAATGAGAAGTCCAAACACACCCAGTAAAGTCAGGAACTCCTTCACAGTCCTGTTAGGTTGGTGAGGCAGGAGCATCCCAGGGTGTTTTATGGCTCCTCAGAGTCAACAGATGACTAAATCCAAGGAGCTATTCTGCAGCTGGTCTCACTCCTGCCATGGCACTGCAGGCAAAATCCAGCCTGGAAGGCAGTGCCAGTGTTATTTGTAATAATATATAAGCCAAAGAGGACCCAGGATGAACCTGGGATTGTTAGACAAAAAATTAAAAAAATAAAAAATGTGTTCCTTGTTAAAAAGCAGATAATTTACAGAAATAAGTGACACACAAGATCTGCAGTATCACAATGGTTCCATCTACACTTGCAGGAGAGGAGTGTGGCTGATCACACAGAAACTGCAAAACTGCCAGGGAAGGCATTTCTGGGAATGAAACACAGTTACATGAATTATTATCATTCCTGGATGACATTTTAGCAGGAGTTTCATGCTCTTTTCCAAGAGTTTTCAAAGGAAAAATGCACACCTGTGTTGTTTACCCAGCCACTTACACACTGCTCTGCCTAAGAAGGGAAACACTCATAGTGGATGCTCATAACCCCTTTTCTCTAGCAAGATCCAATTACAAATATTGCTCCATTAATGAGCGATTTAATCATGCTTCAGAGATATCATTAAATGCAGAATTGGATTCCATATTCCTATTGAGATTTAAAAGGAAAACCACCGAGAACAGCAAGCACTGGACTGTCACTTGCTGTCCATGTTTCATGTCTCAATCTGGCTTTACTGTGCTCCTAGCAAAACCCACGAGGAAAAAAGTGGTTTTCATCCAAATCACACGTTCAGAAGTGTAACTTAGATTTAAGAACAAAGAGGTAAGACAGGAGCTGGATGGATTGTATAATGGCTCTGGTTTTTTTGCTTCACAGTGCTGATTTTGTCTTAATCCCTTTGTGAGAGTTTTGTACATAGTTTCCACTTCCCTTTTTTTTTAAAGTGCTTTAAATCTTTAGAAAAAAGTCCACTTTAGAGCTCAAAAGGCACTGTGTCCTTCTGTGTTCTTTTGTTTTTCCAAATTCTGCCACAAAGAACAAAGAAGAGTTTAGCAAAACCTGGTTCTCCACCACACAAGAATTCTGAGTTTATTTTTCCATTAATTCAAGCAACCTAGAAAATTGTCTCAAGGACATCTGGGCTGTGATCCTGAGGACTGGGAATGTATTCCATCTCTGCCCAGAAACCGTGTTAGCCAAGGCAACTCAGTGAGGGCCAGATCCTGCCACTATTTCCCAATACTACACCAGTCTCACTTTTAGGATGTTTCACAGGGCAAGAGGAAATGTGTGATGTGAGTTGTGAGGCCCTGGCACAGGCTGCCCAGAGAAGCTGTGGCTGTCCCATCTCTGGAATTGTTCGTGGCCAGGTTGGACAGGGCTTGGAGCAACCTGGGAGAGTGGAAGGGAATAAAAAAAGGAAACAACCATGGCAGGGAGTTGAAACGAGATGGTCTTTAAGGTCCTTTCCAACCCAAAGCATTCCATGATTCTATGATTCCATGAAACTATCAAAAAATCCTTTTAAAAAAAAATTTGCATATAAATGAATGGATGTTCTCCTAAAGAAATGCATTTAGGAAAGTTCCTCTGCCTTCTGCAGCTTGAGGAGCACAGCTGGATCACCCCTGTGTTGATGAGCTTGCTGCTGGTGGGAAGGAGGAGAGGTGTGACCCCTGTCACTGTGTGGCTGCTGTCAGGGCACATCTGGGCACCGAAGCAGCAGAGCAGGGCCCAGGGGTTTTGCTGACTGCAGGCTGGGCTGGCTTCAGCCAGAAGGACTGGGCAGGAGCAGAGAGCTTTCTATCTGTATCAGCCTGAATAATTCATCTCGAGTTTTTAGCAGAAGCTCTCTTCCCCTGCGCAGCCTCCCCTTCGTCTGGCAGTGCTGCTGTTTGTAACTCGGCTTCTTCCTCCAAAAGCCTGGAAAATACAATTTATTCATACGATCCCAGTACAAAGTCCTGGACTGTCATCTATTTATCTGATACTACCACACAGACCCCAGATGAGAGTCCTTGTAAGAAGACACCACAAAAGACAGTTCTCTTCCTGACTGGGAAACCAAAACACTAACATTCATTATTCCCATTAATAGGATGTTCTTGCTGTTTTTCACGTAAGAGACTGAATGATTGCCCAACACTCTTTCATTTTTAGCAGCAGCCACAAACAATTCTGCAGAGCCCACAGCTATGCTACCTGATAGTACTTCCCCCCACCTCTGAAACAAACTCAACCCATTCCAGAGCACTTACGGGACACCTTTGGGGAAAACCTGTGTGCAGTCACACCAAGGAACTGACTTATGCCAGGGAAAGACTGGTATTTGCATGCATTCCAGGGCTTGTGTAAGCTGAGAGTTCAAAATCCACCGGACAGAGTAGATGGATCCGGTGTTTGGACATGATGTGCCTCCTGCATCTCTCAGGTCATTGGGAAGCCAGGCACTAAATATCCTATTTCTCCAACAGACTGACGTGTCCTAGAGAAGTCTCAGCCTTTTTTTATCTTCCATCTGTTTCCAGTGCTGACGGTGACTTTGCAGTCACCCACCTGACCAAGGCTCACCTCTTCTACGATGGGAGAATCAAATGGATGCCCCCTGCTATCTATAAAAGCTCCTGCAGCATCGATGTCACCTTCTTCCCCTTTGACCAGCAAAACTGCACGATGAAGTTTGGCTCCTGGACCTACGACAAAGCCAAGATAGACTTGGTGAGCATGCACAGCCACGTGGACCAGCTGGACTACTGGGAGAGCGGGGAGTGGGTCATCATCAATGCTGTGGGCAATTACAACAGCAAGAAATATGAGTGCTGCACAGAGATCTACCCTGACATAACTTATTCCTTCATTATCCGGAGGCTGCCGCTGTTCTACACCATCAACCTGATCATCCCCTGCCTGCTGATCTCCTGCCTGACCGTCCTGGTCTTCTACCTGCCCTCCGAGTGTGGCGAGAAGATAACCCTGTGCATCTCCGTGCTGCTGTCCCTCACTGTGTTCCTGCTGCTCATCACGGAGATCATCCCATCCACCTCCTTGGTCATCCCTCTGATTGGGGAGTACCTTCTCTTCACCATGATATTTGTTACCTTGTCTATCATCATCACTGTCTTTGTGCTCAACGTGCACCACCGCTCCCCCCGTACCCACACGATGCCGGACTGGGTGAGGAGGGTCTTCCTTGACGTAGTGCCACGGATCCTTTTCATGAAACGTCCCTCCACAGTGAAGGACAACTGCAAGAAGCTCATTGAGTCCATGCACAAAATAACCAACGCACCGAGGCTTTGGTCCGAGATCGATGTGGAACCCAACTTCACTACCTCATCCTCCCCCAGCCCCCAGAGCAACGAGCCGTCACCCACCTCTTCCTTCTGTGCCCACCTCGAGGAGCCAGCCAAGCCTCAGCCCATCTGCAAGTCCCCTTCTGGGCAATACTCTGTGCTGCACCCAGAGCCCGTACAGGTGACCTGCTCCTCTCCACAGCCCTCCTGCCACCCCCTGAGCGACACCCAGGCCACCTCTGTCTTGAAAGGCAGGTCACTGAGTGTCCAGCAGATGTACAGCCCCAACAAGGCGGAGGAGGGGACAATCCGCTGCAGGTCCCGGAGCATCCAGTACTGCTACCTGCAGGAGGACTCTTCCCAGACCAACGGCCACTCCAGTGGCTCTCCAGCATCCCAGCGGTGCCACCTCAACGGGGAGCAGCCTCGGCACAAGCCCCCTCAGTGCAAGTGTAAGTGCAAAAAGGGCGAGGCAGCGGGCACAGCAGCCCAGGGGAGCAAGAGCCACGGCGCCAAAGAGCAACACCTCGTGCTGATGTCCCCAGCCCTGAAGCTGGCAGTGGAAGGGGTTCACTACATCGCAGACCACCTGCGGGCGGAGGACGCGGATTTCTCAGTAAGTGTTCCAACAGAGCCTGCTGTCCTTCAGAAAGTCAAAAATGACCTGCTAAGGGAGCCCCAGCAAGCCTTGAGCTGTGCAGAGTGTGCACATGCTGATGCAGGCTCAGCCATCCCTCTGTTGTGCGTTTTGGCCACTGTAGGCACAGTTGGAGATGTCCTTGGGGTCCTGGCATGAGGGCCAAGGGGCAGCACAATCAGGTCATGCTCAGGGCTGCTCTAGAACAATGGATTCTCCAGCAGAAAATTAGAGTAAAGTTGTTGTTAGGTGGGAAAGAAGCAGTTAGGATTGTGAGAGACCCAAAACGCAGCCATCTCATGGGAACAGAGACTTATTCTTTATTAAAGCCTCTGACAAACAGGGAACTCACACACTCTGCTTTTTATTAATCACCGACTCTGGCTGTGGAGCCCAGAAAAGCAAGGTGCCCAAGCAGGCTGTGGGCATGGGAAGCTGTAGTGGTGTGGGGATATTGCAGGGTCTGTTCAGCTCTGCTCTCACAGCGTGATGTGATTCCTCATTAGTGGACTTCCACTGGAGCAGTTGGCTCTGTGCAGGGAGGTGGGGGAACAAATTTCCTGCCTATTCTGTGGGGGTAAATATGGCTACAAATAAAGGAAATAGAGGCTGAAAGGATTTCTTTTCATGGAGACAGTGATGCACATAACAAATGCCACATCCTTTCATAGCCCTTGTAGCTCTCTCCTGCAGGACTATGGATATGTTATTATATATGTTATATTATGCTAGTAATTATGGCCATAATGAAGGGAGGCACAAGATAACCTGAAGTTAGTCATCTTATTAGAGAAAAGTCCTATCTAGCTTTTCCTGGGCAGATCCATATGCAAAAGGTGCTTTTTAGCTTTGCCTACAGTTTAAATTTCTCAAGATTTACAATCAGCGCAAGTCATAGTATGTTTATACAAGTCTTCCTGGGCATGGAAAGTGTCTTTCATTTGCATTTTTCACAGCACTGAGCACTGAGCAGCAGCAAGAAAAGCTTAAATACTACTGTCCATTTCTATACTCTTTGGTATCACAGTTACGGGCTGTTCTTCAATGGATTTCACTTCACAGCATCCCTTTGAGGAAGGAACTGCTTATTCCTTATGTTGAGGAGTTACAGCCAAAACACAAACTTCCTGTTCAAGGTCACAGAACAAATCTGTGGCAGAGATGGGCTGTGAATCCTCATCTTCATTAGTTGCCAGTCCAGAACTCCTTGCCAGGGTAAAGCACTTCAGAAGCACATTAGGAGTGCAGTAATTAAACTCTGCTCTCTCCCCTGGCAATAATCACAAGTAAACCCATGGATGTCACTTGAGTTTAGCTCAATTTTTTCCCCATGGTGCAAATGAAAGACTATTACACCAATAATACTTCCCGTTTCAAATGACTCTCCCTGCTGAGCTGCTTGGTGTTATCAAGAATGGTCTCAATATTTTGGGTTCCTTCCTCTTAATTTTTTTAAATGAAGCAGTCTTCAGAAGGAACAGATTTTCTTCTGATACCTTCTGCTACTCTTCCCTCTTGAAAGTAAGTGATTGTCCTGAAGAGAAAGCTGTTTACAGCACTAAACATCAAAAGCGGAAGAAAAGGAGCACTTTTGAGCCTTTGGTCTCTGACCCAACCTCCTGCCAGCCCAGGCTGTGAGAAAAGGCACCAGGAGAACATCCAGCAAGGAGCTGTGGGCAGGTTTGTGGGCTCTCCTGGGGACTGGGGGTGACCTTTCTCCACTGTTCTGCAGTAGCTGTGGCTGGCACAGAAGGCAGAGCTTGAGTTTTCAGATAGAGGGGATAATGCTGACTCCAGTGTGGGGCTGCACTATTTTCTCTCCCTGGACCCAAGTAACATCAAGTAGGAAAGCACAATTTTTTTTTTCTCCTGGTGGAAATGAAAAAGAAGAAGGAAAATGATCTTCTGGAACTGAAATGTACTGTGAGGAGCAGAACTGATCCAATAAAATGAGAATTTATTGGGGAAAAAAAATCAGTACTCAGAAATTTGCTTTCATCTTAAAATCAAATTGTGGCATTACTTCATGGAAGTCTTCAACAAATCTATCAGCAGGCACCTCTGATGCAGCTGCTGAGACACATCTCGCAGTCTTGTGGGCAATATTTCCAGAGACATTCACCTTCCCAGAAGGAGAACAGAGCTTCTTTTAAGTTCCTGTCTTTTTCTTTTTTTTCCCCTAAAGCTCCATTGCCACAGGGGCAGTGCTTCTAAATTAAAAGTAAACAGCTCATTTAATTAAGTGCTCCAGCGAAGAGAAAATGGGAAATGCAAGAGGCAGTTGTTTGTCACAGAAAGATATCTGCAAAGAATACAGGCACAGTGGGGCACTGGGGAAAAGGCACGGCGGAATTGTCCCGGCACGTGATGGAAATGCCATCGGAAATTAATTACAGACAGAAAGGCAAAACAAGTTCCACGTCACACATCAGCCAAAATAACCAGACACCACCAGCACCATCTGGGAAGTCGTTCTGTCCAGGGCTGTGTGCGTCTCCGGAACAGTCTGATATGAAGACATTTAAAAAATAAAATGGGAAGGAATGAAGCTGAGGGGGAGGAAACAGGATAATCTCACCGGGTTATTTTTAACAAAGTACAATAAAACCACCTGGGACTGCTCTAATCTGAGTTGCAGACTCCGGGTCTTGGGGATCAGACGTTGCCGAAGCACCTCAATGCTCCACTCAAATCCTGAGGCTCGGACCCGCAAGGGGCTGGACCAGGGAAGAGCTGCAGATTCCCACTTTTCAGGAGAGTGGGGGAGTCAGCTGGTTCTTCCCCTGATTGTTTCCCAAAAATAATTTTGAGTGAGCTTCTTAAAAACTAATCACAATAGAGGTCAGGAGTTGTGGTGGCAGATGTTGGCAGCTGCATGGATGTCAGAGAAAGGTCCGCGGATCAGACTCCACGTGGGGTGCTGGACCACAGGGGAATGCTACAATGGTGGCAGAACACGAAACAAAAAAAATCCAAATCATTTTCTCTCCCTCATCCTCTTTTTTTTTTTTCATTATCTCCCCATAATTTCCAATTTCACCCTCTGTGCTCTCAATCTGAAGCTGGATATTGATTTTACAAACGTCTGATGCACTCCCAGCCATCATTTTCAAGATGGGCTCAGTATTTCTGCATACATCATGACATCAGAAAGCAAATTTCTGTCCAAGTTGTTCTTCTTTGCCCACTTTCCTCTTCTTTGTTCAGAGAGAAACTTATCAACTTTCTTTTCTTTGTGTGATCTGGCACTTATTTTTACCAGCATAAATATTCAAAGCAAATTATTTTACCAGAATGAGGCATTATTTACTCAACTCAGCCTTCCACTTGGACATCAGATGGTAAATTTCAGATTTTCTTAACATGTTGGTTACGTCATGAGACATTAATCCCATAAAAACCATCATCCAGAGCTTGCTTAGATGCCTTTCTCATGAGGAGTTTTAAGCATCAGAGACTCAAACTCTCAGTTGTGATGAATAGGTCAGAAAATAGGTGCAGCAAAAGGGAGTTATCCACTGAGCTCTTATCACAGAATTGTAGAATCACAGGGTGGTTTGGGTTGGAAGGGACCTTAAAGCTCTTCTCATTCCACCTGCCATGAGCAGAGCCCTGTCCAACCTGCCCTTGAACTTTCCAGGGATGGAGCAGCCACATCTTCTCTGGGCAACCTGTGCCAGGGCCTCAGCACCCCCACAGTAAAGAAATTCTTCCTATTTTCTAATCTAAAGTACTCTATTTCCGTTTAAAACCATTCCCCCTTGTCCTGGCACTACATGCTCTCATGAATTTGAATAAATTACAGTTCACAGCCCAAGCAGATTATAGAAGCTTGGGATGAGAGAATTCCTTTTGATTTCAAGGGTCACAATTTTTTTTTTATTTACCCTAATTATAGATGGTTGTGCAGAGGGCTGTACAATCATAAAATAACATGATTTTCCCCAAGAAGGTGACAAGATGCACGATGAACCTGATTGTTTTCTCTGCCTATTCAGCAGTAAAGGCTGGCCTAACCTGATGCTGGTTTTAAAAGAAAGAAATCTATCCATTGCATGAAAACATTGAACCCATTCTTATGCTTTTGACAACATTCAGGTGTTCCTGAAATTGAAAATGCTTTGTCCAGAGAAAATATAATGTGGTCTCTAGTGTGTGCCTCATTTCCCAGCTCACAAAGCTGCTCACTGAGCCAAGGAGCTCAGCAAGACCTCTGTACCTGCAAACGTCCTCTGCTGAAAATGGCATTTCACTGATACCTGGATTGCTTCCTTTACCAAAATGCATTTTTGGCAGCTTTGCTGTCCCCTGCTCCTTTTGCCACTCACAGCCACTGAAGAGGTTTGAGAGGCTGAGTCCTGCTGAGATGTTTTCCCCAAAGAACAAGGCAGCGTGCCAGATTTCAGCCCTCGGGTCTATTAATCACCAAGTGGGAAATTGTAGGAAATTATAATGGGAACAGTCATATCAAATAGAACTTTGCCATCTGATCAGGCCTCTTCCTGGGAAAGAAATTAAATAACAGCAATGTAATAGAAGAGGTTTTCATATGTATATGGTTTCTTAATGAAGCAGCCATTTACCATTTCTGCCTCATGGTACTAGACATCCCCAGAGAGGAATTGCTGGAAAATCCTCCTGGAGCAAGGCAAAAATGGGGAAAAAGGAGGGTGAGGGTGCTTTTATTTGCTGGTTCATTTTCACTGCTTATTCACCCGAAGCTGTAAATCCCTTCACAGAAGGAGTTTGGCTTTGTTAATCTGTAAGCAAACCTTTTTATGAGCATGGGGAATCAAGTGATTTCTTACCCCCCAGCCTCCCCAGCTTGAATCCCACCCTCATTTACACACCCAGTTACAGCTGTTGCTCATGGAAAATGGGAAAGTGAGTGTGCAGATGACCTTAATTATCCACGGGGGTGTGTCACCCATAGGGATTTGTGACTTCACATGCATACCCCTGCAGTCTGGGAATCTCTCAGGTTATTGGTAGAATAAACCTTTGTCATTTTATAGGACTGCTAAGTGTGAGCGAGGGCCTCTCCTCCTGTCTCTGGGATTATATGAAAATATCCTGTTTTGGAGTAAAGGTCGAAGTGTTTTCACAAATTTTAGTCTCATGAAACGTTAACAATTGGCCTTTCCCGTCTGTGTTCCAGGTGAAGGAGGACTGGAAGTACGTTGCAATGGTCATCGACAGGATCTTCCTCTGGATGTTCATCATTGTGTGTTTGCTGGGAACTGTCGGGCTCTTCCTCCCACCGTGGCTGGCAGGAATGATTTAATATAGCACCAAAGGGAATAAAGCATTGTCCCACTATCCCACTCTATGGATTTTAGTTCACCTGGGAGGAGAGAACGGAGAAGTGGAGGCAGCCCTTTGAATAATTCACTGCGTGTCCACACTTGAGCTGCTCCCAAGCTCTCGGGGAATCCTTTCTGAGGTTGCATCGTTTCGCCAAGCCATTTTCATCTCCTCCATCTAATTTAGGGGAAAAGTTCTTATCAAAGTGTGTACATAGCATGGTGGCATTCATTGGCATATACTCAGCAGTGCAAGAACACGAGCTTGTCCCTAAAGCAGCACAGAAGGGGCTCTGCATCCACAAACCAGCCCCTGGCAATAGCTCCAGTCACCCTCAGCAGTCTCACTGTGCCCTGCCCAGTGATTTGGCCCTGTCAGGCTGAAGTCTTTCAGGACTGTGTGTCCCTGTACCAATCATTTTATAAATAAAGTTCCAAATTTGGGATACCTGTGCGGGATGTGGTCTGTGTTCAGCTGGTAAACGCAGAGACTGGGAAGGTGTAAATGACTGCTGGGGACCAACGGTGATCATTAGATGCAGATTTTATTCAGATTTTACTTTGGCCAGTGCCCTCCAGAAGCTTTGGAGACTGGGGCTGAATGAGGATCATGCAAATGGAGGAGGGATTTGGGGTTAAGATTCGGGACCACGTTGATAACACTTAGGTGTACTTTCAGAGGAAATCTCCTGGATCCAGGTTATGGCTTCTGCAAAACAGCAGAGGGTCAGCCTGAGCTGTAAAACCCTTGGTGTAGGTGGGGAAGGTACCTAGACATGGGGAAGCCAGAAAAGAAGTCCAGGATGATGTTAGGATAATAAAGAAATGTGCCAGGGTCACCTACAGCAGGTTATTTAGAGAGAGAGTCTCCGTGACCTCCCTGGGCAGCCTCGGTGCTCTGCCACCCTCAATGTAAAGCAGTTTTTCCTCATGCTGAGGTGAAACTTCTTGTGTTTCAGTCTGTGCAGCTCAGTCTGGTCTGGCTCACCGTTCCCATCCTCCCTGCTGCGTGCCAGCTCACAGCCCACAGCCCAGTGTCTCCCTGCTTCCCTCAGAGCTCTCAGAGGCAGAAGGGCTTATGAACATTTTACCAGTGTGTGCAGGCAAGGGCAGACGTGGTCTAAAAATCCAGCTTCCCCCAGGACCTGCTGTGAGAGCACGACTCAAAGGCCAGGCTGGCAGCTCTGGCATCTGGGCTTTGCCCAGCACCTCCTCCACACCCCACAGCTGGGACCAGCACACACAAGATTCTCTGGGCACTGGGAACTTTACCCCGCCCTGGATTTAGGAGAATACACACCAGGAGAGGCAGGCAGCAGCCTGGAGACCAGCACAGAAGGTCCTGGTAGAAGCCAGAGCCAGGTGAGACCCCAGGTGAGACCCCAGGTGAGACCCCAGGTGAGCCCCCAGGTGAGCCCCCAGGTCAGACGGGTGTCACCCCCGTGTGGTAGCCCGGCACATGAGGCTTGTTCCTGTCACACGGCTCCGTGAGCAGCACAGAGCTGCTCAGGCTCGTGGCAGCAATGCTGGAACCAAAACAATGAGGTTTAGAGATTTCCTTGAAATTCAGGTTACTGCACTCAGCCCGAACAGCACAGGTTAAAAATCAATGCAGTGATCAGCCTGTGAGTCCTCAGCTAAGAAACTACAACTGACCTCCGTGTTCACAGACTCAGCCAAGTGCTTAAAATCTGTTCTGCTCACAAAAAACCAGAGTAGCCGTGGTTTGGGCCAGTTCCACGAAGAGCTGTGCTGGCACAGCACCGGGAGGGAGGGGGGCGAGGATGAGGGAGACGAGCTGCTGCTCCTCGTTGCTTGTTTTCAGAATGAAGAGAGACTCAGCCTTTGGAGATGCTAATTTATCCCTTTTCACAGTCAGTGAGTTTGCTTATGGCAATGAAAGGAAAACAAACAGTCGAACATCTTCAAGGTCTAGTGCATAAATGTACCAGCACAGCTGCAGTCTGTGCGCAGGGCTGTGACACAGCAGGGCTGCCTCTCGGCCTGTCACAGCCACGACGGGGTCACGGGGGCAGCCTGAGCCCTCTCCAGCACCTTTTCACATTTTGCTCATGAAGGTGGAAGATTTCTGACCCTGGGCACTGCTGGGTCGGGGGCATCGTATCAGAGCAATGCCCATAACAGCTGCTCAGAGCTCCCCCTGCCTCCCCCTGCTCCTCCTCCTCCTCCTCCTCCTCCTCCTGAACACATGAGAATCACTAGCAACAGAGCAGGTGGGAGGCTTGGCTGTGCATGCACATTTTTAGCAGTAAAACCACCGGCAGTTTCCAACTGGGATGGAGTCAGCAGCAGCTCGAGTCTCTGCTCACATCTCCCAGCAGACACGGGAGCGACAGCCAAAGCCAAGCCAGGGTGGCTGGACAGCAAGAGCTGCTGCTGGGCCCCTGGGGGCAGAAGGGAATGGTTTGGAGGCACCAGGAGAACTGATAAAGGTTTAAGGACAGAGTAAGAGCCAAATGTTTAAGGTGGCATATTGGGAAGTTAGTTAGGGACAGGCACAGGCTGTCCTTTGTTCACAGCAAAGGGCAAACCTCCAATCTTCACCTTTTCTGCTCAAAGTCATTGCCAGTGCCACAGTGTGAAGGGCGGCGTCTCAAGGGGAGCGGGGCACTTCGGCTGCCACAGAGCAGGACACGAAATCCCGGGCAGAAGGGCCCTGCCATGCAGGAGGATGAGGAGGAATCCGTTAGCACATCAGAAACATCAGGTGTGATCAGGGGTGCTAAGGACGTGGTTGTGTCCCTGAAATTAGTGCCACTGCAGGATCCCAGGGTTTGGCAGGGCAAGATGAAAAGTGACAGCTGAAACCAGTTACAAAGGTGTCACTGGTGTTTGGGGACAAGCTGGGGGAGGGCAGGTCTGTGGCATCCTCTGCTTTGTTAATGTCATAGCAGTTTTCATTCACTGATAACTACATTTCTTCTCATGTTGCATTAGTAGTTTCCCAGGTTAAAGTTCACATAAATTCCTGTTTCTGCCTCTGACGTGCCTCCTTTTAAAGTCTGAAGGGACAAATTAGGAAACAACATCTACTGGTCTTTCTTAAGCAGGTTATTCCATCTTAGAGGTTGTTTAGGAGGATGCTATCCCTCCATAGGATTCAATGATCAGAAACTGGAATAAAACTGGGACATGAACCAGACTATAACTGTAGAATAATGAATAATTGTGCTATTTCAAACCCATGAAACACAAAGAGAGGTTTTTAGCATATGAAAGGCTCCAGGAAAATGCATGCAGCCGGACTGCTGGCGTTTGTAATGTTCCCAGCTCAGAAATGATTCCCAGGGCTTGAGTGAACAAGCTGACATCAGAAGAAGAGTGAGGAAGTAAGAGTGGGAGACAACAAGAGCTCTAAAAGTGTCTTGGAAAAGATCCAGACCAAAGTAAAAGGTTTCCAGGTTCCAGGAGTGCAAAACTAAGCTCAGAGACCCCAAAGGCATCAAAGACAGCAGATGTGGATGTTGATCTTCTCTGTTTCAGTTGTGTGCAGGAGAGATTGAATCCTTACCATGGTGTTTGATGTTTTCTCTCTAGTACTGCTTCTTTGGGCATGAATGGAAGAAAAACGACTGTAACAACCTCTGTTACCTCCATTGTTCTATTTTTTCCCTACATTTTCTTTCTTCTGCTTCCCTAATACTCACTTTGTCCAGATCATCTTCCCAGCCACAGAGGATGCAGGGTATTTTGTCTGCTGCTGGCTGGTAGGATGATCTGTGTAATCCCCATTTCCCCAGCATTTCCAGAGCTGATTTCCATCTCATTCCCCAGTGAGCTAATCCACACAGCTTCTAACACCTCCCTTTTGGGTAAATTTCTCTAGACATGTATCAAGAAATTGGACTCAAGGAAATTCACTGGTGTAGAGACAGACAGGCAGAGAGCTGCAGGTGTGAGATGCAAGATTCATGTGCAGTCCTAAGAAAAACACCCCCATAACAGCCCCACCTGGCCCGATGCTCCCACCTGGCCCTCCCCCACTGCAGTGATATCCATTAATGAGACCTTTCCTCCTCTGCCAGGATATCTCTTTGTTTCCAGCCCTTTAATTCTGGTCCAGCCAAGCTGTTGAGTCGTGGAGAAAAGGCATAACAAGCGCTGCTGCTCGCTAACAGCATGGCTGGTTACTCCTGTGGTTGTATCTTACTCCTGGGACAGAGATAACACCTCAAAAAGATGCTTGCAGCAAAAACATGTGTCAGTGAAAGGTTCTCCTACACCAGGATCTACCTACAGCAGGCGGGTCAAACTCTCAGTGCCTAAAATCTCCCAGCAG
This sequence comes from Machaerirhynchus nigripectus, assembly GCA_013397975.1. Lineage (NCBI taxonomy): Eukaryota > Metazoa > Chordata > Aves > Passeriformes > Dicruridae > Machaerirhynchus > Machaerirhynchus nigripectus. Next base: position 1,752,410 of record VZRQ01001930.1, on the reverse strand, counting down.
AAAAGCTCCTTGGCTTGAGGAATTGGGTTACAGAGCACTGGCACAGGCTCGGTGACACTACATGGACTAAATATCCTCGATTTCAAGTAAATAAAACCCCTCGTGGGACAAAGTTTAGGAAGATAAATGGAATAGCTGTTTGTGCAAATTGTCTGTCTCCTAATCAATAGCCCTGCTGGGACCCAGTTTTGTTGAAGTCTGACCCTTCCTGTTGCATCTGAAATAACCAGACAAAAGCAAATGTCACTTGAAATTCTACCAAAAGAAATCAAATCCCAAGACAGGCAGTGAGGGAATGTGAGCAATTTTCAAAAACAGTTAATAAAGAAACATAAATGAGCTCTGTCTCAAATCACCTGCGGTTACCAATGTGAACAGGCAGAACAGCAAGTTTGGAACTGGGAATTTGGCTGCACTGGTTTAAGTCAGAAAGGAAGCAGAATTACCTGCAAATGCAGATGTTCTTCATTGCACTGCCCACCTTCCCCACTTTGTGAGCATTTCATGGGAATAATTTTCTCTTCTGTGCAGGTACGCCTTTTACCTCCTTGCCTTTCCTGGCCACTGCTTTCACCTGCCAGTCATCACAGCTTGGGGGTTTATACTCAGTGCTAAGTTCAGAACCATTCTGAACCAGCTTAATGCAGGTTTGCTTTGTTTGTTGGGGTTTTTTTCCAAGGAATAGGGAAAACACAGTTCCAAAGCTCTTTGACCTGTATAAACGGAAAACCTCAACTCCCAACACCTGTGCAGGGGACCCCTGTGCACGTGTCTCTTCCGTACCCTGTGCTCCTGTGCTGGAACCTCCAGCTCCTCTGACCTCTCCTTTTTCTTCTGACTGGAGCTTTGTCTGCAACAACTCTTCATCTGAGCTAAAAGGTTTCCATTTTATACGTCAAGACAAGTCTGGAGAGCTCCAAAGTGAACAGAAATGTTACAGAGCGGTATTTCTGTGAATTTTCCTACATTTTCCAAAGGGAATGTATGTCATACTGAAAACATTAATCCTTGGGAGTTTCTAGAGAATGAACACACATAAAGCCAAGGACTACTTTGAATACTTATAGGATGCAGTAATCATATTTTATCTGACTTTTGTTGTAGGGTGGCTCCCACACAAGTCTGACATGTTCCAATGTTCCTTCAGCAGAATTTCTTAGCTCTATAGGATTTTTCCTTAATGACAAGAAGAAATAATATTTGGACTCCTTTTCTAAAAACTTAATTATCTTAAGGTAAACCTATTTCTCCTTGGTATTGATCTGACAATCTGCTTTCTAAATGTGATGTCTTTGCAGCTAAGTTTTCAAAGGCTGGCTGTAGCAAGGAAAGGGGTGTAACATGACAATTACCTCCATGTCATATGGGTAAAAGCCAGACTTGGAGCTATTCAATATTCCACCTGATAAAATGTGAAGTAGCTACTCAGCCTGCAGGGGGGAGACACGGAAACGGCACTAGGTTAATCTCCAGCTCTTCTCAGCACGGGGTTGTGACTCCTGTAAGGCTTTGCCTGGGTTACCAAGCCCCAGAGAAGGAGTTGAACAGTGGTTTGTCACATCACAGGGAGGTGATCTCTGGCTGCAATGTTGGTGTACAAAACCCCCCTGCAAGGAAACCATCAGCATTCTGCCAAAAGCAGAAACAGCCAAGATGGTGCTAGACTTGGTTACCTTGGCAGCCAACAGAAAATGCAGCTTTGCTCCAGTGGATTTGCCTCTTTGGTCACGAGGTGCTGTTTTCCTCTGTGCTGGGGACACAGAACAACAACGGACATAAAGAAACCACAAGCAGACAAACAGGCAGAAATCATCTGTTATTTCTGAGCATTTCAATACAGTATTTCTTTTTCTTGCAAGTCTGTCAGCCAGAGTGTCCAGCTGTGCCTTTGTCTTGCTGTGGGACGTGCGGTGTGAGTTGGAGCACTGCAGTTGTGCAGACAGACGGCTCCCCCAGACACAGGCTGTGGCTGGGGAGTTTGATTGACTTGTCCATATGGAAATGATGGGGCATTAAAGAAACCTAACACATCTGCTATTCAGGTTGCTGCTTCTTTTGGAGTGCGTGGAGTTTTCTTCCAGGGATTTCCAGGGAAAAGCAATGTCTTCAGCTGCCTCCGCCCCAGCCATCAGGGGACGAAATCTGTGTGTGGAAAGAATGAGGCCACTGAGCAAATGAATAAATCAGTGTCAAGGTCTGAGAAGGAATGGCACAGAATCAATCCCTTGCCCTTGTAAACCTTCTGTTCCGTGCCAGTGAATTTCTTCATCGCCCAGGTCTTTGTACCACTGAGCCTCCACGAAACATAAATGTAGGAACTGAGGAATTGTTCCTGTCTCCATCCCCTGTGGAAAGATTGCTGGGGGCCTGAAGAACTGATTCCCCACGATCATTCCCCACCTGCCTGACTAGTGCTGCAGTTACGTGTTAATCCATGAAAGATGGCTGAGGAACAGTCCATGGAACTGGCTTTTGTCCCTGTGGATTGCACGGGAATCACCCTGACTGCTTTGCAGAGGAGGCTTTGCAAGGACTGGCGGTGCCTGAAGGATGAACAGAGGTCTCTGCCTGGCTCAAGAGAAGTAACCACAGACCAGCCATAAAATCATAACTTCTGCACTGACATAGTCAGGACTTACCTCTTCTACCGGCCTCATAACATCCAGAGAAGTCACAGCCCCCCGGATATCCGGGCTGCCCAGGCTGCCCTCTGACACCAGGGAAACCCGGAGGACCAGCATTCCCAGGGTATCCCTTTGGACCTGGTTTCCCCTGCACGACTTCTCCTGGAGGGCCTGCAGAAGGAGAGCACTGTAAGGGGCAGCACCTCTGCTTTAGCAGTGTAATACCTCTTCTGTATTTTCCTCCATCCTACGTGGCAGGTAATTTTATGAGCATGGCTTCCTCATTTTGGTGGACAGAGGACCTGCCACTTGGAAAATCTGTTCTGAATCCCAGTAACTGAATCCCAGTATTCTTGACCTTAAGGGTACCCAGTTTGGCTGAAAATGGAGCGTGGTTATGAGAACCCAAAATCCACCTACATGGTAATGCAGAGAGTCACCTTAACCTCAGGATCCACCCCAGAGTCACTGGGTTTTGTATCTCTACATCTCAACTATAGAAAATTAAATGAAGAAGAATGTGTTTGACCACACTCTTTTGACAGTGCCTGGTTTGTTATGCCAATGCCAAACTCCCACATACCCCAAGAAGCAGGGATCAGGGTGGAGGAGTACGCCAAATCCTCGCAGATTACTCACAAACCCTTATGTTCCACGAGCTGAATTTTCAGAGCTTCTATCCCCTGAGCATCTGGTCTTGCATGCAAAAAGGCAGCAGAACTAAAACTCCCTGGACGTGTCTCAGGTCCTTAAAATACATCATCCCCTGGGAATGGGTGCTGGAGGGAAGAAGCTGCCTGGAGTAATCTCTTGCATCGTGGATCTGCCAGCAGGGCTGTGGTGGGAAGGTCAGTCCAACCCCACCACAGAGGTCCTTCAGCTGGATGATGCTTTGAATCTGAGAGCTGGTGGCCATCACATGGCCTTGCTGGATCAATAAAAAGAGGTGGTGGTCACTCTACCTGTTCTGCCTCTGGGTCCTTGGCTTCCTTCCTCACTGGCTCCAGACATCCCTTTCTCTCCTTTGGGCCCTGGGGCACCTATTCACAGATAAGAAATAAGTGTTGCCTCACTGTATTTCGAATTTCACCCTGAACTGAGGCTCCTGCAGTCTCCCCACGTGTCAAAGTGGAGTCACAGCCCTTGGCAACACTGAGAAACATCCATCTGCTTTCATTCAGTCCGGGCACCTACTCTTGCTGCAGCCAACAGAGCATTGATTCCTTTGATCCAAGCAGCACTGATTCCTTTGATCCAAGCAGCACTGATTTGCAGCCCAGTAGGGGTGGGAATGAACATTTTTCACAGAGAAAGTCACAGCAGTAGTGTTACTGCACCAGCCTGAGGGTCAGGTCCACCTCTGTGCTCTTCATGTGCATCAAACAAATCACCTGGTCTCTTTGACCAGGTGCTGGTTAGTCAGGATTGCTGTTTTCATGTTAAATTACTCATGAAACCAGTACCTCTCAGAGCAAACAGGTACATTTTGACAAAATAGCCTTTTTTCATTGTTTTAAGATGAAAATATTTTGATCAGCCATGTCCTTCAGGAGGACATTTTCATTGAGATCCACCTTCTCCCATCTCCTGCTTGACAGGCTGGAAAAATCTGCCGGTTGTTACTCCCTTTTCTCTGAAGTGACATTTTGATAAACTCTGCAGACACCAGCTAACACTGATTTCTGCAGGAGGAAGGAGTTAAACAGAACATTTCCAGTTATTCAGAGGTGTTAGGACACTGCTGAAATCAATGTTTTTCTTTTCATTTTGACAGATAGTTACTTGAGCCACTGACAAACCTTGTCTACAAATCCAAGCAAAACATCTTCCCACCTTTCAATGATTTGTGTGCAGTGACTGAGGCCACTTCTGAGATTACATTAATCTATTATTTACTCATGTCTGAGTCTTTCATTGTTGAAACTACTGCTCCAGAAACTTACTTCCCCTTTAAAGATTGCTTCAGCTGCCTCATGCCTTCCATCAGCGTTTCCCAACACTCCGCATTTCTGCCCAAAGCTGATCTGTTCCACCACCATGTGTTCACCCAAATGGCTGCCTTTCTGTAGGAAAAGATAGCCTCCCTCTAAAATTAAACTCTCCATCCCCTCCAAACCTACAAATGGTGCCAAACTGGCCTTTCCCTCAAGGCAGAGCTTGAAAATAGAGTGGGCTGCATCTAGCTTCTCCCTACTTGTTGAGATTTATAACTTGGGTGTCTCTTCCTAGAATGGAGAAGTCCAAAAGGAAAAAGGCAATGAAATGAGATAATATCATGGATTATCTTTACAGTACTGCTTGAGGCACTGAGATGTTTAGTTAAAGTATCAACGATACAGTGAAAAATGCTTGTGAACACTTCTGTCCATACCTCTCTCTCCTGGATACCCATCTTTGCCTGGCTCTCCAGGGGTGCCATTTTCTCCTCTTTCTCCACTGTTCCCAGGTGGGCCTGGAGGACCTGGTGGTCCTGGTTCTCCTGGTTTTAACCTTTCCTCCCAAATGGGAACTGGCTTCCTTGCATGTTCATGAATGAATGAATCAAATTTCAACACATGAGCTGAGAAGGCAAGGCAGAAAATAAACATTTCCTTGGCTGGGAAATTCAGAAGAGAGATGAAACATCAAAGGATTTTGTCTAAAAAGGTACTTTAGAATGATCAGCTAGTGCTAAAAAGCTGTCAGTCCCAGCTGAGAAAGGCAGAAGATGAAGATGGGCAGCTGAGTGATGACTTTGCTGCCTGACCTTGCACAAGCCACTGCTTCTCTTCGCGCATCACAGCACAGGGGCTTTACAAAAATGCCTCGTCTTGGGAGAAATCAGCACATATCACTGAAAGAGTAATTTCTCCCAAATTAGTTTCAAGCTTTGCCGTTTAAGACATGAAGGAGGCTTTGCAAAACATCAGAGGGTTTTGCAAATAAATATTTCACAGGTCTTCTCTGTGCTAATGCCACCTGATAAAGCCAAAGTAGTGCTTAGAGCCTGAGATGGGACGTTTGCTATTTGCGGTGCTCAGCAGGGCACAGGGTGGAGGAGCTCCTGGGATCCCTTCTGTCTCTCCTCTGGTTTCCCACTGCTGGAGACTCACAGGATCACAGAATCACAGGATGGTCTGACTTAGAAGGGACCTTAAAGATCATCTCATTCCACCCCTTGCCATGGGCAGGGACACCTTCACTACCCCAGGTTGCTCCAAGCCCCATCCAACCTGGCCTTGGACACTTCCAGGAGTGGAGCAGCCACAGCTTCTCTGGGCACCCTGTGCCAGGGCCTCACCGCCCTCTCAGGGATGAATTTTATATCTGATATAAATTCAATCTTTCAGCTTAAAGCTAGTCCCCCTTGTCCTACCACCACTTGAATGGACTCAGGAGCTGGGTTGGTTATACTCACTCTGAATCATCCGCTCACAAGCCTGGCTAACGAGCTGGTAAATTGTGGCCAAAGACTGTGGTTCCCCCTAAAATGAAGCAATTTTTTTTTAAATTAAGAAAAAAAAGGAAGTATTGGTATCTTTTAGAAAGGATCGATATCCTAATGCATGATAGCTTTCAGCCCATTCATTTTCTCAGCTTGGGTTCCAGAGATATTAATTACTGTGAAATGCAGCTCTGTTTATTTATCACGAAGCTCTGAAACCAGAAAATTGAAATTGGAAACATCAATAATAGCTTTTCTCCTGCACATCAAAAGGCCCAGACTGAATCTAAATAATTACCAAAAAAGGGAGAGCAAATTTCACCCTCAAATTTTATCAGAAAAGATGCTGAGTCTATAACTCAGTGTTCTGTGATATGTAAAACATTTAGCATGATCAGATACTACAACGTCCTATCTTTGACTCCATCTTCTATGAATATTGATTCTTACTGTATTTTGAATAAATCATATATTAGGGGCCCTCTAGAAAGTTTTAGTAAAGCAGGGAAAAGTGATAAAAATGCAAAAACCTGCTTAAAAATAAACACTGACTGTAAAAACTCATACCTAATGCACATACTTCCAGAACTGTTTATAAAACGTATAAAACACACATCTCTGGCTGGATCACTGTGCAGATAATCCAGGCTTAAAAAACTGCTCGGTGCAACACCCAAAGGAGGTGGAAATGGAAAGTTCCAATGTAAAGAAAAGTCTAGAAAAGGAAAAGTTGGTGGGATTGGAACGAGAATGCTCTTAAAAATTATAATTCTGAGGCATTAACTTGAGACAAAAGCACCTCACCCCTGTCTAAAGACAAATTTGCATAAATCAGTCCTGGAATGACTCCTAGAAAGATATGGTGTTTTGATTTAATCAGAAGTCAGGATGAGAAAAACTTGCAAAAAACTTCTTTTCCCAACAAAATAACCTTCCAAGGCAGTGTGGGTGTCCTGACTGCCAGGGTTCTGTGCTGGGGCATGGACAGTGATTATTACAGATGAGTTGCTTTTTGCAACACATTAAACCAGAACAAAGTGGGTTTGGTTTTTCCCTTCTCAGCAAAGAATGGATTTGCATTTGACATTTCTGCTTCATTACTACAAGTGATACTGAGGAGCTCCTGACTGCTGTGGGATTGTTTATATCCCACCAGCCCAGCCTGTGCAGGTGAAAGGAAAGGACACAAGCAATAGGTACAGTCAGTACTGGAGAGGTTTGGCTTGTATTTGTAAACTAAGGTTGTAATTCAGGTTACCACACCCACTCTCTTGAGTGTAGGATGCACTGACAGTGTCACCTGGCACCAGAAAAACTCACTTTCTCTCCTCTTTCTCCTTTTGGACCTGGCAGCCCCTATAGGGAAAAAAAAATAAAAATAAGGAAGTTAAGGAAAGGAAGAACAGAAAACAAACAAAGAAATCCAGTGGGTTACATCAGTGGGACATGGAGAACAAAGTTTGTTTCTCACACTCTTGTTTCCTTGACCTCATGGCAGTGACTGTAAGAGTTTTAAGTTCATAAGAACACTTGTTTTTTTTAAAAAAAGAGTAATAGATCAGTAACTGGAGCAGTGGGATAAGCACCATCACCAGGGATGCAGAAATTTCTCAGATGGAATCTTCAAACAGATTTCCCAACTAGGCAGGTGGTTTTTAACGTCTGAGGAGGAGAAATACCTGTGACATTTAGACCTGGGGTTTCATCTGCCAGCCCAATGCTGGCTGCTCCAGCTCAGGAGTGACTCTCTTGCTTTATTCTAGAGCCTTACACCACAGATTTGTTCAGATTTTGTGTAGCAGGTGAATCTTCAGAGGGCAAAGAGAGGTGGGATTTGTTGAATGCTTTATCAGCACATTGGTAGCCTGGGCTTTGAATGCCCAGCCATCGCCTTAGGAAGGATGAGTGTGAATTTAAAGCCTTCTTTAGACTCTGAGGGAGAGCTGCTGTGGGAACAGCTCATTTCCATTCAATTATTCCACATCTTGGCCTTCTTTGAGACCCAAAAGCAGAAACTCACTGTTGGCCCAACATCACCCGGAGGTCCCTTCTCGCCACTGCTGCCTCGGGCGCCTGTCGCTCCTTGGAAACCCTGCAGACATTAAAAATCCAGTTATTTCCAAACTTCTTTTTCTGTACAAGGGCTCCAGGGGCACCAGCAGTAGGAATTTAGAGGACTCAAGCAAGGGAACAGTAGCCTTAAGTTTCCTGTCCAGCCACAGCCCACTGTTAAAAGCACATTGTGTGTGAGTCATGTTCACATCATTCCCCATCACCATCTCAATTACGGCCAAGCCAGCAAAGCTGAGTTTTACCAACAAACTGAAATGCAGTTTATACCCTACAGGCTTTTGATCCTTCATTAGATATTCAGATTTAGACATAGCCTAGAGCACAGGCCTTTTCTTCAGCCTCCCAGTACCACATGGTTGTTTTCTTTTTCCTTTAAAACCTGCACTGGCCTTTAATATCTTACAACATTAACAGAAGCTTAGAGAGTGGGAAGTGCCTTCTGTGGCCATCTCCTCTTTGTGAAGTTCCTGTGCCTTTTGGAGCCATAAAGGGAAGAAAAAAATTAGCCAAAATCAACCAGCAAAAATACTTTGTTTTAGAATTTTCCAGCTATTACATTTAAACTCAGTAGATATTAGCAGCTTTTCTGAACAGTGAAAATGAGAAAAGTTTTCAAGGCAGCACCAGAACAGCTTTCAGAGCCTGCTCTGAAGATGACAGTGCTTTCCTCATACTTAAAAAGATGAGGCTCAACCCTGCCAGCTCCACATCTTCCCAGGGCTAACAAGTCAAAGTTATGAGCTGAATTCAACCTTGGCTCCCATAAATAACTTAGCACAACTACTGCCAAATTCCTTATAATTCAGCGGTGCGACTCAGCTGTGAGATTCAGCTGTGAGAATCAGTAACTTATCAGGTCCACCAGCCATCAACTAAACCCAAATTTGGTTCAGTTTCCCAAGTAAAATGAAGTGTTCCTGTGTTGCCTCCCAATTAGCAGCTGTAAAACAACAGATCTCAAAGTTCTGCTCCCCTGGGCACGACAGAGTGTAAATACACCCGTCTCCATCCAGCCCTGGCAGCAGATACTGGCAGTGATATGGAGGGGAAAACCTTTCACACTGCCTGCATCTTCCATCTCCTGCTGATTTCAGTCTAGCGAGCAAAATCACCTCCAACTCAACCAACAGTTGGAAAACAGGAGGGTCAGGAAAGTGAAAACAGCAAAACAAGAATCTCCGCGCTGGGATGAAGCTTCCCCAGGACTTGCCAGAAGAAGCCAAGGATTTTCTCCTTACACCGAGCGTGGCAGGGACAGGGGGCTCCTGCACAGTGTGCCAGGTGCTCCCCACGGTACCCGGGGAAGGGGGTTTGCCCTGACACTTTCGGGTGAAACCACAAAACTCTGCTGAGGAACAGATTTTGGTGTGCATCACTCACAGCGCGTACTCACCCTTGGTCCAGGAGGTCCCGGAGGCCCAGCTGTGCCTTCTAGTCCCCTCACCCCCTGCAAAGCCAAATCCAGTCATTTACTAAACAAGAGCATTCTAAGAGACCTCATAAGCAGTGAGATGTTTTGCCATGTGCTGCTTTTAACAGGAACTTGCTGGAAATGGGTAAAAAAAGCATCTGTCGAGCAGCAAGAAGGGTGGCACCAGCTCAAATTTGGCCAAACCTGAAATGATCCCATTTTTTTCCCCCCAATACTCTGGCTTTGTGAAAAGACCTTTCACTTCTACACTGAGTGCATTGGGATGTTTTGGATCTCTGCTGGGACGCTCCCAGCAGATTTTTTGGCACCCACACATAAAACCTCAGGGGTGAGGTGTTTTACCTTTGCGCCTTGAAGTCCATCCCTGCCTGGAGCTCCCTGCACACCAGGAATGCCCTGTAAATCAGAATGGCTGGGTAAAGTCAGCATCTGATTACCATTGCCCTAATTCATCTTGTAACAGAGGACAGAAGAAAAAGGTCAAAGAAGAGAGTTATTCATTAAACAGAGCAAGACTGTTATCCCAGCTTTAATTCCATTAATATCCATTTAATTCCATTAATATCCATTTAATTCCATCATATCCAGCTTCCAGATAGGTCTATCTTTCTTACACCAAGTGACTCAGTTTCCCTCGGGAAAGTGATGACATTCCAAAATCACAGACAGTTCCCAAGGAAACAGCAAAAACTTTTCAGATTTGCTTAAAGAAGTTACTCAGAAAAAAAGGGGCAAATCTTTGGGGCAAGTAGAAGGAGTGGTGTTTGCCATTACCTGCATGCCAGGGATTCCAGTGTCTCCTTTCTCTCCTTTAATTCCTGGTGGCCCCTTGGATAAAAACAGAAGCACACAGTTGGGTGTGTGGCAGAACCCTTTAAGGCAAAGAGCATCCTGCTGCTCCACGTCCATGTCCCAGGTTGTTCCTGCTCCCTGCAGCGTTCCAGGGTAATTTACAGCCACAGCATGTGCACGGGGATTCTGCCATCCCAGACATGTGGCAGCCCTCGCCACTACTCCCTGCCAAGCAATGATGATCACTGGAAAGAAAAATGCCTGAATATTCATAGAATATCCTGAGTTGGAAGGGACCCCACTGGGCTGCTTTCAATAAAAGCCCATTAAGGAGAGTCTGGACAAAAACAGGCTTTGGCCAGAATGATTAAGTGCAGGGCCTCGTCAGCATAAAACCCATTGATTGTCATCTCTCCCTCTGCAGCTGTTCAGCTGTTAGTGAGGGTGATGTAAATACATAAATCACAGTATTGACACCCATTTCTGAGACAGGTTCTGACTGCAAAGAGCGAGTGACAAAAAAAAAGGCGATGGAAGAGCTCACATACCACAGGGCCCTGAACTGTGATTCCTTGGGAACCTGGAGAGCCCTGCTGGCCACTGGGACCTGCTGGTCCTACTTGTCCAGGTGGGCCTGGTTCACCCTGAAACCAAAGACAAGGAAACAGTCATAGGGAAAGGAGGTGGTTGGTGCCTGCTGTCCTCATGGGCTGCACTGCACGACCTGGGTCAGCATGAACCATCTATGGGATTCAAGATGAAATTGGGGCACTGAGGGCATCTCCAGTAACCTCAGCTGCCTTTGTATTTTAGGTCCAAGGTTTTGGTCCATCTTTCATGGGAGCAGACAGCAAAGCTGCAGAGGGTGCTTTGCAGAGCACAGTTTACCTTCCCATGCAGTTATTCCCGTTATTCAAGGTGGTAGAGAGCAATGGGAAACGTTCCTTAGCCCATGGCTGTGATCTGTACCCACTCTCATTCTTCCCTCAAATCTTTCCCCTATAGCCATGCTGCTTTCCCAGATGTCATCCCAAAAAAACGGGACCTGTGGGCTGCTCTGTCTCTGCCCTGTGCTGATCCATGGAGCTGTGAGCACTTGCATCAGGCTTAGCTCCCATCCCCAGGGCTGGGGGATTCAGACCCAGCCGTTCCTCGTGCTCACCTCAGGGCTGTGGTTCCTGCTCTGCCTCCCTGCCCAGGCTGCTCTGCCCCAGGGCAGTACCAGCGTGTCTGGTCCGGAGGCTTGGCAGCCACAAGCAGCACAGCACAAAGCCCGACCCTGTCCCAGCACGGCTGCTCTCAGAGGACACTGCTGACCACGTACAGTGCATTAGTTCAGCACAATCGGGCTCATGATCTCAATTTCCAAAGCCTAACTGAGCATTTAATTAATAATAAGTGATCCCATCCTCCTCGATGTGTTGTTAAGGCTCTGTTAGGGCTCAGCTTGGTGCAGTGAGATAATCTCCAGCCTAAGGACTCACCTTGGGTCCTGGCTCTCCCTGCTCCCCCTGAGGTCCTCTCCTCCCAGGGCTGCCCTGCCAGTGGGACACAAAGAACATCATAATTTTTATTGCAGTGTAACCAGGAGCCTGGGGGACAGAACTTTGTGCCCCACAGTGAAAGATGTTTCCTGTCCTACAGAGCTCACGCCAGATAGAGACAAGAAGAAAATTAATTGAGTTATCCAGGAAATGCAGGAAAGGGAAGAAGAAAGGAACAGCACAGCCCCTCCATGACCAGCCTTGGGGGCAGCACAGCACTCACTCCCACCAGGGAGAGATGAAGTTTCAACCTGTTTAACCTCCCCCCAACTCCCTCAGTGGATCCATGCTGAGATAACGTCTCACATGAGCATGGGAACACACTTGAGGAAAAAAAGGGGTGCTCACATCCACACCCCTCTGAGGCTCTGTTGGGTTTTATACTCTCCATCCCAGAGAAGAGACAGGTGCTGAGATCGGGGACAGCACCTGGCTCTGGGAGACCTGGCTTAGCTCTGCCTCTGCCTGACTCTGGGTGTGGAGAAGAAACCAACCTTCTGGCATGAACTCACTGCATGTGAATTTTTGACATCTTAATCTGAACATTGCTATTCTTGAATCCAATAAAAACGTGGATTTGAGTTGAGAAGCACAGGCAGGGAACTCTGGGAAAAGCGCTTTCAGAAGTGCCCAGAAACTCATTTCAGAAGCCAGCTGGATCTGGTCAGAAACACTCATTAAGGACAGTGATAAATACAAGGTGGGACATGTCCTGCTAACTGGAGTTTTAAAAATAGCAGTGAGTGCTGTTGTAACTGCAGCGAATTACCAAGGGTTCAGTGGTGTGAGGAGAAGGTTATGTGTCAAAACCCGATTTCCTCTAATGCTTTAAAGAGTCCTGCTCTTTGAGGAGTTGTCTGTGGAGATGCTTAAACCACAGGGCAATGCAAGCTGGTAATTATGCACTTAGGATATTGGAGCAAACTGTGACAGTGGCGTGTGCTGTTAATTAAACTTCCACCGGAATGAGCAAGTAATTACTCTGCAATGAGGCACTTTCCTCGCACGGAACTGAACTCACAGCTAAACCACAGGTCAATGCAGGAGGTGATCCGAGACCTTTTCACTTGAAAAAGGAGGCAAATGTTTGCAAAATGGTGGTTTTCCAGGAGAAAAGCACCTGGAGTGGTTGAACCGAGGTGCTCTGGACAGGCTGTCTGTCAGGTTTCAGCTGGTTTGTGCAAATCAAATGTTTTCCCCCAAATTTTCAAAAAGCAATTTTTTTTATAACTGCTTCCTAGTGTTTAACAGGAGTATTTTCTCTGGTGATTTAAGCCCATGACGGTGTTCCTGCATCCATAATGGATAGGGCAGATTTTATGCCCTTTTTCCTGAGCATACTGCATATGTAATGACTGTTTTCTCTTCCCCCTCATTTCTTCAGGGTTTTCTTGCAAGTGACATTCAGAAGGAGAGCTTTGGGGACAGACAGGAGAGCAAAGTCTCCCCTTTCTCTTTGCACTGTCCACCCACACAGACACTTGCAAGACTCCAATATAACATAGAATCCAGATAGGAAGATTTTTTTGGTGAGTTGTTTTTTCTTTAAATTTACAGAGAGTTTCAGAGCCTCCAATCCATGAAATCTCTGCAGACACTGAGGGTGACCCGTCCTCCTCCCCTAAGAGGATTAATGTGGCACCAGGAGCTGCTCAGCCTGTTCCCAGCTGCAGCTGTTGCGCTGCCAACTCTCCATCTCCCCTTTTCATTGCCATCCAAAATCCAAAGAGAAACTCTCAGCCTTGCCCTGGAAAAGCTCCTTGAGTTAGGATGAGAGGAAATGGCCTCAAGTTGCACCAGGGGAGGTTTAGATTAGTCATGAGGATAAAATTTCTTCACCAAAAGGGTTGTCAAGCCCTGGCACAGGCTGCTCAGGACAGGGCTGGAGTCACCATCCCTGCAGGGATTTAAAAGGTGTAGATGTGGCACTGGGGACACGGTTTAGAGCTGAGCTTAGCAGCCCTGATTAATGGGTGGACTCAATGATCTTTAGGATCTTTTCCAACCTGAACAGTCCTGTGATCCTAAAACCTCACAGAGCCCCAGGAGTGTTACCCACATGCCCAACATGCCACAAAAATGAAGCAACACCAGCAACTGCAACACACTGGGTGGGAGGGAGAACTTACAGGGGGCCCCGGGGGTCCTGGCAAGCCCGGGCGCCCAGAAGTGCAAGAACAGGCAGGAGCCAAGGTAGGGCAGGTGTCCTCATCCCTCTGAAATGAAATCAAGCCAAAAACAGTCATGAGCAGCTGCACAGCAAGAGCAGGATGGCTGACAAGTAAAACACTCAGTGTTTCAAAATTCAGTCTTTTACTTGAAGAAAAGCAGAATATTTTTCTATTCCACTGAGAGATTCTTGTGAGCAATCGAGTGCTTTACTTCTTCTGTTGAATAACAAGTTTAGACAAAAAAACCTATGAACCAGCCCTGCCTGCAATATGCAAAACACATATTGGAAGATAATTTTCTCTTTTCTACATATTTATACACCCCACACAGCAGCTTTCTGTGTTGAGAAGTGAAAGGAGGAGTGGGGGATGTTGTGCCTTGGGCTGAGATGGCAGCAAAGCTGTAGGACTGCCGGGGCTCCTGGGTGAGGTCGTGACAGGAGAAACAAGCACTGCACCAGGATTTGAAGTTTTCACTCTTTTTGAAGCAAACATGGTTTTGTTTACTTCACCAAGAAACAGACTGCTGTTATTCCCAAGAGAAAAAAATGCTTTCCCTCTTGAGTCTATCAAAATCGTTTGCAGTGTGACTTCAGTGCCATGGACTGGTCCCATCCTCCCCGGCTCCCTGTCAATGAGCAGAGTGCTGCCCCTTGACTTACCAGCGCAGGGAGATCACAGCATCTGTCCTGCTCTGCCCCGGCACTGCTGCACAAGATCTGCAGAGACTGCAGCTGGAACTGGGCAAAAGAAAAGAGAGTTTGATAAGAAAGCAGCATTGGCTCCCGCCACCCATCACCAAATCTTATGAAGTTCAAGTGATGAAAATGATGTTCATGGATGATTTGACAGGACTCTTGTGTGTGATCCCAATTATAACTGTGCCCCAAAAAAGCCACAGCATGAAAACTACCCCCAGACTGAGTGTTCCACAAGCCCTCAGGTCTCTGTCTTGCTAAGCAAGTCAACAAAGCAGCTTCCCACCAGCAAAGCCAAGTCTCCAATTTATTCATAGCCCTGCAATAGCAGCAGGTTCTCAACTAATTGGGCTTCAGCACCACCGAAATGTGAAAGCAAACTTAAATTTGCTCTCCTTGGGGGCACAGGGAGAAGAGTAAATGTGGCAGCAGCATTTCCCAGGGCAGATGTGATCCCCAAACCAGTCCCTCACTCGCAGCAGCCACATCTTCCCATTCTGATTGACAAAAAAGCACACACTGCACAAAAGCCAAACAAAACAACGAGGCAGAGATTAATTTTTCTTTCCTTGACACCAGTTCTTGTCTTCCTTTTTTATTTTTTTTTCTTTCACTCCATGCATTTAACAAGGAGCAAGCTGTACAGCCCCAGGAGGGTGACAGGCAGCATACGGGTACAGATGAGCCCAGCAGATCAAGTGGCATTTAAAGATTTCTTAAATTAAATAAGGTTCCATGATAACCAGTAATGAGGCACTCTGTCTTCTCAAGGGCAGCAGAGCCGTGGAAGATGTGAAATGTTGCTGTGCTTGAAAGGCAACGGGAGTAGGGATGGCACAAGGCTGTTCATTATTTGGCCAGACCTGTCTAGCTAAGCTGGTAGCAGGGAGAATTTGGGAGGGACAAAGGGACGAGGGAAGCATGGATTCCTGCCTTGATGGCCACAGGCTTGTGATCAAATCACCACAGAATTTATTTAGGAAACAAGTAAATACTGACTGAATACATTGTACCCTGGTTTGTTACACAGCGGACCCCATATCTTACACGCAATTCCACATTTTTCCTGGTATATCCCAGACCTCTGCCTCTCAGTTTGGGGATGTACATGGGACAAACTGTTTTTACTGAGCTGCTTTGAGGCAAGGGGAGTTATAAATCACCTGATGAGCCATTTCCCCCTGGAGTTCTAGATCTAAAAGTAGAGCCAAGGAGCAAGACCTTCCCATCAGTGGTGAATGATTTCCCACAGCCCCACCAGAACCCTGTGAGTGATGAACTTCCCACTGCTTCTGCACATAATTAACACTCCTGCTCTGGGGAGTAAGAATGGAACAGACTGACAGGAGAAGGGTGCTTTGGCCCTGAGGACTGTGCACAGGGCAGGACACCGAGTCCACACATCCCCTTTTTCTGTCCCCTGGCAAGGAGCCGCTCCCTGCAGCTCTGTGGGAAGCAGTGAGGACATACCTGCAGGCTGGCACTCAGTGTTAGGTTGGGGTTTTTCTTCCCAAGTAGCAGCTTATAAAGAGCCTCTCTACTGGAGATTATTTTCCTCTCATTTGCATGCAGATAGACATTCCCAAACACACAGGAGACTGAGGCACACCCAGCTCTGCTGCCTTCAGCCACCAGCATTTCCCGACATCTCCCCGTGTGGGCTCATGGCACAACTTTCCTCGCAGAAGCAATTCCCAAACCTTCCTGTCTGCTTCAGCATCTCAGTGAGGAGCTGTGCTTCCCCAGCCCCAGGGGATGCAGCCAGCAGCAGGCCCCTCTGGGACACACTCCCCCATCACAGTCCCCACACCACGGCAGGAGGCGAGAGGGACAGGAACGCTCTCCCTGTGCTGGGAAAGCTCATTAAAGCCACAGGGATCAGGGATCAGGACACAGCTGTGCATCCCAGCGGTGCTGGGAGGTGTTCAGTGAGGGTGGTGTGACACGGCTGTCCCGCCCGTGTGCCCACCCCAGCCAGCTCCAGCAGCACTCCCCAGGACTCACGGGCACGGAGCCGCTGCGGGGCCCTCTGGTCCTGGTCACTTTTCCCAGCATGACGAAGCCGGCGGTGGAGACGCTGCCGAGGGTGCTGATGGGCTTCTCTGCTATTTTCTTGCAGTCCACATAGAGCTTGACCTTGAAGTGGCTCACGGCCACGTGCACCTGGGCAGCAGGTGGGAGAAGGGGTGTTGGAGATCCGTGGTGGGATAAAGGGGCCTCCTACTGCCAGTAACACCTTCTGTCCCATCCCCAGCCTGCTGCTGGCACGGTGGGGTGTTTTTAATGAGTGAATGGATCAAGGGGGCTGAGGAATAAGTTTCAGTGTGTGCTTTCCCTTGGGAGAAGCCCTTCTGGAGGTGAGTCATGAACCTGCCCACAGATACCCACAGAAGGAGCTCGCTGCTCATTTGGGTCCCCTTTGCTATGAGGACATAGATAGCCAAAACTCCCACCCTATTAGGAGTGACAAAGTGGCTTTCTCACAAGGTTGGATTCTCTTTTCCTTTCATCCAGAACTAAATGGTTACCAAAATTCTGAATTCTGAAAATAAAAATATTTTTCAATTTTTCCCAGTTTTAAAGACCTAAAAAACACCTCTGTTTTTGGAGTCGGGGGGAAAAGGGTAAAATCAATATGGGAAAATCACATTTTGATCATGAGATACACCTAAATTCTTTACAATTATGAATTTCAGCATATCAAAGAGGTTGGCCATTTCCCTGGCAATCAGGATGCAAAGCATTTGGATAATCACTCCTCACTTTGAGCAACACACACTGCTGGCAAAACGCTCCCAGACCAGAGTCAGATCATGAGCCACATTTCTCTCTCTCTTGATAAGTACCTTATGAAAGCTCCCATAGAATATCTTCTTCACTTCCTGCTGGTCAAAGGAGACTTCCTGTAAATCAGCCTTGTAGTCATGGTTGAAATAGGTCAAGGATTTCTTACTGGCTACAGGGAAAATAGGACAAATAACAGATTTAAAAGAGAAGTTGATTTCACACGCATACAGAATGGTAAATAACTAGGCTTAAACATGGTGGAAGATTTCCTATGTTATCAAGAAATGCTTTTAAACAATGGAAAAAAACATGTAAAAATAAAGAACATGTTACAAGTAGAATAAAAATGAAAACATATCTTTAAATTGCACTGGGCAATGTTTTTAATGCAAGGCTGGCAGCCACAACAAAGCTTCTCAAGAAACTGCTGCTGAGTAAGGAAACCATTAAAACTTTCCAGGTGAGTTCTGCTGCTCGCAAAATGTACGGAAACACCCGAATTTAATGTATTTAGCACGAAAGCTTACGGTCGAGGTTAACACCCAGGAGAGGCTGGAAGTCCTCGTCCGTGACCTGCCACACAGCAAAGGGCTCCTTGGGGGTGTCGGGCAGGAGGCGCAGGAGGATGATGATGGTGTGCTCGGGTGGGATGGCAAACAGGTGGACGTCACTGGAATGACACAAACCAAGGGAACATCAGGGATTTAAATCACCAGGCAACATCCTGCGGCCTCACCCAGTGTGTTTGCTGGGCAGGGGGCCCTGTGAAAGCTTTGTTCCTGGCAGCTGATCGTGGCATGTCCAGAAAGAGCCTGGACCTGCTGAAGCCTCTGCTGAGTGACGAGCACTCGTGGGCCTTCCCTCATGCCTGAGGGATGCTCAGGTGGAGCAGCTGGTGTCAATCCATCACTGCCAGAGCTGCCTCAGGGAATGCCAAGCCACAGCGAGTGCAGCCTTCATGCTTTTCACAAGAGAGCCCAGTGGAGGCTTACAAAACATCCCTGCCAGGTTCCAAAGCACTCCCCCAGGCCTCCTCTTTAAGAAGGAGGAATGGTTGCCATATATCATGGGGTGAATCTTTAAACCTTGGCACAAAACCCTTGGCTTAGGGGCATGGTTTAGTGGCAGACCTGGCAGCATTAGATTAATGGCTGGACTCTTCTTCCAACCTTAATGATTCTATTATCTTAAATCAGAGTAAATGCCCTTCAGGGATAAGCACTGAGCCCACAGAAGAGCCCCCTCTGGGTCCCCACATCCCAGCTGCAGGATTTAGGCTGGCAGCAGAGAGGATACAAGGCAATAAGGGAAGGTCAAATTGGTTTTGCCTGAAACACGCCTGTAATCTGAAACGGGACACATTGGCACAGCATAAACACGACCCATCAAAATAAATAATACAAGGTTTTTCTTTCTCTCTCGGTTTCTGAAGGGGTAGTGTCCTTGGAAAGGCATCTACAGGAGCTGAACAAAAGGATTTGCCCATCATTTTCCGAGTATTTGGACCAAAGGGTTCTCTGAATCTCCCCCACTCTGTTTACTCTAAGAAGCTTTGCTTCTTTAACGAAGATTAAGCGGAGTCAGTGGCTCAGTAATTAGGCTTTAAACAAAGTAGCAATGAATGTCAGGAGTCAGAGCGCTCCTGATTCATAATCATAAAAAAGGAATGAGGTCACGGGAGCTGCCTGGCTCACCCAGGACCCTGTGGAGAAGCTTAATTTGCAACGGAATGGGGTCAAGCCACAACCCAGAGCCAGTGGTTATTCCCTCTCACCAGTACAGCCCAGGCTGCAGAGAGCAGCTGTAAGACTTACATTTTAGAAAGCAAAGATCTCTCTCCAAACCAGAGATGTTTGGGAGAAGGGATTGAAGATGAAAATGTGACCTCAAACTGCCATCCCTGAAGTGCAGGTGGCTGTGGACAGAATGCCTAAAGACTGGTGCAGTGCCCATACGTGACATGATCCTCATGTCCGTCACAGCAAATTAAAGGTGGAAAAAAGTGATTTTTGTGGAAGCCAAAAACAGCACTGTGAAAATGTTGGGCTGTACAAATGCATAATAAATACTATTGTGTCCCCTTAATTTCTACATGACAACTCATCTTGAGGAAAGTCAGGTGTTTATTTATTAATACATTAAGTAAAAACCCTCTGGCTATTTTTTCAATCTACCAGTGGTTTGGTTTAGCTCGTCATATTTATCATTTCATTTGGAAGTTGCCAGCTTCCAGGGAAATTTGCCAACTTCCATGGGAAGCCCATGCAGGGCTGCACCATTCCTCCCCACAATGACCTTCCTTTGCCATGCACATGGCATGAGACTGAGGATGAGGATGGCAAGAGGCACAGCTGTGCTCCCACCTGGTCCTCTGGGTGAGCTGAATGTCCCTGAACAGGGTGAAGGTGCGGGAACCGCTGAATACAAAGGGCTCCATGGCTACGCCTTTAATGGAGGAATATTCCTTCTCTACCAAGCCAAAAGCTTCCATCATATCGAATCCTGGAACAAAGGAAAACAGAAAAATCTGTGGTTAGGCAAGAGTGCAAAAGAAGTGTGTTTGAAGAGCAGGTCAAGTTAGCACAGAGAAGGAGGCAGGAGAAAATGCCCTTAATGGCACAACAGCAGCTCAAGTGTACCCCTCAAATGGCAGCCAGGGAAAATAGGTTTGTGCCTGCACTCTCTGTGCACATTTGTTGCAATCTCTTCTTCTTG
Source organism: Machaerirhynchus nigripectus (assembly GCA_013397975.1). Taxonomy (NCBI): domain Eukaryota; kingdom Metazoa; phylum Chordata; class Aves; order Passeriformes; family Dicruridae; genus Machaerirhynchus; species Machaerirhynchus nigripectus. The sequence continues at coordinate 1,732,150 of VZRQ01001930.1, read as the reverse complement.
GAGCAGAGTGGACAAAAGATGGAGACTTTCACAATTGTGTTTTCAAATCTTCAGAATGAAAAAAAAAACCAGAATGAGAAAGATGTTACTCCAACAATTTCTTCTTTTCAACTACACACAAAGTATTATCTTCAAAAGTCATGGAATCCATCAAGTAATTGCTAGGAGGGAGAGGAAATTATTTCTACTCTCAAATGCCTTATGTGTAAGAGCCAGAAAAAATAGGAAAAAAACCTTTAAAATACAAACATTTCCATTTCTCTCTATTTGCAGGAGACACCCAGGGATGACCTGCCTTGTGTGGGCTGCAGAGATTCTCCTCTGACACCTCTGACATCGCCTCTGGCTGATGCAGCTTCATCTCTCTCCCCCAGCTTGTTATTAAAGCTCCAAGTCATTTTCATTTCAGTTTTCTGCTCAGTAAGACAACATCTCACCATTTGGATTCTTTTTGAGTTTATCTGAGTTTGCAGCAGACTGGGATGAAGGAGATGGTTCCTTCTTTAGCAAAGGGAAGGGCTTCATTTCAGTGTGGTGTTTTCAGTCTGGATTCCCTCACCCCTTCACCATTTACAATCTTCTGCAGTTTCTTGGCTTGAGTTTTTATTTCGCCCGGGGGCTGGCTCAGGGTGCTTTTATTTTATTATTTTTTTCATATCCCAACAGTAAAAGAGAGTTTGCCAAAATAAATTACCTACTTGAGGGCCATTCATCTCTGGTATGGAGCTTCTGCCACTGAAACTTCCTTTAAAATGTGCAGGAAGAGAAGGCTTGAGTCACAATTAAAAACATGCTGAAATATAGTCCCATTATTATCACAGAATCATGGAATCATAGAACAGCTTGAGTTGGAGGGGACCTTAAAAATCATCTGGTTCCATGCACAGGGATGTAACCTGCAAGATCAGTTTGCTCAGGGCCGTGTCCAACCTGGCCTTGGGCAGAGATGGAGTGACTCGGCCGCGGAGTAACCGGACCTGAGAGCTGCAGCCGGTTTCCCAGTCTCACCTGTGACACAGAGCTCTCTGGGAAGGAGGTGACACCCCTTCCTAAGCAGAACTCACGGTTTCTCAGTAAGAAACACTTGCAGCAAACCCAAGAGCATGAACAGCTGTCATGGCACAGACAGGAGCAAGGGGAACTTGCTGGCCCAGCAAATCCGGGCAGCCTGACTGCAGACAGCTCCTCGGGCAGTGAGACCTCCTCTGGAGGAGGCAAAAGTGATCCTGGGGACAGACTGAGAGGTTTGGAGTCCGAGGAGACTTTGTGAGTTAGGAATTCAAATCCTCTTGAAATTCAAGGGCTGTTTGAAGCTTCACCTCCTTAAGGCTGCTGAAAATCCTGGTGTTAAGCTCTAACAGCCTAGAGCATGAGCTGGTGGAGCAGCAGAACATAACAATTCAGGTACTGCAAAATATTCTTCTACCTGATAAAATTTATGTTCCAGTTTTGGTTCTCACACTTCTCCCCTTTTCTCTGGGACATTTTCCCCCCACTCAGCTCTTGCACATGTCTCCAAATCAAGACCAGGCAGTGTTTTCCGTCACAGCCCAGCAGCACCAGGGCTTGGATCTGCTACTGTACCTCTTATGGAACCTTCCGTGGAGGTGATGGTGGGGCAGGCTGTGAGAACAGAATAAAAGGGGAAAACGATTAGAGGAAAAAAGACAGCAGGGGATTATGGAAGCAAAATGAACACAGTTCCTTTAGGCAGAGCAAAGAAAAAACATAGCAAAATTTAGAATATCCTGCAGCTTCATGCAGAGCCTGGACTTTAACCTTGTTTATATATGTATGGAGAAAGAGAGAACTGATGTTTATGCAAACATAAAAGTTGTTTCCTGGCTTGTCTATCACAAAAATAAAACTAGTGTCTTTCATCATCAAACATCTCCATGATCACTTTCTTTTGACTAACTCACCTGGCACCTGATGATATGAAATACAAGGGACCATCATTTTTGGCAAGTTGGTTTTTTTTTTTAAACAGATATCAAAACATTTTTCTTTGTTTTTAACAGTGCCTTAGTCGTGTGGTAAAATAAAGATATATGCAGTTGCGAATTTTGTACCTGAAATTAAAAATACCCACAGCAAAAATGTGTATCTCAGCGTGAGAACTTGGCTTTTGATTCCTTCAGGGAAACACAGAGAGTTTTGAAGTTTTGCAGTTTGTCTTTTAGAAATCCTCTTGATGAATCCTCTGAGATGCCACAGGACAAAAAGCAAGACCAGAGGAGAAGAGACTGGGATGTGAAGCTGGAACGTGAGGCACCAGGGCTCTGAGCACTCTGTGGGAAGGCTCAGGTAAGGGGGTGTTTTAGAAAACAGCTCATGAATGCTACTTTCAATTATCTGCTACCACGTAAATCCCAGGCCATGGATGCCAGATGGAGCTGGGACAAAGGGAATGCTTGATGCTTGCAAAATGAGAAATGTCCCTGAAAATCAAGGATACTTGACAAGATGGGCTGTTCCACAAGGGGTTTCCTGGGTCATCAGGACAATAGAGTCGAAGAGGTCACTGCACTGAGGCTTCAGCACGGCCTTGCCATTCTTGCATCAATGCCATTTCCCGCCTCCTCGCCAAGGCAGGGCTTTCCCTTTCTCCTGCCTGACTTTTGTAAAATGTGTAAAACATTTAAAGGAGGTGAGTGACCTGCCCCAAAACACCTGAGATTCCTATGCCCGTAGGAGTTTCAATGCCATTCCTCATGATGAAGAAAGGGCACCCAAACCAATGACTCTGATGGCCAGGGGACCACTTAAGCCAGGATTTAAACCACAAAGACTTACAAGGTGCTGTGACCTCTGTTGTTCAAAGTGATGCTTAATTTTTCACATATATATTTACACACGTAATTCCTGTAGAACTGGGTGTAAAACTATTTAAGGAATCTATGGAAATCCATTAAAAAATCAGTTTCTGAAACTTGAGCCTTGAAACTCTGAGCTCAACCAGCCCTTGCATTTGGGATCATCTATCTGTACATTGCTCTTCCCCTCCCCCTTCCAGAAACCAACTTTTCTAAATCTTAGAGAATGCTTTGGGTTGGAAAGGGCCTTAAAGGCCGTCTCATTCCACCCCTTGCCATGGGCAGGGACACCTTCCACTATGCCAGGTTGCTCCAAGCCCTGTCCAACCTGGCCTTGGACATTTCCAGGGATGGAGCAGCCACAGCTCCTCTGGGCACCCTGTGCCAGGGCCTCACCACCCTCACAGGGGAGAATTTCTTCCTAACATCTAATGCAAACCAGCTCTTAGTCAGTTTGAAGCCATTCCCCCTTGTTCCATCATTCCACACCCTTGTGGAAAGTCCCTCCCCAGCTCTCTTGGAACTGAAGCATGGTGATTGAAAAACAAAAAAGAAATGATCCCAAAGCAGGCTGTAAACTTGTCCATTTTTCAGGTATCTGACTTTCTTGTTTGGGAGTCAGTGGGCTCATTCTGACCCTTGCCCAGGCCCCAGAGTCCCTCTTTCTGACATCCCCGGCAACTCTCCCCTCCTTCCCAGGCTGGAGGCACTGGGATTGCTCACAGCTCTTTGATCAGGCAATGCTCAGCTTGGGTGAAGCACCCCCGAGTCAGAGCAAGGATCCCTGACACTGGCAGTTTCACTGCTGCTTTGAAGATCTTTCCCTAGACTTTCCAGCCTAGGATTCCTGCTGTCTTGTTATTCTCTTTGTTTTTTGTTTTTCTCTCCAAATCCCAGCCCAGTGCAGTTACTCACTGTACAACGAACATTCACTCCTGCAACGTCAGACCATTTTTCTCAATAATTTGGTTATATATCAATATTGGAGTCTCTTATTGCACATTCAACTCTTTTCCCAGCATTGTTACATATTGCTTCTCCTTTTTTAAAAAAAAAGGTACTTTATAAAACATAAAGAATTTAGTATTTCTTCTATTGTCTTTTCAGCTGTCATAGCCAAACAGCTAGATTAAATTCTACAGAGTGACTCACAAGCCTTTTGGGAGGATTGTTTTCTGCTTGAAAGTTCACAGAACTTTTCCACTGTGATCTGAACACCTCAATAAACCATTTGAAAACTTAATCTAGTATGTTCTTTGTTGCCTATAAACTAAATTTTTTCATCCGAGCTGCCTCATTCTTCAATCTTGACTTCACTCAACAAATTTTAAAACTGAAATTTTGCTTGGAATAGTTCTAAATAGTCAGGAAAAGCCAGCACTGCCACAATAACTGCATTCTAATATTTACTTATTAAAAACTTTTTATAACCCTCTTAATTCAACATTTCTCACTAATCCATTTCATAGTTTGCTTTATATCAGCTATGAGAGCATACGCTCATTAAATTTAATAAGGGACTTTACAGGGAATTTTAATTTAAAACATGTCACACTTCCCTGCACTACATTTTGTTCAAGTTGTGCAGAAATCCTCTAAAATACCATCAGTCTCTTTACTGAGCCTGATGTTAAGAAGTTCTGTGGTTCCTGGTTGTCCTTGGATTGTCCCCAAGGGCATCTGTCAAGAGCTGATGGACCCCTCCTGCTGCTCTGCAGAGCCCACGCTGTGCTGTTTGCTACTGAACTAAAAACCAACAACAACAAAGCAGGACTTCAGAGATGATTTACCCTCTGTTTTAGGTGGGACGAATCCTCGGATGGAAGGGAATTTAGACAACACTGGAGCTGAAAGAGAAAGCAGTAACAAAATCATAAAGTTGGAAAAAACCTTAAAGATCATCAAGTCCAACCTTTGACCAAATACTACCACGTCCACTCGGCCATGCGGGGAAGTGCCACATGTGCTTGGGTTTTTAGCTCTTCCAGGGATGGTGACTCTACCACTTCCCTGGGGAGCATTTTCCAATGCCTAACCACTCTTTCAGTGAAGAAATGTTTCCTAATATCTGACCTGAACCTCTCCTGGCACAACTTGAGGCCATGCCTGAGCTCTGTTATTCAAGATTGTGATGCCTGGCTCAAAACCCAAAGGGCCGCCAGCCCTTCCCACTCATCCCAGAACTGACAGTAACTCACAGGACTACAGAAACTGGGGCAGGATTTTCACTTTTCAAGGCTAATATTCTATTGCTGAGCAAACCCCTGGCCTTAGCCAGAGCCCGGTGGAAGTGAGGCCATTATTGTCCCAGCAGAGGCTGCCTCGAGGCTGACAGATGGAGGGCAATGGAGAACGTGCAGACTCCAGCCGATCCCCGTACCTGTCCGTCCCGTCGTGGATGTGCTCTCGCTCTCTCCTGTGTAGTGGATGGCAGAAATGGTCACCTTGTAGGCTCGATCAGGCAGCAGGGACTGCAGGGTCACGCTGCTGCTCTTGCCAGCAGCCATGATCTACAACGGGGGAGAAAAGATCCCAGCGTTTGGGGTTCTCATTCCAGCTCTTACTCACAGCCCAGCGTTAGGTGGGGCTGACTCCTGGGATGTGAGGCTCAGAGCAGCATTCCTGCTCAGCTCGGCCCAGGAAGCCTGGCTGTGTCTTGCTGTTGGACTAGCTGTGTCCAGGGAAAAAGCATTTTCCCATACAAAGACCCCAGTATTCCCCATGGAAGTGCAGCAGAAGTGCCGTATAACAGGATAACCAAGCTGTTTAAGTAGGGAATCTGCATTTTAAAAGGATAATATTTAACCTCCCTAAGCCACAGGGGCAGTAGGTTTATCCCCCGCTCCTCTGCCTCCAAGAATTCCCCACCCCAGTTCAGGGAGCAGAGATAGCTGCATTATCAGTGGCTTTGATGGAGAAACATATCTTAATTACAAAAGAGTCTCAGAGTCCTGTTTACAAAGCAACAGATCAGCAGGAGGAGATTTGGTTTTGAATACCGACATCCTAATGGCAAACCTGACTGGAGTGAGCAGAGTTCCTCTGGTCACATTATCCCCATGTGTCCGTCCCCTGCAAAGGAGCTGGGCACTCACAGTTTGCTGGGCAGCAGCATCAGAAACAGGGCTGTAGGTGATTTTGTAGTGCTGAACACGGCCGTCAGGAGGGGTCCAGTGCACCTGGAGACTGCTGGGGGTCTCGGAGTCGATGAAGAGGTTGGTGGGTGGGCTCCGGGAATCTGTGACAGGGATGGAAGATGAACAGCATGAAAGGCAGGGAGAAATCTCTACAAAGGCAGCCAGCAGCGTTTGCTTCCTGGTGCATTTCTGAACGCCTCAGTGCTCTGCTGTGCAGGTCACCAGCGCTCAGAGCAGGCGTGGGCACCCTGGGCATCAGGCAAGAGGGAAAATAGATTCCCTATTTTCCTTCCTCATCCGGAGGGATGAGGATTGCCCAAGTACAACCCACCACAGCTCAAGCGTTCAGCAATTCCAAGCCTAGGACATGGAAAAATGCTTAGAGGGGTGAAAGAGTCCTGAAAGCACAAGGAAAAGAGACCCACTGTACACATCATAAACAAACACCAAGGGTACTCAAACTGGAATTGAATTTCATCAAACTGGACAAACAGCTTTACTGGCAATTAAACCTGGATCACACATCAGAGTTAATCTATCATATATCCTAATATTTTTCAGCTTTCTCTGTTTTAAAATTACTCTTTAAACAAAAAAATCCCAGAGCATCCAGCACACCAGTGTTCTGTCTAGAGCTTCTGACACCGCCATCCACAGGCCTGGAATGGGTCACACACGGTGCCTGAGCTACTCCCTCTTCTCTGGCCCGGGACTGGGATGGATGGATGGATCCCAAACAGGTGATGGGCTGAGCCAGACAGCCAGAAAAGAGTTTGCCAGAGAGCAAAGCTGAGCCATTTTTAATTACATAAATGCATTTCTTTCCCTGGGGTCCTGCTGTGCAGCAAACTGGATCTGATGACAGAGGCTTTTCTGCTGGAGGGATTTCTCTGAGCAGAGGTGGAGAGTGAGGAGGGGAAAGGCAGAGGGGGCTTAATGAGCTCAAAAAGAGGCTTGAGAGCATGAGGTCATCTACTCCTGGGCCTTGTTTCCAAGCATAAAGTCATATGTCTGCCCTTGAACCTGTGCTGGCGTGAAGACACAGAAGTCTTGGACAGAGAAAAGGGAGAATTTATTCAGAAGACACTAAAAATGATGGGTGAGCCCTAAAGACAGTCAAAGAAACACACCCAGGTGATGAGGTTTTTATTCTGCAGTTCTGCCTGTAAGGATCTTCTGCCCACCCAGCAAAGCCTGGGGTGACCTTAAAGTAAAGGTTGAGTGAAGATCATTTGCATCTTCATTGATTCTCCTTCCCTTTTGTGTATAAAATGAGCTTACTTTTACTGAGGCCGAACCAAGATTGCAGCAGCTGAATAAGGCTGGAGGCTGTTGCACCACCACGAGGTAAAGCAGAGAAGAAAACAAGAGTGGGAATAAAGTCACTTCAGCAGCATTTTATTAGTCAGTGCTGCATCTTTGCTGCCTGCACTGGCTGTTTCTTTCAGCTGAGGTAAGGGGAGACTCTGCTTAAGTGAACTTTAAAGGGTAAATTAGGGGAAGTCTTTAGAGTCAGGTTTATTCTGGAAAGCCCTCAGGCCTGGCAGAATTTGATGGCATGGATCTGACAGACAGGGGACCTGCTACCTGCTGAAGCTGCCCTGGAGGATAGAAGCATCTCTGCCACCATCTGGGTCTTTGTTTACCTCTTCAACCTCTGGTCCTCCACAGGAGCAATCCCTGCTTGCTCTCAGGTCTAACCAGCATCACATATTTATTCTAAATAAGAACAAAACCCTGGGCTCCATCAGAAAGCTCACCTGCAATGATTATTATGTATTCACTATAAGCCACGGTTTTGTCCTGCCTCAGGTTGAAGCTTCATTCCCACATTTCAAACCCTTTTATTTACCATGCATGCTCTGCTAGGAAGAGCTCATGAGGAGCTGGATAAAGAGATTTCCCAGGCCCAGGCTGGAGAAGCTGCTGGCACACAAGCACTTTGTAAAACCCTTCAGTGCAAAGCCAGCCGGGGTGGCTCAGCCCAGCTTCAGCAGCATTTCCCATCCAAACTTTCCCTTCAGGACTAACAAGGGACTGGGGTTTTTTTGCTCAAGTTCTGTTTCCCCAGCCTGGAAGAAAGAACCCTCCCTCAGTACAAAAGAGGGTCCTTGTCTGATTCTCAGCAGGAACAAAGCCACCCTTTCCAGCATTTCCCAAGGATCACCACTCAGCAACACCTCCATGTCCCAGCAGATTCCTCTCAGGAAAGCACCATCTGCAGTCCCCTGTGCTTGCTTGGAGAGTTTGTGTGGGTTTGAAGTACCACTAAGGTTGTTTATTGGTATGACAAGTGATCGCTGTGAAAGCCTTTGGTCAAGGATAAGGACTTTGCTACACTTGACAATTTATAAAACAGGCTGAAAGGAGAGCTCAACTCAATTGAGAATTCAGTCTAAATATAACAGAGAGAAAAAAAAGAAACATCAGAACCACGGTAAGCAGCACACTTTAACAGTTTTGTTGTCTGTGGGAAATACATCAGCATGCTTTTGTTCCTGCCCTGCCTCTTAGGAAGTCTGCAGGGAAAAGTTTGCTAACTGGGTTACAGAAAAATAATCCCAAACTTTTTTCTTTCCCCTAGTCAAAACAAAGAACTAAAAAACCTCCAATTCCTCCAAGACAAGAAGAGGCCTGCACCATATCAACTGTCTCCGAATTTTCTTTTCCAGCTAAAGCTACTCACTGATCTTGAGTCCATAAAATGACAAATCTCAAGCCATAACTTTGAAACAATTTTTTTTTCTACCAGAAAGATGAGAGAGCTCATCCCAGTCCTTCCAAATGACACATCACGGTGATGAGTGTTGTTGGTTTTTATAAGAGGATGATGTTTCTGGTGACCTGTATTTTGTGAGGGATTGGTGTCTGCAGGGTCCCATGAACGTAACACGTTTGGTCTCTAAATGGGTGTTTCAGGTGGGACAAGAGGAATTACTGGCCCTGAATAAAATGAACTTGGTGTTTTCATCTCACCCCAGGGGAAGAACTCGGTTCCATTTCACAAAACCAGAAGCAAAGAGCATTGCTCTGACCTGGCAATTTTTTCCCTTGACCTTCACAGAAGAAAGTATTCCAGGGAGGATGAAGGACACGGAGAGAATCTTGTGTTACCAGTTCCTGCTGAGTTTCACTTCAGTCACTGCCCTTAAACTTCAGCATTTCTTGGAAATTCTACCAAGATATTTTTAAGAAAAACTTCATGACTTGACCTATCCTTATATAAAGAGATGGTGCCAAGAGAGAAAAAAAGAAAAGCAATGATGAAAGCAAAAGAAAGCACTGCCTCCTTTCCACAACCTCCTCTAGCACACACTTTTGGTATTGTTCAGCACAGCCTGATCAGTGCTGTTCACCAGGCTGCCACCCAAAGTCTGCCATCCTGAGGAGAACCAGAGAGCTTCCATCACTGTTTCAGCCCTAAGATTTCCATTTTATAGTGAAAATTAAGGGAAAGAGGGCTCAAAAATCAGACCAAGGGGTCTGGGTTTTCAGATGACATAAGAGATTTCCATGCTGTGTCCGAGTAAATTACTATTCACCAGCTCTGATGGTGGATTAACACCACTGGACATCCTGGCCAGGCACAGCACAAGGTGGCAGCTTTTGCTTGAAACACTGAAGATTTAAAATATAACCATGTCCCAGGATTTCTCAGAGTCCTGCCTAGTGCCACATCTTCCCATACATCCATTGCACTAGCCTTCAGCAATTTTCTGGCATCCCCAAGGTTCCCCTAGGCTGCCCAAGAGCAGCACTGGAAATCACCAGCCACCTCTCCTGTGCCACTTCTCCTCTCTGGGCCCTTCTTACTTTAAACACTGGAAAAGAATTAGCCTCAAAACTGTTGATTCCACATGCAAATACTGGCTGGGAGAAGTGTGGCAGTGCCCTGGCTACTCCTGCCAAGGGACCAGCAGCACCCAGGCACTGAACCCTGTGTTGGCTGCCCAGCTGCACACCTGGCTTCCAGCAGAATTTTTCTTTCTTCTTGCAGAAGGCAAAGCCTGGCAATTCCCAGGGCTCCTGCACAAGGACAGCAGCTGACAAGCAGAAATCAAATTTCTTTCCCTGTCCCACTGGGGTGCCAACAGCAGCAAGGACTGGCTTGTGCAAATGTGCCTAGAAGGGCACTGTCACGTGTCCTTTCGCTGAGCTGAGAGAGCTCCTCTGACATTTCATAATTCATAGCTTAAAACACAGTAATTAATTTTCCTACACCCTCCAAACAGCTCTAATTGTCCTCTTGTCATCATATGTCAATAGGAGGCTTGCCTTTTTTTTTTCTTTTGTCAGTGTGCAGCTCCAAGGTACTTGTCTGAGGTAGCTTCCTATAAAAAATGTTATTATTATTTATTATTAATAAAACCTGAGCTTCTTATTCCAAGATTACCATTTACTTCGAGTTTCATCAGCTCAACATCACCCTAAATGAGTTTATTCTGCAGAGGAGGATGAGATCTGAGAGGGGAGGGAGGACTGCTGGTGTTGAATTGATTGTGTTCCATTCACTTCTAACAAAGCCATTTTACAGGCAATAATAATTACCAGGACCTCTGGGAGTGCCACTTTTTAATCTCATATCCTGCCTGTACAAAGCCAGATTTAGATAATGCTTCCAAGGCAGAGTGTGGCTGCAGAATCCCCTCCCATGTTTGTAGATGCCCTCAGTGAGGCACAGCCCAGCAATGACACAGATCAGGAAATCCTCACCCTCCTTACAGGCAATCATTTATTAACAGGAACCATTCCTTAGGCAGCACAGTGACACGTTCAGCTGAACACCCTCAGAATTCATTTCCATCCATGCACTACACAGAGCAGAGGAGGGATGAAATGTATTCTGCATGGAACACGTGCAAGGATTATCATTTGCTTCTAAAAATGCACCAGCCTGATGTGATTGTCCAGCCTCTTGTTCTCAGGACAGATTGAGAACATTTTCAGACAGAAGCCTAAATATCTCTAGACTTTTTCAGACATTCAAGTTTGGGTTTTCTGAGCTGGAGGTGACCAGTCTGAGTGCTGGTGTGTGCTGAGTTGCAAGGCATCCCATGCCCTGTTTGTCACCCCTGGGCCGTGCATCCCAGCGCTGGTCACTTACTGGTCCTGTGGTGAACAGAAACGGTGTCGCTTCGAGCACCATCTTTGTAGTAGGCCCAGATGGATATTTTGTAGTCAGTGTTCTTCTGCAGGCCTGGCAGGATGGCCGTCACCACATTCCCAGCGAGGGAGAGCTGCAGCAGGGGAGGAAATGAGTCAGCCCCGTTCCCAGGCAGCCCCAGGCTGCTCCGTGCCACCCAGGTGCCGGGCTCACAGATTGTCCGTAGGCACAAATGAGTTAGCACCGGGCTTTGGGGACAGAGTTTGCTGTTTGGGGTTGCACACGTGAGCAAAGGCAAAACTCCAGCCCTCAATAATGCAGAGCAGACGCTTGTGCATGGCAGCCCAGTTATAATTAGCAGCTCCTTCAGCACCACAACACAGAGCTCTGACACAGGGCAGTGCCTGCCTGGAGCACTGAACCCCTTTGCTGAGTTTCCAGCTTTTAGGAGACCTAGGGACAGAAGCCCCAGTACCCCTCTGTTCCAGCCCAAATGGAACGTATTTGGTCTCTCTCACTGCCGGAGAGACTCAGGTATTAAGCCTCCATTTAAACTGCTGTTCGACCTCATACTGAAAATAGGGGCTTCACATGAAAGAGGTCACCTGGTCCATGCCTGCACCAGCTCTGTCTCTGGTCATTCTCCTCTGTGTGCTCCACACTTGGACCTCATCCTTCCCAAAGAGCAGTAACCCAAAAGTATCAGTGCTTCCTAGCACTGAGGAGAAGAGAAAATGTTTCACCTTCTTAGAAGCAATATCTTCAGCTATAAATACTTGAGTATTGTCTTTTTCTTATCCACAGCATCTTGACATTGGGGGCTGGTGATCCTCAGATCTGCAACCCCAGATCTTTTTCTACTGAATTGCTTCTTAGCTCTTTGTTCTACATCCTGTATACCTGTGGTTAATTATTCCTGCCTAAGCTTAATACTTTCTGCTTGTCCCTATTAAATTTCATCCTTGAGGTTTTCCAGAACACTTCTGCAATCTTCCCAGAGCCTGTAGGACTCCGCCCTGCTGTCCCTCCTGCTTCCAGCACTCAAGGTGACTGCTCCACTGACAGCCAGATCCAGAAGGGATCCTGCTGAACCGTTCAGTTGCTGGAGTGCATTCACCTGAGTAGTTTTACACAGCCCTCTGCCACTCCTGCAGGTGAGTTCAGAGCCAGCCCAACCTCCCCAGAGCTCTGTGTGGGCTCATACCTCCTGAGGCTTCTCTCCACTGGCTGTGCTCCACTTGATCTGATAGACAACCACATCCGAGGCAGCGACAGCTTCCCACTGCAGGCGGAGGCTGCTCCCGGAGAGCTCGGTGACCTTCAGAGCGCGCGGAGCAGGGACCTTCACTGAGGGATGCACAGGGAAAGGAGCTGAAGTGCAGGCACTGACAGCACCTTGTCAGAGCCAAGGTGGGGAGCAGATGGCTGGGGAGCAAAACATCAACCAAGCAGATGTCTGAGACCAGCCTGTCTGTCGCTTCTTCAGACCCACATGACAACAGTCATCAGGACAAACAGGGGTAAATTATTTTTAAAGCCCTAATTAAGAAAGATTATCTCATTTACAGAGAGGGCACATATCACACCAGTTTTGTAAAGGGAAGAAGGCTAGGAGGGCTCTCAAGGATGTAGAGGTTAGGGATAGATCATGCTTTTCTTCATGTGCTTCTCTTCATTATCCCTTCCACCTCATTTTGAGCACAACACAGTTGGACATATTCCACACACAAAGAGCAGCAGCCATCTGTGCTCTGTGCAAGGGTTTTGGCCACGAGCTGCTGGGGCCAGTCTTCAAAACATCCCAGTTCAGATACACACAGACCAACTTTGTCACCTCTTACTGAGACCAGAAGTATTTCCGTTCCCTACTTACAGGTGGTGACGTTGCCAGTAATTGGAAAGGAGTCCCCTTCATCGTAACTAGATCTGACACTGATGAAGTATTGGGTGAGGGAGGACAGAGGTCTCAGGACAGTGGATGTTGCAGTGCCAGGAACTTCCACCTGCAGTGGGGGAGTTGTGTGAGTATTGTTTGAGGCAGGCTGAGACACTTGGGCTTGTTCAGCCTGAAGAAAAAGAGACAGCTTATTGCAGGCTTTCAATATTTAAAGGGAGCTTGTAAGAAAGATGGGAACAGACTTTTTTAGCAAGGCCTGTTGCTACAGGACAAGGGGTCCTGGCTTTAAACTAAAAGACATAGAATCAGATGAGATATAAGGAAGACTTTTTTACAACAAAGGTGGTAAAACACTAGCACAGGTTACCCAGAGAGGTGGTGGATGCCCCATCCCTGGAAACATTCAAGGCCAGATTGGATGGGGATCTGAGCAACCTGATCTAGCTGAGGGTGTCCCTGCTGACTGTGGGGGAGTTGGACTAAGTGGTTATGGCTGTCCCTTCCAACACAAACCATCACGTGACTCTAGAGGGCACAGCTGCAGAGAGGTCAGCGTTGGGTGATAACCGCAGCAGAAGTGCCCACTTCAGGGTTGAAACACTGCCGGCACACAAGCTCTCCCTGAACCCTGCAGCTGAAGGACAACAGGGCATTATCCAACTTCCCAAGCTCCTTTTCCTTCCCCCTGCCCCCGAGGACTCACCTCTCCAGCGTTGCCCCCTCTGCTAGAGACGTAGGTGACGTGGTGAGCCCGCACGGCCGGGGCCGCGGCCTCCCAGCTGACCCGCACGGACGCGTGGCTGAGCTCGGAGAAGCTCAGGTACCTGGGAGGACTCAAGGCCACTGCAACAACAGTTAGTGACAGCACTCTGAGCCTTCACAGGCTGCACAGTGGCAGTGCCACCCCTTGCCTCCTGCTGCTCTTAGATGATCCCACCTTGAACTACGAGGCTTGTTCACTATGCAGGCAAATATTCTCTTTATTCACTACCACACGCACATCTGGGAGGTTATGAAGGGCTGCCACAGATTTAGGTGAGGATGAGCCAGATGATTGCCTTTTTTCCACCCCAGACAACAAAGACTTCAAGGAACACCTCTTTCAGGAGTCCTTTTTCACCAGGGTAACACCACTCCTTTTTCACAGCTCACCGTGCAATTAGAGATCCCCTCGGGGACCAATATTTGCTTCAGATCCAGCAGGAAAGAGGCAGCGTGTTTACAAGCCACATGCACAATATGAGAAGCACCTCATTTAACACATCTCTCCTGCCTTAAGTGTTTAATAACAACTCAGTAAGCAGCAGCAGCACTTACGGGTGGTTTCCTGGATGCTGGCTGGATCACTGGCATCTTCCCCATACATGGCATACACTGCCACAGAGTACCCAGTGCTGGGGGACAGCCCCTCCAGCAGCACCTCGGGCTGGGTCACCTTCACCTGCCAACAGAGAGGGGGTTTAGGGCACCCTTCAGCTTTAGGGTAGCTCCCAATGCACTTAAGAGAGCAGGACCTTGCAAAGACACGGGCCAAGGTCCCTTTGGTTACACTTAGGGACATCTCCAATCTAGACTGGTCTTAGAATCATGGTATCACAGAATATTCCGAGCTGGAAGGGACTGACATGGATCATCAGAATCCAAGTCCTGTTCCTGAACAGGCAAATACCCAAGAATCTCATCATGGGCCTGCGAGCGTTGTCCAAATTTTCTTTGAGTTCTGTCAGGCTCCTGCTGTGACCATTCACAGCCTGTTCCCGTGCCCAGCCATCCTCTGGGTAAGGAACCTTTTCCTAATATCCAACCTAAACTTGCCCTGACACAGTCCCAGCTGTTCTCTCGGGTCCTGTCACTGCTCACACAGAGCAGAGAGGGGAGATGCCCCTCACGAGGAAGCTGCAGACCCCAGTGATGTCTCCCCTCATTCTCCTCTCCTCTCCTCCAGTCCCTTCAGCACCTGGGCAGGTGCTCTGCAGTGATCTGTGCTCTGCCTCTCTTCCCCGGGGACTCCGAACCCGCTGGGGATGCACAGCACCTCCTCCCACCTTGCTCTGCAGAGCCCCGAGCCTCTCACACCGAAATGCTGCTGCTGCTGCTCCGGGTGGGATCGGGGGGAACTGTGAGCTGTGATCCCGCTTTTCTCAGGCGCACGGGAAGCTCTGGCAGGAGCGGCCGCCAGCAGCCCCAGAGCAGCCGGGCTGCTGCCATCTGCTGCCAGCACGGCACGGGCGCGGCTTCGGCGGCAGCCTGCTCGCTCAGAAAGGCACCGCGGGGACACTCAGGAGCCTGCACGCCTTGGAGCATGGCTTATAGAAACCTGCCAACATTTTAATGCTGGTTTTGCAGACGTCCCATAGGTCTGCAGCATTGCACTCTTACAAGGAGTGGGTCAGGTGACTGTGGGAATGTTTTAGTATGCTGAAATACAAATTCGAGTGTTGGTCTTGCTTCAAATGTTCTGAGTCTTTTAAAAATCCCATGATTATGCACTGAAAGCAGAGTATTAATTGTTCTGTTTTGAAAACCATCCTGCAGTTGCCCCCATTGCTGTGCATTGAGGGGGGAATCTTAGTTAAAGAGGCAATAAATGTTCCTCCCCACTCACTTCGTTTTTTAAAATTCATATCCTCAGCATATAGGTACTCTGGATAATGCATTAAAATGCACAACAAAGGCTTCTTAGATGTTTTTAAGGATTTTCCATTAATCAAGCATTGTTTTATTCATCTGCAGTGTCGTGGGTCTGTTTTCAGATGTCAGCAAAATCCGCCCTAACACATTTTCAATTAACATTTAAAGATACACACAGCCAAGATGTTTATGTACAACCTCGAGGATACAACAATTACACTTGGGGCTGCAAGGATGTGAGTTCAGTGCCTGGTTTTCCAGGGCCCCAGGTGGCAGTCAAATCTCTCCCATGCCTTAATTTCCTGTGTGAAACCCTCACAGTTATAAATCATTTTGAGACAAACCATAAAAAAGAATCTTTTACGAAAGCCCTTTCTGGCAATAATTCTGATACTTTTTTTTTCTTTGACCACATGATACCAATTGCCAAAGCTTAGAGCTAGCACTAAGCTCAGCCCAGACAGAGAAAAAACAATATTATCATTATTGCCACAAACTCTACCTCTGTTGTATAGTCTTCTGCTCCATCAGGGGCTGCAGAGCAGAGCACCAGGTAGTGCGTGGCTCCCTGGGCTGCTTTCCAGCTCAGCCTCAGACTGTTGTGGCTCAGCTCAGAGACGCGCAGGGAGCGAGGGGAAGACAAAGGCACTAAAGAGAAAAATAAGGCACAAAGGTACCTTCAGTGTATGAGGCCTGAAACAACTCAAAACCCAGGGGACACCTGGCTTTACAACAGCTACTACAAGCTGGTGGGCACCCACCCCACATCTAACACAGTCTCTACAGAGAGTTTAATTCACTTGGAGCCCATGGGTAAAAAAAACAGCAAGGAGTCGCAATATATTTCTAGCAGGGTGTGTTACTGCCACGTTCTGCTTTGCAGAATGACACCGGTGGAAAGGACCCCTGGAGGTCTCCAGCCCAACCTCCTGCTCAAAGGACAGGTTACTCAGGGTCTTGTCTGGTTGAGTTCTGAGCATCTCCTCAGAGAGCTGTAGACAGCCTGAACTTGAGGGAGGAAATGCACAGTGGCAGGCTCCGGCCTGAGATGGTCAGAGAGCGAGCTCTGCTCACCTTTCCTCACCACCCCTCAGCACGATTCTCTCTACTCACGACCTACGTGTGGAGGTGACGCCTCTCAGCCCGTCCCCCACGGCCGTGTCGTACACAGGGATCACCGACACCAGGTACTCCGTGTGCGAGGTCAGGTTGGACAGCTGCAGAGAGGACACTGCTCCCTCTAAAACCACCTGCAAGCACAAGGAAGGGCTGTCAGGGCAGGGAGGTGCTACTGCTCTTCAGCAAAGGAACGGCTCAGCTGGCTATCCCTGACCAGTGTGGCTTCTCCGAGGCAGATCTGTGCCCAGAGACACGAAGCCCAGTTGCCCCCTGCACTTTGTGCAGCTGACATCCCCCCAGAACAGAGAGGTGAGAGGCAATAAGGATTCCTGTCCTCTAAGCCTGGGATCTGTGCAGAGAGCACAAGACTCTCATCATGCTCTCACTGAAACCAGTGGAAATTCATCCACAATTTGGATTTGCTTTTTAAGATCATATCCATCACAGATAAGTATCCTTGGACAGCTCTCTGTACCCGAGTGTCCTCTTTGAGTCAAAACACATGGTTTAGGGAGGGGATAACACTAGCTAAGAGAAAAATCAGCGTCTTCTATCTTATCACCCGATTACCTCATCACATTTACACTCATGGTGCATTTAATTTCATCTCTGGCTTAACTGACGTCCCTCTTTTTGTCGACCCAAGCCTCCTTAAATTGCCAGCCACCATCTGGAAGCTGTGGCAGTCTCAGGTGTCCAGGGAAAGTTCTCTCACCTCTTTGGGGGTCCCACCCTTGGATGGATAATACACAACCCGGTATTTCTTTGGTGGTCTCAGAGGAGGGCTCCAGGCCAAGTGCATGCTCTTGGAGGTCACAGCAGATATTTTCAGGTCAGTTGGGCTGAGCTGGGGACCCATGTTCACAGGGGTATCTTTCACAGTGCTGCCTAGGAATTAAAAACAGAGTTATTTTCTTATATTCACACTTCTCATGCCAAATGTACTTTCCAGCTCATAAATACGAGTGACGTTTTTCAAATCAAGTTGCAGTCTCCTTCCCTATAGAGTATAGAAACTGTTCCAGACTGCTCTGAAATAAATATTTTAAAACTGAGTGTACAGAGAACATAAATACTCCATAGAGAACAGGCTGTGTATTGTGCTCGGTGCTGCAAATAATTCTTCAACACAAGTCTGCGTTTCTCAATCACAAAATTTGCCAAAATTAACAAGCAAAAATTACTTTGGTTTCTTTTTGGACAAGCCCATTTTTCTTCAGTCTAACCTTCACCTTTGTAAAATGTCTAATTATGTCAAATACAAATCAGTAAGAATAAATGAATTTATTAATATGAATCTCCAGAGCATTAAAATGAAAGTATGCTCGAAATTTAGACTTTCCCATTCTGCTTAGGTCAATCTTAGAGCAGAAAGAGGCGGAAATATGTACACAGTATTTCTCCTGAGGATCTAAGCTAACATCTGGAGTGGTTCTTCATGCTCTTCATCACACAAGCTGTTTCCAGCAAAGGAAATAAATTGATGCTTGATTTTAACTTGTTGGAGATACAATATTTAAAGTTTTGTGGAGGAAAAAAAGTGTTTAGGTGTTTTATTCTTTCCTCATCCTACCTCCACATTTACTCCACACACCTTGCGTAGTATATTTCCCTATTAGTTCTTCTGCTTTTTCTGCCTCTTTTTGGTTGGAAGAAACTGAGAAAAGAAGGTGGTTACAACACGTTTGTCACACCATATGATAAAGAAAGAGGGAAAGCAAGCCCCTTTTCCATATAGTGGTTATTATTGTCTCGAGGTGATTTTATCCACCAAGAGGAAGGGGGATGATGAGCAGCGGGAAGCTCAGCCCTCACCGAGGAGGTCCCACTTCACCTGCGGTTTCCTTGTGGCTCCTCTCCTTGATCCTGGTGCACAGGACCCGTGTGAGTTTGCCGACCAGGGAGCTGAGCAGGGGGAAGTCCAGCACGTTGTACACGGTGAGCTCCAGCGGCTCCGAGGCCACTTGCCTCAGCTCGGCCTCGTCCGCGTTCTTCACCCCTGCGGCCAGAGAACAAGGCTGAGAAACTCCCCAGAGATGAGCTGAGGGACTCCCCAGAGGTGGCTTTACCAGCACCCTGCTCTCCAAGGACAGCCTCCCAGTCACCCCAGGGGCAGAGTGGTGTCTTAGTGGCCCTGGGCTTTCCTGCAGCAACCACCTCAGCCCAGCCTGGGAAGAGCTTTCAGCTCAGAAGGGCTCTAGTGGCCTGGAGATGGTCTGGTGAATCCTCCTTCTGTTCTCCTGCCTCCTCACCACTTGCAGGCTTTGCTATCAGAAAGGGAGGTATTTTTCAACCTGAGAGGCAGCTGGCACAAACGGATGAGGGACTGAATGAACAAACAACCATTTTATATTTATGAGGTGCCAGCACTCCCCACAGAGAGCCTGTTGTTCGTCAGAACATCACATTGCATTTCGACAGCGTCAGGGATGAGCAAAAAGCAGCCCATTTTTATAACAGAACTTCTCCATCACAGAGCAGCCTCCATCCCCATCCTTTAGCTCCCCATCCTCATTAACTCTCTGCAGACCAAGCTCCACAGTACAACTCATTTTGCTTCCAGAGCTAGGTTCAGGGTTCCCTAACACTGTCCAAGGAGGCTCAGCAGCTGTCCTCACTCCATAAAAGCCACTTACCCACATAACCATATGCAATAAACGCTCACTTGCACATTCCCAGCATAGATTAGCACTTAAACTTTTGGAGACTGCAATTTTAGGAGAGTTTTTATGTAACTTTATTGCTCATGTATCAGTCTCCAGCAGACCTCGCGTGGTCATCAAGGCCGGAGTTGCTCAAGGCCATTTTGCGTCTCGGTGTTGCAGCTGGACAGTGAAGAGCAGATAATGTTGTTATTTAGAGAAATGGGAAGTTGTGAGAGGCAGTAATAATACAGGAGGTCTCCTGCCATCCCCAGTTCAACATTCTCTTGCCTAATTCCACAGCTGAGAATGTTGTTCTCATGGCACAGGTCCCTGAGGCTCCCAATGGTCTTTAGATGGGAGGTGTGAAATCTCTCATGTGAATGCTTTTTCTAAAAAAAAAAAAATATCCTTTGAAGACACTGCCTGTGCTGAATAAATGAGTTCATTTTCATATTATCCTCAATGCAATGAGGTCTCACCCACTACCTCAGTTTTACAGCCTCAGGATGCTTCTGTCAAAGTTGAGGGAACATAACCTTCAATTTGAAGATTACCAAAAATAAGTTGGCTTTGTCCTACAGCTTATCAATGGCTGTGATCTTACCGATGGCAAATATCTCTATGCCCAGGTTTTTCAAGGTCTGAGCAGCCAGGTTGGCATCATCCTGGGATTTCCCATCAGTCAGGAGGATTACCAACTTCTCAGCCTCCAGCCGGGCACCAGCGTCTGGTTTCAGATTCTGCTCCAGGACGTGGGTCAGTGCTAAACCTGGGGAGGAGCAGAGATGGAGGTTGTGCCACAGCCCTCCAAACAACCCCGATGCCTTTACTCTTTTCTCTGCTCCCCAGTGAGCACGTTATCCCATGGGAACAGCTTCCCCCACTGTGGCTGCAGGGGCTGTTTAGAGCCCCGTAAGGTGGAGTTACCTGTAAAGGTGTTGCCACCCTTGTACCGCAAATTCCTCACGGCCTCCAGCAGCTGTTCCCTCGTGGAGTAAGCGCTCAGATCCCACTCCGTGCGGGGGTCACTGCTGTACTGGGACAGCCCTGGGGAAGACAGGAGCTATGGGCATCAATCCAGCCCAGGTGAGCTGCAGGAGACCCACTCTGGGAGCTGGTGTCAGAATTGCCAGGGAGGATGGCACAAAACAGTGAAAGCGACCGGGGGTGAGCAGACAGGGCTTCTAACTCCACTTCTCTGTGTGGTTCTGAGAAAATAGCATGAAGCTGAGTCAGGGGAGGTTTAGGTTGGGTATTAGGAAAAGGTTCTCCCCCCAGAGGGTGGTCAGGCACCGAACAGGCTCCCCAGGGCAGTGGTCATGGTCCCAGGCCTCACAGAGCTCCAGGAGCATTTGGACAGTGCTCTCAGACACAGGGTGGGATTCTCAGGGTCTTCTGTGCAGGGCCAGGACTTGGATCCAATGATCCTTGTGGGTCCCTCCCAACTCAGGATATTCCATGATTCTACAGTCCTGCCATGCAGGCGGCAAAGCAATGCCTCAGAGCCCACGGGGTACAGGGGTACACACCCCTGTCATGATGATCAGAGCTATTTGATAAGGTAAAGTTAATCAGGGTCAAACAATCACTTTCAAGGGCTGAGAGGGATTTACACCATCCTATTTCATGTACAGCCTGGCTGTCAGCAGCACTCGGAGCTGGAAGCAGCCCCATTCCAAGCTGAACTCACAGCAGCCCCAGGGTGGCATTGCCACGGCACCCAGTGCATTGCTGGCTGAGCTCCTCGCCAGAGATGGCAGCACATCCCAAAAGTCTCTCAGCATCACCACCCGATCCGGGGCTGCCCAAAGACAGCACTTCTATTCACTGTGCAGATATTTTTCACAGCCACTAGAGGCCAGAGCTTGCTACCAGATGGGAAAAGCTTCCAAGAGCAGCTCTAGGACCCCATCCTAAAGGGATAACAGCTCCCAAGAGGAGGGCATAACCACAGGGACAAGAGACTGAGGCCCCTTCAAACATCAACATCCCAAGGTCAGGAAACAGGAGCATGTCCTACCTACTCTTATCTTGTCTTCTGCAATACTGAATGGGGAAATCAGATTGCTCAGGAACTCCTTAATGAGCTTGAAATTGTTGCGTCCAATGCTCCAGGACCCATCCACAAGCAGGACGATATCAGTCATTGCAGGTGTGTCACACTGAAACTGGGAGCCTGGAGGGGAAAGTTTGATACTGAGAGAAGCAGTTGTAAGGAGGAAAACCTGCATCAGTTTTAAGATAAAAAATGAATCCGCTGTGCAGGGCCTTGTCTGGATGGTGGAATGGACCATCTGCCAGTTTGGCACATCCCAGCATCTTGTGAAAACCACGGAGCCAAGTATAACCCATCTCAGTACCAAGAAAAGGAGTGGCATGCAGCTGCACCTCTGCAAAGAAGGAGTTAAAGCTCCCAGGAAGCATGTGCTAACCCAAGCACTGCCCTCTGCAAGCTGTCAGCTCCATTCCCTCTCAGCCCCAGCCCAGTGCTTCCTTTTATCTAGCCTAAGTCTCCAAGAATCGCAGGTGATTGCTTAATTCCATTCCATCATGAGATCCCCTGAGGGCTACAATTATTTCGTGGCTTTATATTAAATCCAATCTCTCCGTAAAAACCTGCTGGCACCATGGATACTCCAGCCCTGCCTTCCTCCCCACCCCAGGCCTTCAGCTTAACAGAGGATAAGATAAGGCATGTCGCTAATTGAATGCATCTTCCTTGAGTATTTTTCAGATGGGGAATTTTCCAGCTTTGGTGGAGGGGAAACAGATGATCCCATTAAGATTTATCAGGCTTCAAAGAGGTTCATCTCCTGTCACAGACATGGATTTCTACTGGGCCAAAGGGGATGCTCTGACCCATCCCATTCCCACCATTTCAGCAGAGCTGGGAGCTATCACAGTCTCCACTGAATCCGAAGGATCCTCATGGATCAGTTATCTGTGAAACACGAAGAACAAGCCCAGAAGGAGGAGCAGGCTGGGTAACAAACATCCCTGGTGTTTGGAAAGGAAACACCTTGGAAAGGTCCATGGCTGGGATGCTCTGCTGAAGAGCACAAATGCTTACACGAACATGCCAGAAGCATGGGGAGATGACAACATGAAGAGAGAATAGTGCCAAATCAATTAAAATCAATAAATTAAATCATCTGGAAGGAATTTTTGGCCTAACTCCAGTTTTCCTTACAATTCATGTTATTCTACAGAACTCCAAATTTCTCTAGTGAGCTCTGACAGCTCCCAAAGCATGACCTAGTGATTGGAAGCACAACCAGCAGCACTGCACTCGTGGGGGCAGAGGGTGGGATGGACAGCTTGAATTCAATGAGTGTTAGGGAAATCAGCAGGGAAAAAAGGAGAAAGACATATTTGAACCCCTTCTCACCTCGCCTCAGTGAATCCTTTGGGGGTTTTTCTTTCCCTGGAGACTCTCGCTCTGCGTTTGCAGGAGTGCGCGGGGATGATTTTGGGGTTACTGATGTTGCTTCTGTCACGCTGGCCTCCACACTGGGCTGGTTTCTTGTTGTTTCTCCTGAGCTCTTTGGCTGAATCCCCTTCTGCCTTTTCTTTTCAGCTCTGTCCTTTGCTGTGCTCCGAAGAGAAAAATCCCCTTGTCCGTAACTGTGTTATCCCCATGCAACTCCACTCCTCAGCTGATTTAAGCCACACTTGGCTCAGGTGTAAGGGGCTCAGAGAGGGTAAAATTCCTACAGATTTATGCAAATAGGTGGATAGACTGACACCACCTTCATTCATACCTCTCTGAGAGAGCTGCACATGTGCTCAGGTGTTAATGTTAGTAATGGATCACATCAGCAAGTTTGTCCTTCCCATTTATCTTTGATGATGAAAAACAATGAATGTTTCTAAAATGTAAATCGGGGAAAACATCCCATGGCATTTCATACCCAGTTGCTCTCCAGAGCTCAGCAATCTGTGACTTGCAAACACCCTGAGCTAGTGGAAGACTTTTTGGATAATGGCCCTGATGGATCTTTCTTCCATCAACAGGTGTAATTCCCTTTTGAGCTCATGGAAACATGAGGCTCTGTAGTTACATACAATCCTCAGCCAGGGAGGTTGATCCTTCTTGTAGAGCACCTGCAACCAGCCCGGGGACACAGAGTGCAGGGGGAAAAGCACCACTGGCCCCAGTGCTTAGGGAGCAGCTTGTTCTCCAAGGGTCTACATTCAGCTGAAGGATAAGTTTGCATCTGCTGAATTTGGACACCTGGACGTGCATTTTCAGCTTGGCTGGAATGAGGGGCAAATATTTTTAGGTGGTTTACTGTGTTTCTGTAGCTAAGAATTGTATGCAAAGGATGAGACCAGGGTAGCAAGTTTCACTGCCAGAATATATCTGATGAAGGGAGGTTGCAGGGAGAAAGTGGGAATGGTTTTAGGGACAGCTGTATGCTCCAGCCATGGCAGCATGGCACAGGCCCTGGCCCAAAATCAATCCCGTGTGACCCCAGGATGGCGAGAGCACCCACCTGTCTGTGACAGGGCAGTGTTCAGGGGTGGTGGGGTGGCCTCTGCCACCCCACTGTGCTCAGCTGCTGAGCTCCCCGAGGAGGTGAGATTCTTTCCTGACGCAGCTCCTGCGTTCCTTCGGTTATTCCTAGTCTGGGATGCATTCTTGAGTTCCTCTACTGTAGGAGGACCAAAAAAAAGAAATTGCCTGTCTAGAGAGGCCTGTGAGCCACAGCCCCTCCATCATCCCCTGGGTCTTCCCCATCTCCCTTTGCAACCTTCCAACCAAAACAGTCCCAGGCTCTGCGACTGACAAAGAGTCTGCAGGGCGTGTGCCAGAGGATGAGCTCTGCACAGCCACATCCCCAAGAGCCTCAGGAGCTCTGAGTGGTAAAACTTAGCCCTCTCCACTTACTCACAAATTTCCTCTTGGCAAAGAGGGCTTCCTGGGAGCCGTTGAGCACGTAGACCTGCAGCGTGTATTCCTTGGTAGGGCTCAGCCCTCCCACTGTGGCTTTGGGAGTCTTGGTTTTCAGCATGACTTCTTGCTCTGAGTCCCCTGAGGTGGGATGAAGCCACAGTTCAGAGCCTGTCAGAGTTTAAATTTAAGCTGACAGTAGCAAGAGCAGCACTGAAATGCAGGGAATGTCTGCCTAGGGACTGCAGTCGGCTCCTATGTATTCTTCAAATTTTAAGAAGCTCTGATTTTTACTCTTTTTCTCATTGTAGAGTTTAGAAGATAGAGGTGAGGTTTTTTAAATCCCTGATATGTGCCCAAATTAGAAAATTACTTCCCACCCAGTATCAGTGTAACTCTCACCAGCTTCCCAAGGAGTTTTTGAGTGAAAAGCTGGTGTTCAGAGCATAAAGACTGGCAACTGCTGAATGAAAACACCCAGCTGATTGAGGTCATATGTGACAAAATGAGGAAGTGACTCAGTGTCTCTGGAGGTCACCGCTGGCACTTGGGACTCATTCACCCCAGCTGAGCTGTCTCTGCCCCAACTCTCTCCAAAGGCAGCTGCTGCCTGCAGGACACAGCTCATTTCTGGGGCTGGCACTGGCCCCAGACCCCTCCACAGCCATGTCCCAAGCTGTTGGACCCTGTCCTGGGAGTGGGATGCCTTGACCAGCCAAGAACTGGGGCATTTCTGTGTTGGCAGGGCAGCAGATGGGGCGAGGCAGCAATTGCTGCCCCACGGGCCCTGGGCTGCACAAAAGAGACCGAGGCACAGCAGCTCCCTAAACCCCTCTGACCAGGAAAGGTCTGCAAGCTTTAAATTATGGAGATGGGTCTGTTTCTGGCCCAGCCATCCCCGTGCTCCTGCCTAAGGCTGGAAACTCCCCAGCCTAAGAGGGAAAGCCTCAGGCATGTGCTGGGATCGTCGGTGGGGATTCCCTGCATTCCCGGGATGCTTATCAATCTCCGCTGAGCTGAGGCTCTGGGGAGAAGCAGGGCAGGGAAGGAATGAGAAACCTCCTGCTCCAGCTTGGGAAACAGGTGGAGGCTGAGCTAAAAGCGGGTGGATGATCACAGGAGCTGCCGCCCGCACTCCTGCCCGGCAGCTCCCTTTTCCGGCTCACTGGGAAAGCGGCAGCGACTGGAAACCGAATGCCAGCCTCGACTAAGGATGCCTGCAGCCCCTCCTCCCTGCTGAGGGACATTGTGTCCTTCCAACACCACCAGGTTCAACATCTGAAATCGGGGAGTAGGGGTAGGGAGCTAGAGGGATGAGCCTCCCCACACAGATAGGGTCAAAGACTTCCCATTCCGTGTCCCTGCAGGTGGTGGGAGAGCTGGGAGCTCCCACAGAAGAGCCAGGCAATGAACCTTCTTCATTTTTGTCTCACGGAGTCCCAAAGAACAGCACTTCTGGCTAAACCTTTCCCCTAGGATGAACAGAACCGAATTTCATCTCTTTCCTGTGAATGAGTAATAAAGGGAGTGTGCCTGCACTGGGTGGCACTACAGACTGCTCCCATGGTGGCCAGAAAGGCTCCTTGTCCATACTGCATGTACAGCCCAGTGAAACCAACACCTGGAACCAGAACAGGCTGTGGATAATTCTCTCTGCCTTGTCTCTATCCCCTTAAGGTCTAAATAATGCTCATCCTTAGGTCCTGTTGGCCACCAGAAGAAAGCTGGAGCTCAGTCCCTGTCTCACACGAATCTCTGCTGGGCCTCACGTCCAAGGTGTCAGCACATACCTGCCATGGGCTTTACCCGAACTTTGTAGCCACTGATGCTCCCTTCGGTCTCTTTCCACTTCATCTGGAGCCTGTCTTCTGACAGGACAGTGAGTTTCAGGCGGCCTGACCCTGGGGAGGGGGAGACGTGTCCATGCTGTTACGGTGCAATTCCTCCCCCAAAACCCCACATGCGCTGTCTCCTCTAAGGACATGGGAACAGCTGCAGTACAAAGGGAACCTTCACCATCCCAGGCAAGTCCTCAGCATCCCCCGGGGCTGCATGGCAGCTCCTGCAGTCCCCTTGCACCTCTGCAGGCCTGGAGCCTCCCCTGCAAGGAGGAGTTTCTCAGGTGCTCATTTTATACCCCTGCAGGAAGGTAAAGCAGCCTCCCACAGAGGTGGGGGCTTTCTCTGCACCCTTCATGTCTTGAAGGGCTCTCCCAGGAGCTTTCGTGCTGAATGGTTTTTTTTCAGCAAGAGTGTTCACTGCAAATATGTGAAATGGGAGGTCAGCAAACAGATAAATGGGCTCAGCAAGGCTCTTCAATAGGCTTGGGCTGCTAAGAAATGCAGAAATTCCCCAGGTGATGGATCCCACACTTCTGCAGAAAGATCATTTCAGAGGCAGCTCCAGGGACCAGCTGGGTTTAGAAAGAAGGGAAGAAAAAAAATTTTTAAAAAAGAAAGAAAACCTGATAAAGTGTAAATAACAGCTCCTGGCAGGACCATAACTCATGGGCACCAGCTTGTATCAGTTTGCTGCAGGGAGCTGCAAACTAAATGACAAGTCCTAAGGAAAAAAATAGTATCAGACAAGGAGGTAAATAGAAGAAAGAGGACATTTCCTTATCAACTCCAGATTTCACAGCTATCTGATAGCCCCAGCTAGATGTCTGAGCTCATGTGTCACTACTTGAATCAATGATTCCTGTCGTACAAATGTCACCACATGAAACTTTTTTACTCGGCTGGCTGCAGGATGGCAACTCAGCAGATTTCTCTCCCTTCCTCCTGACACTGTGCCCAGAGCTGCCTTTCCAGCAGGATGCCCTAATTTGCAGTGAGTGAGCACACTATAAACATCTGCACCCAAGTGCTCCCCCTCACTTGCAGCTGTTACCAATCTCTTTCCCTTTACAATTACTCACAAAAAAATAAAAGCTTAGGGTGACCTGGAGTTTCTGCTCAGTGCTGCCAAATTGTCACCCAGGGCTCCTCAAGTCCCTACTGTGGTCTTGCATGATGCCCAGACACCTCCTGACATCCCTGCCATGATGTCACCGCCCAGGAAAGCAGTGAGAGCTGGCAGTGAGGTTCCTGCTTGTCTCAGCCCAACATCTGTGCCTTAACCTTTCCTCGCAGAGACTTCCTGCAGGCTGCCCAACAAGCAGATAACTATTTGGGGGGAACAAAGCTCAGATTCACATCTCACCCTGGGCAAATCTGAAGAGGAAGAAAGAAAACAGGGGGAAGAGGGGTGAAGGGCAAAAAGCAAATCCCAAAATCATGCCTAAGAGAAATGGTAAAAGATCATGGAACAATGAGGGGAATTCACAGTTAGATTAAACACGGAGCTGTCTTCTTTTGGCCAAGTGTGCTCCGGCTCCTTGGGCATCACTCTAGGAGCCCAGAAGCTAAAAAGACAAGAATGTCCCCAGGCAGACCAGAAAGGACATCATCCTCTGAAGCACCATTATGTGCTGGATGCAAATGATCCCCAGTGCCATGAAAGCTCCACTGTTTCCTTGCCCTGCATTAGATGTGCACTATTTGATGCTGTAACCTTGCTCTCCAGCTGACAGGGAGTTGAGCCCAGGCTTGACTGCAGAAGTGTGGAAGATGCACAGCAGGGAGACACATCTGTCCCAGCCCTGCAGTGCCATCACCTCTCTAGAAACCTTTGTGCTCTTCCACAGAGTGTCCAAGCATAACATTAAGGTGGTTCTGCCGCATCAGAAAGGCTGTGCTGAGGTGCTGTAGGTATTTTCTGGTCACTCTGGGGAGCAGGATGATACAGGAGGAAACACCTCCTGCTTTCTCACCCAGATGTTGCACCACATCTCATCATACACACCCAAAGCAGCAGGAAGGTGCAGTGACTAAAGAAGCAACACCTCTTTTCTTCCTGTTTCTCGGGCTCCCACAGATCACATAACCCCCTCATTGCCTGCACAGGCTGAAATGCATCCCTGGTGCAAGGGAGTGGCTGCACTGCTGCCAGAGATGAGGACAGGCCTGGTGGGGTGGGGAGGCATCGAGGGGCTCTCCCCAGACGGGCCCCCTGATCCCCCATCACTCTTCATGCATGGGAAAGGCTCTTTAAAGCTTCACCAAGAGACACCAGAGCACAGCAGCCCCCTGAAATCCAGCCTGCCTTTGGGAATGCCCCTCACAGTGGTGCCACTGCCAACGGGAAGGGCTGGGCTATCCCAGGGGACAGACAAACCATAGGGAACAGCCCCACAAGGGCAGGCAGGCTGCTTACCTTGGCCCACTCGTCCCCAGACATGGCTCGCCACAGGCAGGCAGGCAAGAAGGAACCAAGTGTGAATCAGCATTGTGACCAGGACCTACAAGAGGCCAAATGTCAGGAAGAAGTAGTAAAAGTTGTATTTTACCACGTCAAAATCCACTTTTGCTGTCCTCAGTTAAAGCACCACAAGCTGGGATCTGCAGCTCTAGGCATCACTGATGGCACTGAAAGGGTGGGTGGAGAAGGACACGGAGATTTGCCTGCAATTCCTACATATTATTTTATCTTTTTGGTCTCTCTATTACAGCTGTTCAGTGCCTTGGACTGAACTGTGTTTATAAACCTGGTGGGGAATGCTCCTCTCATCCTGCTTGGGCCTGGGGCTGGGCACTGCTCTCTGGGCAGGCCAATCTCAGCAGTGGAACTCAAAGTGATGGGTTCTGCTCTGATCGTGGAAATCAGCAGCACTGGCAGATGACTGGACAGCCAGATTCCACAATAACTTATGGTTTGAATTGTATAGAAGTAATTATTTCTGATTATCATGACCAAGATCATTACAGTTGTACAGACAGCACGTTTCTCATGTCCCTGCCATGCACACACCGATCTTAAGCAGAAAAGCTCAGAGGGGAGCAGCCAGGCTCCTCAAACCACAGATTTAATGACCTCAGTTGCTGTGATAAAGCCCTTTTGCAGCAGGAGGGATCCACAGACCCAGCGGAGTTTGTATGTGAACAGTTTAAAAAGAAGGGGTTTATTTCTTATTTCATTCCCAAGAAGTTGCATTCAGGACTTGCTGGAACAGTTCTGCTTTAACTTGTTCACCTGAACAGACTGAAAGCTGAGGCAGTTCCAGAGTCAGCCACGGCAGAGGATCAGTTTGACTCAGAAACAGCCTCTGCAGCATGGCCAAAGCTGACTGACCAAGGACAGCCAGCCTCAGCCCACAGACCTCAAGCACCTGCAGCTGGCTTTGCTGGCCTGGATTTCGGTGCTGTTCCATTTGGGTCAGGAATTTCAGGTCAGCAGAAGACCATCCTGATGGAAACAGTGTCATCCCCTCATGTGGGTCTCAACAAACCAGGTTTTAAGCACACGTTGTTGGCCTTTTGTCATCTCTGTGCTCCACATTTCAGCCTCGCTGCTTCTGGCAGAACCAGCCCCTGCCTCCTGCAGTGACATTTCACTTCTATTCACTTTGATGGACAGGTATGCAGAGGCTTCTGGCAAATGCCTGTTTCCCTTCAAACACAGCAGCTTTGTAGCAATTTCAAGGAAAAATAAATATGCACGTGAGTGACCCAGGCATGATCTGTTTAAATCAGATCTAAACTGCTGGAAGAATGAATGGAAAAAATGCAAGTTGTAACAGGGAGCTGTTAACCACCCTTCTCTGTGTATGATTTTTTTTTTTTTTGATTGAAGATGAACGGAACAACTGCAGTGTAACCGAAGCCTTTAGCCATGGGGAACACTGGCTTTATTTTTCCAGCTAATAAAATGAGGTCATTGCTTATAAAAAGCAGCAAACATTTTACAGGTGGGTTTCAGGACTCTGACTGTCACCTCCAGGAAAGCAGAGCCTGCCCTGGCTGCAGCGGTGCGTGTGCCAAACAGCAGAAAGAAGTCGGCATTTTTCAAATTCCTTGGACTAAGAAGCAGAGAGTGGCAGAGAGCAGGGGGAAGGTTCTGGCTTCTTTGAAAACATCTCTTACAGAATTTTCCATTCTCCTAATTTGCTTTAACTGGGCGTAAGGTATATTCTCTTTCAGAAGTGGCAAAGAATTAACTTAGTGTTTTCTGGAAGTTGTGCAAGGAAGAATTACGGAAGACCCGATCTCCTGTTCAGGTGGGAAGAAAAGCAATAGACCGTGTCAAACAGGCCAGGATGGTAACTGAGTGTGGGAAGGCAGGCAGGAGGGATCTTCTGGGACTCACAAATAACAGCAACAGGTTAAATAGCAGTGCAGGACAGGAAAGCCTGGACATCAGGAAAACCTCAAATGGCAAGAATGTTCTGATTGTAAAATTCTTGTGTGATACCTCACACAGCACCTTTGTAAAGCTTCCTATAGAGACTACAGAAATAGCAAAACAAAGGGATTTTTCAGCAATAGAAAATTCTGGGCTTTCCCCTTTCAATCTCCCTCCCTTTATTTTCCTCTGGATTAGCCTCAGCTGAACACATGAACACACTGTGTGTGAAATTAGGTCATACCCATTCCGTATTGCCCTAGGTCACAGTGTAAGGTGTACCCAATAGGGTGTATTCTGTTATCATCTTCACAAGCTGCTAAAGTGGGTGGGGCAGTGCTCGTTATCTCCTACCATGACTCATCCCTGATAACGCCCTCGGGGCTTATCTCTGTTAATGGGCAATCA